>JAWWTY010000106.1:73372789-73418892 GCA_035222235.1 Margarornis squamiger | reverse complement strand
CTCCCCCTCCCTATCCTCCTCCCTCTCCCTCTCCCTCTTCTCTTCTTTATACAGTATTCATGTAAATAATAAACATCAGGGTATTGTACAAGCTTGTTTGTGGAAAGTCATGTCAGCTTCTACCTACTTATTTCCTTGTTCTGGCTGATATGGCTCAATGTTAGTGTCATTTTAACTTTGATTTCTGTAGTTGAAGGTGAGGTTTAATAAGACTAGAGCTGGATCTGTGTTTGCACCGTAAGTGCACACGGTAAATGTTGAAAATGGGAAGAAATAGGAGGTTTCAGTGCTTTTCACCTTGATCTTTCCAAGAATTCAGGTCAACTAACATAGACAGAACATTTATAACTTTTAGGCTGCAATGCTCAGGCCATACCATATGACAGACACTTTCTAGTGCAAACATGAGAGACCACTTCACTGTTGTCACAGGAATAAGTATCTGTTCCTACAGCCAATGTTAGATGTGTTAAAATTAAAATTACTTTCTCAATTTCAATCTAACTTCTTCTTAAAGAAGATATATTAACCAAGGTTCTACTGAAACCGCAAACTGTGTATTTGTAGGCAGATTTTGAGCTGCACAAGTTTCTGCAGTTTACATAGACTAGTGGAAATATAGTGAATGATTTTTTCATTGATTTTGCTTCTGCTTTTTCTCTACAAAAATGTATGAAATATTTGAATTTTGGGTTCAGTAGTTTCAGAAAATCACACATGATAAAGTAAGTCAAAATGGTCCTTTTCTTTTGTTTGTGTGTTTTTGGTTTTTTGTCTTTTTTTTTCCCAAGACTGGTTCTGCACAGTTCAGTTATATATTAAGGCCTTTGTAATGAGCAATAATAAAATAAGTAGTTGGCACAGTATAAGCCAGAGAAATCTTAGGATAGTCTGTAATTGAGCTTTGACATATTATTTAACATTAACATGATTGAATTAAGTCACTGAATGGTCAAAAATACTGATGGTGAACTTTCACACCCGTTTTTGTTCCTTGGAAATTCTTAATTAGTTTATCAGCGCTAATCTTGACCAATTTTTCTGAAAAAAAAAATAAATTGAATATACCAGTTAATAAAGCTGAAAAGTGAATCCTTTCCCTGCTCTTCTGCCATGCACTTGGTCTGCCTGTTCCCAATTATAAATAAAGCTGAGCGTTTGTAGAACTCTTAGTCTTCAGAAGTTATACTATATCTTTTTTTTCTGTTAAACTACATTTACATTGTGTGGATTCAGATATTACAGATGTCCAAATTGCAGTATGTAAATAAATACATTAATTGTACCTTTCTCTAATTTTTGACAAGTTATATGATTTCTCAGTACTGCAATTTTCTCCATCAACTTCTGCTAAGTCGCATAAGGTCTTTGTGTATCAGTGTTAAAAAAAATACTCAAAACTACATCTTATAACTCTGCTATTGTCTGTATTTTCTGTACAGATCATTAATTTATCTATGTGGTGGATTAATTCTTCATCTACAAGAACAAGTTTGGTTGAAAAGTTCCTGCACCTTTTAATATAACTTTTAATTCCAGATTTTTTTAATGTCTCCATTGTTCAAGAAAAGCAGCTCCTTAAATGTTACTCATCTTCTCAAGTGCATTGTTTAGGAGACTAAAGATGTTTAAAGGCAAAACTTCCAGAATTATTACAAGACCTGACAGATTTGCTAACAAACAAACAATTCTTCTGATCAGTATTCTAGCACTCCTCTATACCTTTGATATGAACCACATATGGCATCAATCCTGTTTGCCTTAATTAACTTTGATTTTCTGGTCACCAAGGTCAGAAAAGTAGAGCTGTTCTTAGATAGCACATATGCTTCAATATGGTGGTAATTTACTTACTGTAATAAAAACGTACTGAATCCTAAACCCAAATCCCACAGCAGAATATCTCAGAGCTATTTTGTGAAGAAATACTTGAAATTATTGGCCATTTTGCACGTAAAATGTTTTGTTACGTTTGTCAACAGAACCAGTAGGTGAACTTCTCAGGGGAAAAAGACCCAACAATCTGTCTGTGCAACTAGGCTGATTTTGATGACTATCATTACCAGCAATAGTTTATGCTAATGCTGCTGCTTGTCACGTACAGCATAATAGTGTCAATGTCAGTGTCAGCGGAACTTCCATTAAGTTTTTGAAACCTGTGAAGACAATGTAAAAAATATTTATTTTTAACTAGTTTTTTGGGGGTTGGTAGTGAACTTTTTATCTCATTCAAAGACATCTTTGAACAGAGTGATCCTGAGTTTCATTTCTAATGCTGCCAAATGAGTTTTCTTCAGTTTACAACAGCAAAAGAGTATTTTGAGCAAAGTGCTTATTAATTTTGCTTTGAAGAGTACATAAATGTCTTCCATACTAGTGTATTTTCTGTGAGATTACAATTCAAAAAATCACAGTGTTGTGACAAATTCTGGTTCTATTAGATGTAGTTTGTGGCATAAAATTTGTGAGCTTCATGCTCAGTTCCAATGATGGAACTATGCTTTTGGAAAAGGAGTTTGCTTTCAGACACAGTGCAAATGAATTGTGGAGTTTCGTACATGCAATTTGTATCTAAGAACAGGCAGAGTGAGCAGAAGTTTATCTTTACATCCATATCCAGAATATAGGATCTGCTTTAGAAACAGATTAAATTTGATTAATTTCTTATTCCTACTTATGAAGGAAGAAACCTACAGAAGTGTGACAAATGTCACACTTGTTATCTTCCACAGTATTTTACAACTAGAACTCCTGTGATGTTAGTTATAATTTAGTAGAGGACTATAAATCATTCTGGTATAAAAGGCAGGAAAGTTTTCTAAAATCCATTAGTGATTTTGGAGCTCTAAAGTCCTTACTTATTTCCAGGTTAAAGCTGGTAGTAAAAACTTATTTCGGTAGTGTTAAAGTTTGAAGTTTTTTAACCATAAATTTCTTGAAATATTTAACATTTGTTCAAAATCTTTGCTTTTTAAAACAAGAAGTCAGCACAATCAGGGCAGGAGTAAAAATGTCTTTCTCTGAGCACTGCATTTTTCATTCCTTGTAGCTCTATTCTTGGCAGAAACACCTTTCCTACCTTTTTTCATTTGTGCTCTATGGACCATAAAAACTGCCGTTATGGAGGAGAGAATGCTGTATGCATTAGTTTTATTGTTTTTATGCTGACACAACAAAATCTAAATTGTCTGGTTCACTTAGGGGTTTTCAGGCCTCAGCAGTTCTGAAAAAATTGGGGCGGGAGGGGAAGGAAAAAAAAAGGAGAAAAGTAATGTCCTAAGGTCAGAAGGTTAGAATCAATGAGATCAGTGTGAAAAAAGAGAGTGTCTTTTTCATTTTTCTGTGATGGCTGAGCAGAAGCTAGTCTAATAGTTCTAGGAGACAGTAAAGAAAACACGGTACTAAGAGATCATTTTTATAACTAGCTGATAAGCTGTGAAGCAAATTAGACAGTATTCAGAAGTTCACTTGAATTGTTTGTCTCTTAGTTGATATAAAACAGCTAAGCTGATTTAAGTCTGGTCTGCTGTCTAGCACAGGTGGGAGAATGTACAGTAGTTTCAGTATACTTAACGTGATTAACACTGTGCTCTGTAAAAGCGATGCCTTATCCTATAGCAATGATTCAAAACTGTGCACTAGATCTGAATGCTGAGTTTGGATTGTGTATGGCATCCTATTATGCTATGGAGGCATCAGGTGCAGATACACAGTTAAAACCAAATTGCGCTTTACACATAATGTGCTCATTGGTAATTATCCTGCCTCTGCTGGGTCAACAAACATCACTTAGTTTTGGAATGTAGTATTAGCTAAGGCTTATGAAAAACTAGAAATTATTTCTGTCATTAAAACAAATTTTAATTTCTTATTTAAAACAAAATATCTGTAATAAGTTATGCAGTGATAATCTGTAAAGCTAAAAATGTAGTAAGAACTGTCATCTTTTATTCTGATTCCCTTGGCTGATTCTGATATTTATTATTTCCTTATATTACTGTTCAGCTAAGAAGTCTTCGTAGCAGATCACTATTGTCCACTTCAGAACCATTCAGTTCTTTGAAGAAAACCATACCTATTCCAAAGAATTCAGTTTCTTATTAAGATCTTGGAGAGGTGGATCGGTGTACAAAGATATAAATTACAGAAACAATAAAGTATACCAAGTGCATAACAGAACAAACACATCGCTGGTCATTGATAGATACTTGAACAATAAAAATCAGCCTTTACAGATTTTCATCTGGTGACAGTTCAGGCAGTTTATGTTTTTTTACAATTTATTTTAATTTATGAAAATGTTTGAATTCTTTCAGATAGCCTCATCTTTCAATCCTTATCTTTGAATTTTCCTGTATTTATAACATTTCAGGGGAATTACAGAATTCCTAAAATATTTTTTTAACTTAGGGTGTTAGTTTGTTCTCTCAATTTTAAGCTTGTCATACTAAGATTTGAAATTAATTCAATTAATTAACTTTATTTACCTCTCTATTAATAATACTAATACTATGTGGCCTAAAATAATGAAGAGATATCCCAGATGTTTTAGAACATCTATCAGCCATAAGAGGATTAGCTATAATGTTTTCTTCACTCAGATTTGTCATCTAGCCTTCTTATGTTTAGAAAAAAATTTTGAGTTATGTTAGTACTCTTGCCATTATTAAGAATATCAGAAATGCATTTTCTGTCTTATTTCACAGCTATGTACATTTAGGGCATATGTCAAAACAAAATGTCAAACTTACAAAAAGGAATAAGGAATTAATAAAATAACTTATTATATGAACAGTTAAGTCTGGATTCCTATACTGGTGTTCAGGATTTCTGAAGGGTTATGTATGAAACAGCTGAAATGAGTCTACTTGAGTTTCAAAGGAATGAAGGGGGGAAAAAAGCCAGGAAAACACACTTCTGGATAATAACAAGCCTTTGACTTGTATGAACTATATAAATTTACAACACTTTTTGGGTTTGTTTGCTTTCATTTTAACTTGTTGTGTTGTGTAAACATTCTCTTTAGTTGATGGAAGAAGGTGATTAGATTCTCTGTAAGCCCTCCATTCTAGGAACAACACCATTTCCATAAATCTTTCTCTGTAAGTTGAGGTCTCCAATCTTCTGATCACCTTGGTGGACACTCTCCAATTTTAACACCTCTCTTTGAATTCAGAGGACCATCACTGGACACAGCATTCCCGATGTGGCTTGACAAGTGCCAAGTATTGTGCATTATTCATATCCCTTGTTCTGTTTCCTCCAGTCTTGTTGATACGGCATCCAGTTTGCTTTTCCTGAAAGATGGGCTGCTTATTTATGTTCTGCTAGCTATCTGCTTGGGACCATAAGTCCTTTTCAGCTGAAATACACCCCCACCAGTCAATTCCCAGTCAGTATGGATGTATGAGACTTCCAGTAGACTTTGCATTTATCTTTCTTAAACCTCTGTAGTGGGTTTACCCTGGCTGTATGTCAGATACCCACTAAAGTTTCTCTCTCACTTACCTGAGTGAGGCAGAGAGAGAACATAGAACAAAGGGTTCATGAGTTGAGATAAGGACTGGGAGAAATCACTCACCAATCACCATCATGGGCAAAACAGACTCGAAGTGGGGATATTAATTAAATTTATTGCTAACAGAATCAGAGCAGGAGAATGAGAAGTAAATCATAGAAACACCTTCCCCCAGACCTCCTTCCTTCCAAGTTCTACCTCCTTCCCTCTAGCAGTGCAGGGAAACATGGAATGGGCGTTACACCGCAGGTTGTTTCTGCCTCTGCTCAGGGAGAGGATTCCTTCCACTGCTCCCTGTGAGGTCCCTCTCATGGGAAACAGTCCTCCACAAGCTCCACAAACCTAGCATGACTACGTCCTATGGCAACAGCTCTTCACAAACCGCTGCAGTGTGGATCACTTTCCCACACAGTGCCATCCTTCAGGCACAGACTGCTCCAGTGTGTGTCCCAGAGGCCATAAGTCCTACCAGAAAAACCTGCTCCAGCATGGGCTTCTCTCTCCAAGCATTAGCAGGTCCCTGCCAGGACCCTGCTCCAGCAGGAGCCTCCCTGCTCCAGCATGGGGCTCCTACGGGGTCACAGCATCCTTTGAGCATCAACCTGCTCTGGCCTGGGCTCCTCCATGGGCTGCAGGGGAACAGCTGCTTCACCTCAGGCTGCAGGGGAACCTCAGCTCTGCCACCTGGAGCACCTCATACTCTTCCTTCTCCACTGCCTTGGTGTCTGCAGAGTTGTTCACGTATTCTCACTCTGTTCTCCATGCAACAACTTTGTGGGTTTTTTTGTGTTTGTTTGGTTGGTTGGTTTTTTGTTTTTGTTTTTGTTTTTGTTTTTCCTTCTTAAATAAGTTACCACAGAGGGGTTACCTATTATTCCTGACTAGCTCAGCCTTGGCCAACAGTGGGTCTATCCTGGAGCTGGCTGGCGTTGGATCTACTGGAAATGGGGGAAGCTTCTGTCAGCTTCTCACAGAAGCCACCCCTGTAGCCCTTCTGCTACCAATACCTGGCCCAATACAACCTCACCAAATTTCATCAAACCGAATTTTCAAGCCTCTAGTGGTTTCAAGCCTCTACCTTCATGGTAACTCCTTCAGTGGTTCTGCCTCTTGTCCCTGTTTCATGCCATCCACAAACTTGATGAGGGTGCTTTCAACACCATTTTCCAAACTGTTTATAAAGATATTGAGTAGTATCAGGTCTAGGACTGACCCTTGAGGTATGCAGCTCTTGACAAGATGCTAATCTGTCCTTCAGCTTTTAACTACCACTTTTCAAGATCAATATCTTTGCCAGTTCTCCACCTGTAGCTGCTCCATCTGCCCAGTCCTTATCCTTTCAGTTTGTCATCAAAGATGCTGTGAGAGACCTTGTTGGACACCTTGCTAAGGCTCGTAGATATTGGTCTTTATGAAATCTCTTTTCATATGTCATTCTTTTTGTCAGTGCAAGCACATAAAAGATGAGCTTGGTGAAGTCATTCAGGAATAACATTTCATAGTATGTGTATTACAGAAGGTCAGAATTAATGTGCATAACTCTTCCTTTGGCTTTAAAAAGATCCTTGGATCAACTTTATGAAAATTGGCCTGTGTCCACTAAGCATGCAATGCTCAGGAAAACAGAAGTGCCATAGTTGTCATAGGTAGTGTCATAAATGGAAAATAATGTAGTAGGATTGTGAGTCTGTGGGGCTTTTTTCTGACATAATGATTGTGATGATTTAATTCTTATGTGGTAGAGAGCGCGTTCACAAAATATATAAGAACTGTGTTGCTAATTTTTTTTTATTTTTTTCTCAAATTTTAATTACTTTTAATCTTTCCTTAGTTACTATAGCCCCTTTTGAGTTTAAATATTGCATGGGTGAAAGCAAGGCTGAAGCATTTTCTGTGTCACCTAAATGCTTTTAGAAGCCAGGAAAGAAGTTGTAAGCTATCATTAAAATAAAAATCTCCATTAATGGAACTGTAATTTTTCCTTTGTAGAAAAATGTCATACTCCGCCTGGCATATTTTACTGTGCATTTCTCCACTCTTGAGTTGTATCATGAGGTCTGCTTCCTTGTCCTTTAATCCTTGTTTATTCTGGCATTTATTCAACATGCTGATATTTTTCTAACCTTGTGGTCCAGAGCCACACCACTCAGATATTTGTCTCTCCTAGTCAGTGTTTGAGGAAGGAGCAGTACCACATTACTTGCAATGATTCATTCTGTTTCCAGACTCATATTTCTACATAGCATTTGATTATGACTAACTTAGAGCCTTTGCCATGGTTCCATTTGTGGTCCCTGACATACAGTTAATTTCCAGTAATCTTTAATTTATGAGTATGACAGTGACCCCATCCTCTGAATGTCTTTGTGAGAGCTACCATTTTATGTATAAGGTAAACAAATTTCTAGATTTGCTTTATCATTTAATTTCCAGCTTTCTTAGTCCTCTTTTTTCATTCTAGTGAAATTCAAATGCTGCAAAGCATACACATCTTTCTTACTACTGTGCATTGTCTTCAGCATTACTGAGGGAACACAAGCATGATAAATCATGTCACCACAAGTTACCTTATACAGACATCATTTCCGGTTGATTTCAAGTTAGGTTGGATTTCCAGACAGTGATTTCTAGTTAGAGGAAACAATATGGTGAGCTAACCCTGATAAAATAATACACTTCATTGATAGACTATATAAGTTGATTGATTTGCACACATTGTAAGATGGAAACATAATGTAAATTGCAGCATCTGCTTCTAACAGTATGCATGATACAGTCATAACCACAGAAGCAACGTGTACGTACTGAAGTGTCATTCTCTATAGTTCAATGTCAAAGGGACTCCTGATGTTTTTGATTGTTCTGGCTTTTTGATTTTCTTCAATGAGTTTGCAGTGTATTTTGCCAAATACAGGAAAACTATTTGTGGTTGCATTTTCCTAAATCAGATGATGGAGGTTTTTTTTGTTTGTTTGTTTGTTTTTAAATTTATTTTGAGATTAAAAAAAATAATCTGTTGTGCATTAAAAAACATACAAAGAAATTCTTAACCCCTATTACACTCCTTTTCTTTGGTAAGAGTTTCTGAACACTAGTTAGAATTTAGGGGTAACAAGTAGAAGAATATTTTTTCCTGGCATCATTTCAACTTTTAGGAGTGGAAGAAAGTAGTGCAAAGGCATTGTAGTGTTCTGCCTATATGCACAGACATCACTGTGCATTTCTGTCACCCCTGTTAGCTTTAGAGTGGTGCACAGAGCGATGTGCACTGATATTTTAGATATTGTGTTCTCTCTTACAGTCTCATAGACAGACCTTTTTAATGTTTTTGGTTTAATTATCAGTAAATGAGCTGTCCTGTGCAGTAGTTTTCTCTGATTTTGTTGACATTTCTTCCATTCTTTTCAATAGTAGCTGTAGCTTCCTCCTAGGTGATTAAATGAATCATCATAATATGAGCATTCTTTCCTTTAGAGGATATAGTATTTCTTTTTTCACATGTTCTAATGCTTCAGTGGAGACCAACCATTTCTCTTGCTAACATGTTTTCACCCTGGAGTTGTGGTGTTTTTTTTGTTTTTTTTTTTGTTTGTTTGTTTTTTTTTTTTGTGGTTTTGTTTGTTTTTTGTGGGTTTTCTTGTTTGTTTCTTTTGTTGTTGTTGTTTTGTTTTTTTCCCCTTAAGAGAAATACAGAAATACTTGTGTACTACAGTTCATTATTTTTTGGTTTATCTCATTTGGCTTTTTTTTTTTTTTTTTTTTATTATCACTCAACATGTGTAAGCAATGTGTATATAGCCTTTTAATTAATTTTTTTTATCTACCAGTGTTTTGTGTTGCTCAGATTATTTATAGTAACTAAAATATTTACTAGGGTAAAGATTGTGTGACAACAGAATTAAATATAGGTACTTGGTAAAATTTTATAAATATTGAAAATCATTTTTTCCACCCTTTCTGTATTACAGGATAATTTAGATTCCTAGAGAGCTGATGTGCATTGCTTAAAATACATTATGCTACAACACAACATTAAATGTTTTCAAACACTATTTGATGTTAAAAAAACCCTATGAGAAGAGACCATAGCTGTCTGGTCTTCTCTATTCTATATGTTCACAGTATATTCTGAAGAAAAATGCTTTCCCCTTTCATTGTCACTAAAATCTTTTGCAATCAGCCCCAGACTATGTTCAGTACAGTAACAATGTGTATAATGTAGAGCCCTAAAAGGCTTCAGTTTTGTTAGCATTGACACTAGACTCAGTTTAAATGCTTGATTTGCTAAGTCCCCAGGCAGAGTAAAATAACTCTTGGATTGTATCTCAGCAGGGGAACAATAATCTCTTTTTTTCTAAATAAATGTTCTTTTTATTCCACATACACTGCTAATTCTCCTCTGGGGCAGATTTTCTGACTGTCAATCAGCTGAACTTCAGAAAGGTTTTTAGTGTCAATTTTTGTTTAGTATTTTCACCCCAGCTGATGGCAGAATTATGTTTAAGGCTGACATTAAAATAAGAAAGACTCCTTAAAAAGTCTGGTAGTACTGTATTTCTCACACTGTATTTCTACCTTTTATTTACTAGGCAAGATTTGACATTAAAGATGTTTTCTGATACATCTCAAGTTTGAAATATTATTAAACAGATGGAACAAATGTGATATAAAATGTTCAATACTTCTAATACCTTCAGTTTATCCAGTCATTATGATCTCTTAAGCACTGTGTTTTACAAAAATGAGGGAAGGTGATTATGTTCTTTTTAAAGCAACAAAGGTGGAAAAAAAAGAAAAAAAACTCCTCTGTAGTTGCATAGCACCATTTTCTTCCAAACTCCAGATGACTTTGTTCCAGATTACTAACTCTCTTCCTACCACAAAAGTTCTTTGTATTCTCATAATATTAAATCAGAAACCAGATATTAATTTTTAGGACTTTTAATAGTCAATTTCTGAAAGTCAAGCTAGCATTAGTGTGACCTGAGAATGATATTATGTCTTACCTAAAATCTTTCTCCAAGTGTTTTTGTCATCTACCATGGATAAAATGTCAGCTGCTCTCTCTTTCAAGACTGTTTTCTCCATATACTATCATCTGTAAGTGCTTTGATTACTTCAGATTGCCACACTGCATTAGGTTTTCAGAACTGTTCAACTGAGGAACTGAAATGAGTGCAATTTCAGTTGTGCCAGAATTCACAGATTCTCCTGTGAAACTCAGCATTGTTGATTATCTTGGCTACAGTGAAATATTTAAGAGTTTTCCACTGACTTAGTAGGCCTTCATCTTGTGTAAAAACATATGAACAATAAAGAAACCCAGATAAACAACAGTTGTTGCACATTTGAGAATCTGTCAAGCTTGGGGTTTTTTTTTAACATGGAGAAGATGAAAGGTACAGATGATATGAAAGGCACAGACACCCTTAGAAGAATGCCTTGGTAAAACCTGACAAGTAGTAAATCTGATAAGAGAGAGTTATGTGCAAACTGAGAATTTGCTTTCACTCTTCCAAACATATTATTCATATTTGTGTTGCATCTGATATTTGTCTTTCAGAAATCCAAAATCTCCACTTACGACAAGATGTGGGCCTTTATGAGTAGCAGGAGGCAGTCAGTACTTGTCAAAAGTAATGAAGAAGGTATCCAACGTGTGCTTACCTCTGATTATGCATTTTTAATGGAATCGACAACCATTGAGTTTGTCACACAGAGGAACTGTAACCTAACACAGATTGGAGGCCTTATAGACTCCAAAGGTTACGGCGTTGGAACTCCCATGGGTAGGTTGTATGTTCTCTGTTCATTAATCTTAGATGCTGCAGTAGCATAGAAAATGTCCAGTATGCTGTTCTTTTCTCTACATTACTAACATTTTTCCTCATTCTCTTTTTCCCACATGAGAAATATACATATTCTGTTTATGGATTTATTTTTTTTTTGTATTTTCCAAACAAAAAAAAAAAAAAAAAAGTACTTACTTTATAAAAAGTGAGATATCTCATAAGATAAATTTCTCTTACATGTTGCTTTCCACGTGCTCAATAACAAATAAAGTACTTTTCACAGTACTTTATTTTTAAAAAAAAAGAAAATGTATTAAACCTGTTGATCTCTCTCTTTAAAGAGTGAGAAAGAAAAGTTTTACATTAGCAAATGAGGTTGATGCTTCTATAGTGAGAACCACTGCTAAAAGGGGAGGAAAGATTCCGTACCATGTCACAGACAAAACAAATATTGAATTAACCATGTGGAATATGGCTTTGCATGGCAATTTCAATCCTATAAATATTTTCCAGTTCAGGTGTTCTTTACTAGGTACAAAACTTTAGTTGCAAGAACTAAAAGCCATCTACAGACATTAGTTTGGTTCCTAGAATCCACAGGGTAAGATTCAGCAAGCACTGAGCTCCCCTTGACAGCAGTGATTTTTGAAAGATGTGAGCTGTTGATATGGTTTTAGATTTCAGAATAGATGGGAATAGGAAATGATGTGACACAAAGACTCTGTCAGTACTGCACAAAAAATCTACTTAATACTGTAAGATTGTTCTGCTGACTTCTTTCTTAGGCAATTATTTATTTGAACTTTATTTTTAATAAGAATTTATTATTTTTTCATTGTCCTTTCATTTTTTTTTCTCAGGTAGGTGTTAAATTTGGTACTGATTTTATCTGTGTTAATAGTATATTCTCAGTCATTGTACGGGGAAAGTTGTGTCCAGTACTTTAAACCAAGGACATGGTAAGGAAGCTTAGGAATAAACTTTACTGGAATATCTGCATAAAGAGGTATCTAGTATTATCGAATACAGATTTAACTACATGTTGTATATATTTGCTGCTAGTTTAATGAATGACATCTTTGTAATTTTCATTATTTTAGTAATTTTCTATGAAATGGACACCTCCAGAAGAAATTGTGATTCTATTTATTCTGTCTTTGAACAGTTAGTGGTTAGGAATCTAATTTTTATTGATACCAATTTTTCCACCCTGTTCTGTTGTGGCTCTTGCATTACTGAACATATTCTGTAGATCTGTAAGTGCCAGAATGGACTGGACTTCAGTCCTTTTTGGCATCTTGTATTTTCTGATATATAAACCTTTTACTATTTTGAGGGTGAAAATGACCTTCCATTTGGGTTTAGTATGGAGAAAATAAAATCTTAGTGATAGCCTAAAATCCTTGAATAATCTGCGTGCAAATTTGTGAAGCGTTTGAAGCATGCCCCAGGAATCTAACTGAACATGGAAATGCCAAACTTATAAGAATCAGAAACACCAAGCTACTCTAGAAATTATTTTGCTTATGTGTAAGTCAGAGAAGCAACATAAACACCGGAGAAAACAGTTTTAAAACAATGACAAATTCAGAAACAGAGTTCTAGAGTTTAAGTATAGAAGATTAAATGCTGGATGTAAAGAGGCAAGGAAGTAAGTCTGTCTTTCGGGTTTTGTTTCCTACCTTATTCAGGGACAGTAGGCACTGTGCATGCACTATTTCTTAACTTACTTTTAATCATATCAAATACATTATTCAGCTCTTGTTCATCTACAAGATTCCAAAAAAATTATCTGTGTCAATAGTGTTGTACAAGGGAGTATGTGAGCTGACAGTTGTCTTGAATCAAGATGAAACAAATAGAGGACATACCTGCAGGAATCAGAGATCACCAAAGGAGGTAAAACAAGAGCTGAAAAAATGTTGAACTGTTGAAGTAGAATCTGAAAAAGAGATAAGAGCTTCATAAACAGAAATGAAACAGAACTTGAAATAAGATGCAAAGTAAGACTTTTCACAAAAGAAATGAGGATGGAACAAAACAACATCTGAGGTTTTCCCAGAACAGCTAAGAATAAGAGATTAATTCAATATTTGGGAGGTATCTATAAAATGCTATCAAGAAAACTGACTTTTATGATGGTTTTGTATCCTGTGTATTAACTGCACAGTCTCAGAGGAAAGAGATTGTGTCTCCTCTGCTCGAATAATGCATAGTTTATGCATATACTTGAAAGGAAACCTTATGAAAATGTTTATCCATACTGTCTGCCAGAATAGTTTTTGTCAAATATATTGCTTTATTGAAGCTAAAAAGCCTTACAGAACAGTGGATAATGCAAAATATTCTTATGCACTATGGCTAATCTCATTTTTTACAGGAAAAAAAGTAATTCTGAAGTCTTTAAAAGAACTTATGACATGGTTATACCTACAGAAGTAGATTACCTCATTATTTACTGATTAGGAAAGATGTTTATAGACATGCAATTGAGTAATATCTTCTTAGAGTTAATAGTCCTAAGAGTAACTTGTCAGTGCTTGGAAAACTGCAGTGTAATGGCTTTACATTCAAAGTATGTTACTGCTTGTGCCTATTTGGGAAGCAATTTATCTCTGAGCAAAACAATACACAATATTTGCAATAGAGGCACAGTATTGGGAAAATATAGATGTCATCTCCAAAACTTAAAAAAGTCCAGGATGTGGCCTGCAGTACTGGCTTGAAGTTGCAGAAGTATTTGCACATAGGATCAAATTTGTAGAATGCAGTTGTTACAGGCCTTATGTTGACTACAATAGAAGTGATATGATTACTTTTGGAGAACAGCACCAAAGGAAGTAGGTGCAACATGTCCTGATTATTTTGAAGGCAAATAGAATAATGGTTAGTGAGAACATAATTTGCCTGGGTTTATGTAGCTAAAAGAAAAAGAGCTAAAAGCTTTCCTAACAGAGTAATATGCTATCAGAGTAGTTTATGAGAGGATAATCACCTAGGAAACGTAAACAGCCAAATATAGAACCAGCTTAGAATATTGCAGTAAAAGCTCTCTGCTCATGATGCTAATGCTTTAAATTCAGAGAAAGAAAGTTGTACAAGATTAGAAGAAAAAAAAACCAGAGGATCAGGCAGTGCATTGGTATCAACTCCTTCCAACCAATGTGGACAAGCAAAATTTGAGTTTGCATGATCATTTTAATCTTTCTAAAAGCATTAGTGAAATATACAAAGTTTAGATTGCTAAAATGTGGCTTTGATGAAGGAAATTGTAAATTATGTACTTTTGGCACAAAGTAGGATCAGCAGGATCAGGGTACATCTTTAAAATCAGGACGATACAGTGACGTTTGGAATACAAACAAGGCAGCATTCTGTGTGATATCTTTGCAGCAGTAAAAATAAACTTGAGAGAATTAATTCAGTAAGTTATGCATACAATGAATGATCCTCATGAAACACATTTGTAAATTAAAGTCTTGTATATACCTGAATTATTTTTCAGTCAGCCACCTCTGGTGCTAGGCTAGGAAAAACTTGATTTTTAATGGAAAGAGAAGGGAAAAACAGATCTGACATTTGATGAGAACTGACACTTTAGAGTAGATAAGGAGAGAATTTGGTTTTTATCTTCCAGTTTAAAGAGCCATGTGCAAGAGGTTTTGATTTCCTTTATTCTGGCATGTTTTATTAGAAGGCACTGTTTTGCCAGTCCTGTGTTCTTTATCCATGAATCCAGTAGATAAGAAAATTTTGTCAACATGCATATAGTTGTCACCATGCTGTATAGTTGTTTCTAATTTCTAACATATTCTGATAATATGGATATGCACAGTTATCTATTAGAAATACATATAAATTTCTTTTAGTGGTTGGAATTTGTCTTTGTGTGGAAATACACCTCACTGTCCAACACTGATGTTCAAGGCAGGAGGGAAGAAAGGAAGGAGGGGAGGGAGGGAGGAAGGAAGCAAGGAGAAAAGCAAGCAGGAGGTGAGGGAGAACAAACCCTTTGGGTATGCAGAGTAACTTATGTTTTCCATTACAGAACCTCTAAAATGTAACTTATCACCTCCAGCAGTTTCAATTTCACATTTCTTCATCATGCTTGGTAGAGATGTTTAAAATTGGGTTGCTCATAAATAAAGCCCAGTTGAGATAAATCTGCCATTGCAAAGGATTCCTAAATGTTTGTGATACATCTACATGCTTATCATCTTCCTATCAAATGTAATTGTAGTATTTTTTAGAGGAAACCTAGTCTATCCAGCAATATACACTTCATGTCCTACTGAAATACACTTAATGTGACTTTCCTATGTTCAACATACTATAAACCACAGTAATATTAAGTGGCAAATCTTATTTTTGATAATCAATATTTATTAACATCGTTAGTATGAAGTGAACCACATGAAAGGTTAGAAATGTAGCATTTGTGCAATTTATATTAAGGCCTTAACGGTCTGTAAGGATGCTTTTCACAAACATAGTTGAAATCATCTCTTGGAAAAAAGCGTGCTTCATGGTTTCAGGTTCTTATTTCTTTTCCAAATTCCTGTTTCTCTTCAGCATGTTTGACAGCAGGCTACTTTCCATCTGGCTTGGGCAGATTTTCTACTGAATTGCCATTTGCTTTTATATTGAACCTGGAGGTCGTAAATGGCTGAGAAGTGAATATGTCGAACCCATTCCACATGAGTAGATCTACTGAGCATGCACCTTTCAGATGATCTGCATTTATGTGGCAAATGAGGAATATCCTGTATATGCCAGACAAAAACTCTGTATGTGTGAAGATATATGCAAAGTAATGCCTTTGACATTTTGAAAATGAAAAATAGTATGTGTAAGTAATCCTAAAATTTTGCATATATTTCTTCTAACTCTTAAGAAATGCAAAATAGAAGGTAGTGTTTGAGAGGTATGGTGCATATAAAAATTACAACTAGTCATTTATCTAATGTTTCTCTGTGATTACTGAGCTGTGGAAAACTAGAGAATTAGTTGAAGAAGGGGATTTAGTGGTATAGCAGTGATGTTCCTAGAACATCTGATAAAGGTGAAGCAAAAACAGTTTGAAAAAAGGTGAAATATATATTTCTTTATCCTTTATTCCTGTGCAGTTATTACAATAAAATAAATTCTGCTATTAATATTAATGATGCCCCAATTTCAAAATACAATAAGAAGAATCAGTGAGGCTGTTTCATGAGTCTCTTCACTTTTGCAAGGTTTTTTGACTTACTTTTCACTTGACGTGATCAGACTATAAGACTCTTCCTAGTGGAGCATATCACCATTTCTATCCCTGACCCTTTCATATTGATGGACTACCAAGATGCCCTGAAAAATGCTGGAAAGGGTTTAGCATTCACATTTTTAAGATTTAATTGTTAGCTTAAAAATTGTTGAAAAAAGAAATGTACACTCCCCCAACTATATCAAGACCCTTCACTGTGCATCAGGATACAATACAACTCTCAGGATATGAGTGAAGATAAGTGATGTACTTTGTGGTCGACATACCAAGTGGCTAAAGCTACTTTTGTTGCCAAGCTGTCTTACATAACTGCCCATTATATGAAGATGCAATAAGTTGCAGTAGTAACACATACAGGTATGAAAATTTATTCATGTAAGTGCATAAAATAGAGCTGCACAGGGTTTATTTGTAAGTTCACAATAGAAAGTTGGCAGCTACTGTGAAGCAAGCATGTTATACCTCACATGTCAAAAAGAAAAATATATGAATAAATTAAACAGCATTCCAGCAGAGAGGCATTGGCTGCAGACCCCAGGTATCAGCATACTTGCTGAAGTTCAAAGGGTGAAACAAAACTTCAAGGTTTTCATGTTCTGTTGAGTCAGACGTGCCTTTTTTAGTGAAGTTCTTTGTTCTGTAAATTCTAATGAAATATCAAATAAAATGTCTTTGTAGGGAGACATTTTATCTCTTAGACAAAAAAAAATATATCTTTTACAATACATTGCACTAGAATATTCTCAAAAATTTGCCCACTCATGTATGAATTCCAAAAAAGTCCCATTAGCCAACTAGTATAATGTGCACATCACTTGTATGTAGAAATTTATTTATATACTTAGGAACCATGTAGTTAAGGTTTTCTTTTGTTTTTGGCAAATCAGAGCCGAGAGTGGGATTAGTTTCCTTTTTATTTTTTTATTTATTTATTTATTTATTTATTTATTTAAATTTCAATCAGCTGTATAGCATGTAATTGAAAATGTTGTCCGAAGTATGGACATTTTGGAGACAATAATATTCATATAATTATGATATCAGACATAGAATCCACAAAGAGTATTTCACACTCCATTCCCTTAAATTAAAGATTTTACTGCAGAAGAAAAAAAAAAAATAAATAAAAGGGTTTTAGACAATAATTTATGATCTGCTATTTCATGTCTTCTCTAGGGATATGACTTTGTGAATTATTTATATTTATCTAAGCCATTAATAAATTAAATGCAATAGTGTTCTTCCTACTCTAGTGATAGGCTGCTGGATTACAAGAGAATTTAAACTAATAGTTTAATCAACAAATGTTGTTATCATGTTGTATCCAGTAACACATTCAGGTTCAACTGATTTATATTATGTGTTCTATCTCTAAGGATTGACCTAGATCATCATAACAGGTTTTTTTTTTTTTAATAGTCTTGAAATTTTTTAACTAGCCTGACCATCTTCTTAATGCAGGTATTTCACAAGATATTCCATTATCTGCCATTTCTTAGGGGTGTGTTTCTTAATATAGACAATTTTAAGTCAAGGTACAAGGGGAATATAAATTAGTCAAGACAAAAGCTTTCAATAGATGTTTGTACTTTCAAAGAGTAAAACTTAGTGTAGTAAAAATGCATACAAATAAATGATTATTTTCCTAAATACACAACAGAAAGTGAAAAGAAGACATAAAGATGATGATCCCAGAATTGTCTTGTTTCTTAGAGTTCAATCAGCCTTCTCCCTCGCTGCATTTATTATTCCAGACAGAGATTTGCAGCCTGGATTTATAATCATCTAAAAATTAATTTACTTTTCGGACTTTCCTGTAAAATGAAAAGTAGATAAAATGTAAATAACACTTTATCATGCTATAGATGTGTAGGATGTTGTCTCCTATGTTTTGTCTAGCTTTTAAAAGACCAAAACCTTGAATTCTACAACAATGTGTCTGGATAGGATGTATAAGAATGGTTCGAAACTGCACCAGGAGAGGTTTAGATTGGATATTAGAGAGCATTTCTTTATCCACAGAGTGGTCAAACACTGGGTCAGGCTTCCTAGATAGTCTGATGCCCCAAGCCTGTCAGTGTTTAAGGGACATTTGGACAACGCTCTTCACCAACATCCTTTTACTTGGTCAGCCCTGGAGTTGTAGTAAATGATTGTTGTAGATCCCTTTTAATGGAAATATTCTGATCTGTTTGGTTCTATTCTATTCCTTGGGTGACATTTTGTATCCAGCTTGCTTTCTCTTTTCCTTTCCTTTTCCTTTCTTTTTTCCTTTCTTTTCCCCTTCCCTTTCTTTTTCCCTTCCTTTTCCCCTTTCTTTTACTTTTCCTTTTTTTCCCTTTCCTTTTATTCCTTGTCTTCTCTCTCTCTCTCTTTTTTTTTTTTTTTTTTTTTTTATTTTATTATTAGAGAAAATTAAAAAATTAAAAAAAATGTTTGTTTTTGAATATTAAGTTTTAATCACTGAGTGCCTTCACCTTACTTCAATATCCCAAATATGTTTTGTGTAGTTAATGGTATCAGACCAATTCACACCACTTCAATTTTTGCCAGTGTTCAGTTCTGACAATTTTTTCCTCTTAGTTCAATGAAATTCTCTCTTGACTTTTCAACTGCTTTTGGGGACAGATTTGCAGGAAAACACTGACTTTTTCCCTAAAGAGGTGTTTGATGAAAGTCTTTCACATGCTTAATGCTTCTGTTCTGTGTGGTGCTCTTTACTGCACAAGCACAAAAGCAGGCACACATTTTCAGTCTGTTTCTTTTTATTTTAATTTAATTCTGTTAGAAACAATAAGGCTAATAAAGATATATCAACCTGATTCTGTGAACCAGATGACTTATTAGAAACAAAACCAAACAAAAAAGCCCTACAGGCATAATAATTCTATCTCTAACATACTTGAATATGAAAGTAAGGCTGAAGTTTCACTGTCATGCTGTAGGGCTGCTGCACAATGCAAAAACTAATAGCTATATGAGCTGGTTTAGTGACCTGAACCAGGACTGTAATGTTCATCTTTTTTTTCCTAACATTATTTATCTACTGCTAATGAGGCTGGAAGAGCACCAGTCATAGTATGAAGGAAGTGACAGCAGACAAAGAGGGATGTGGAAGAGAAAATGTGATTTCTGCACAGCCAGCTGTTAGGCCGAGTTTGAAGACAATCCTGAGACGCTTCCTTCTTTTCTGGTAGCTGCAAAAAGCTGCAATGTGTCTCAGTAAGAGAAATAAAACAGTTGTAATTTAACAGCTGTGAGTAGTTGTATTGTAGAGAGGAGCTATCAAAGTTACTTTACCATAATTTTAAAACTTTTTTTCCCCCATACCTTGCATTCATTCTCTGTCAAACTTTGCAGAACTTGAGCATCATCCCCTTCACATTGGTGGTCCTTCTTTTTTTTTTTTTTTTTTTTTTTTTTTCCTCTTCTGGAGGTCTACACGAACAATCAAAGAATGTTATGGTATCAAGAGAGACACAAGAAATTAAAATACTGGCTTGTATTAATTACCTTTAAAAGAGGAAGGAAAAAAAAAAAAAGGATCCTGTGGATCCTTTCAAAAGTAACTGTTTGGAGTTTATCAACATTCCTTACTCTTTGAAGTTAAGCCTTTACTGTAGCTAAGGCTGCTTTTTTGTGTCCTGACATAATATTCTTCCTAGACCTCCACCAAACTTAAAAGGTGACATGTTTTGAAGAGGCATGTTTTAAAAACTTTCCTTAAATCTCAGACAAAACCAGAAAACAATGCTAGTGAGCAAAATGACTGACACTGAATATTGGCACGTTCATTTCAATTAATATATATATTTGGCAGTCAGTGACCAATGCAGAACATAGTTAATTTTATACAATTTTTTTTTTTCCCCCAGGAGATGCAGGAAGGTTTTTTCTCAAAAAAATTCTGTTATTTCCCTTAAACATGCCACAACTTTCTAAAATCAGAATTATATATTGCTTTGTTTGAAGAAATACAAGGAAAAGAACATCCTAGGCTCCATAGAGACTGTGAGATTTGGTTCTACTCTCTTAGTAACTGTTGTGTCTAACACTGATGGATAAACAGAAGGGCTATATTTTTTACACATCTGTGATTAAATATATTTATGTAAAATGAGCAAAGCCACAGATGTGGTTGATATAGAAACCTTTCAAAAAGCAGAGCGTTTCAAAACTGAAGAGAATAACAGATAAATTATGCATAAATTTAGTCCCCAAAAATCCTTAACAATACATTTAGTTGATGTAACTGAAAAAAATTCTACATATCTGAAAATACTAAACAGTACAGAAGTTTAAAATTTTCATCATTACAAATGTATTCTTGGATTTATCTGTAAAGTACTAAACCCAACAGTCAATGCTAGCTTTCAGTTTAATCATTATTGAGATTTCAGACTCTGTAGTTATTTCCTGCTGATATTCGGTGGGACACTGAGGATATCTGAGCCATCCTTGATTATTACCTTTGTAAAGTAATGATCCTGTAGAAAAATTTCCATCTCACAATTCAGCACTCAGAAATTGTGCATATGTTATGTATAGTTATTATTAACTCTTAGTTTCAAAAATGTTTTGCATTTTGAGTAAGAATACTCAACATACAATCATTCCCCCCATAGTTTTCAAAATTTAAAGTAGTAGTAGTAGTAATAATTACAACAATAACAATAAGAACAGCAATAATAATGTCTAAGGAATAATTTTATTTTATTGTTAAGACACCCTGGTTCTCTTGAAGTTACTTATTACCTCCAGACCATACAAATTACCAAATATGAGCATTTTTTACCAGTCCTTGGAGACGAGACATATAAACAAATCTGTCTCTGTAGAAATAAATAGGAAACCATGTACCAAGACAGGAAGGCTTTTTCTGCTTGCTTCTTAGTCTGTAATCCTTCGTACAACCTGAACTGTGATATTCATCACTTATGCATGGATAAAAATGCTGAGCTTCAATTCTTCTGTAACTAAAACAAATTAATCCATTTGTCTTCATTAGTTGAACATAATGCACAAAAAATAGGCTCAAATTATTTATTTTTATTCAGGTCAAACTGTGTATTGAAACTAATTTGGGAATTTCAACTGCTTGAGAAGTTCATTTATTGTTTCTGAAATGTAAGAGTGTGTAGCTAACATTTTTGCTGAGAGAACTGTTTTTTATAGTTGCCTCAGGAGTGTAAGTGTATTGAAGCCCTATCACACTGAAGATGTGTGAACAAGGTATTTGCAAAACACTTAACGTTTGGTAGCAGTTATAAGCAGACTCTGCCTTAGAGAACTGGTTTATAGCAGTAATTTACCAAACAGATGTAACTGAAGCAAAGACATTATTATAGCATTATTATAACTTCAATGTTGATGTTATTGTGCCTAGGACAGTATATATGTATGACATGCATATATGTCATACACATGGTCTAGAAAATAAGTCACAGGAGAGCAGCTGAGAGAGCTGGGGTTGTTTAACCTGGAGAAAAGGAGGCTCAGGGGAAACCTAATCACTTTCTACAACTGTCTGTAAGCAGGTCAGCCTCTTCTCCCCATCAACTGGCAACAGGACAAGAGGAAATGGCCTCAAGGTGCCCCAGGGAAGGTTCAGGTTGAACTTGAGAAAGAATTTCTTCACTGAAAGGGTTGACAAACATTAGAATGGGCTGCCCAGGGAAGTGGTGGGGTCACGATTCCTGAACCTGTTCAAGAAATGAGTGGATGACGCACTTAGTGCTGTGGTTTACTTCGCATGGTGGTGTTTGACCAAAGGTTGAACTTGATGGTTTTGCAGGTCTTTTCCAAACTTAATGACTCTATGATTCTATGAATTACATTGTCAAAGACTCATCTACAAATTTAAAATGACTCTGTTCTGATACATTGACTCTAATTATCAACAAACTATGTGTTGCATCCCAGCACATGGTGTTTGCATGCTTTACAGTTGGATGCTCCCAAGGCCACTTCATGATGAAACAGCTAATGGCAAAACACTAATATTTATTGTTTTGATATTTTCCTTTATAGCTTGCAAGGGAATTTCATGCAAAAGCTTGAAATGGGTTTTTAGATCTGGACAGTTTTGTTATGGCCTTACAATTTTCTAGTCTTTCATAATCTTATCTGCCTGACCAAAACCTTCAAGTATACGAGAACTGTATGTAGCATTTAATTAGGCTTCTTTAATTCATCTATTACTAGGGATTGTTAGACTAATATTTCTTGTGAAGGAGGCTTTATTTGCAAACTACTCATATGTGAGGGATACAGATTTGCAAGAATTGAAAAAAAGGAAAGCACTGTATAAATATGAAATACTTTTATCAGTGTTAAAAATAATATCATTGATTTCCTCAGTAGAAGTTTCAACAGAGATGTCATCCCATTCTGCAGCTGTGCAATTCAATAGGGATAGAGAGATGATAGTGTATTATGATTATGATAATTTCAAACTGTCTGTGATGTTAAAATGCTTGAAGAATGTATGAAAAATGTTACTAACATTCATTTGCTTGACTTCAGTGTTTAATCTGTCTAAGAGATCTGATTTAGAGCAGTTTATAACGATAGTTTGAAGAGGGACTGAGAAAACAAAACAGTTTTAAAAGAAAAGAAAGCAAAATTAAAAATAGAATAAAATATGCATGTCTAGCACAATAATTTAATAATGCTCTGAGTACTTAAATATTAAAAAATCCACAAACACTTCTTCATTCTGTTCAGGTTATCTTGGTACTACGTAAAGAACAAGAGAAAAACAGTGTATATTTACTATTAAACCTGTTATCATATTTTACTAATAATGTATCTCAATAATTGTAGGCAACCATTACCCTGTTGCGTTTTTTTGGGGGATTTTTTTTTGTGATGTATTCACTGTGGAGAATAGGTATATTTTAAGCTAGTTACAAGTTAATACACTCAAGGATGTCCCCTTCCCAGTCCTAAAACGGGAAGTACTTAGGAACACAAAAGTTATTTAATGGTTATTGTAGTTTTAACTCCTAAATGGTCATCCAACTTTGGCATCAATTATGTTGCATACTTATGGCCGGAAAACTAATATGAAATAATTCTTCCATCTTGGTTAAATTTCAGCTTTATAAACCTATATGAACTTTTAAATGATGGTTTTATAAAGAAACAACCAGAAATTAGAATGAGGTGGGAATAGTTTTGAGTAGGAAGAAGTGAATACAATTAGCAACCACACCACTTGTGAAAGGATTTTGATTATATTTAGCATACAATACTGATTTTAAATGTTTTCTGCCTCTTACCAGCAACTTGTCTTTTTCAAGTCATATATGTAGCTCAAAGATGGGTATATATGTATATAAACATAAAGTGAACAACTTTGGTTTGTTTGCAGTTTTAATTTAGACATGCGGTAGTTTAGACTGCTGTAAATACTTACTGAGGATTTTCTGTTATAATAACTGCAACTTAATAAATATTTAATGGTAACAATATCTCTAATATTAAAATATTATAATCTTAATCCAGCATGAAGTGTCAGGGTTAGTAAAAAGAATGAAGAAACATTGATTTTATTTTTTTTTGTCAGAAAAGATAACCAATCCTGATAAGTATTCTATCCTGTTACATCCTTTGGAAAATGACAGTAAAATTCAAAGTTTAATCAGAAGGAAAAGAATGGGAAATCTATTGTATATACAACACAGCTTAATGAAATTTGCAAAGTTGCAAGTATTTCTTGTCTTAGACCTGCCACTCTATTATTTATACTCAATATGTTTATAACGTGGCATTTTTAAATAATTTTAAAAAAGGCTACTTCATGCTCAGAAGGTAGAAAGAGCTAGAAGTCTGTAAGGAAGGAGAAGGACAGTTGGCAGAGGAGCAAGAAATATATTTTTTGTTACTGTTTTTTTAATATTTAAATCTATCCCATATATTAAGGCATTAATCATTAATAAATAGGAAATATATGTGTTACTTGTCTCTTGGAATGGCAAACCCAAGATTTTAAAACCTTTTCACTTTAAAAAGATCTATGTCTACTGCAAGTTTATTAATATTACACTTATTTTCAATATACTTGGGATATTTGCAATTAATTCATATGGACGTTAGACATGAGAATGCTGTAATGTCTGAGTATTTCATAAATATAAACTAACAAATTGGCTGTGAAGCACAGAGCTGAAAAAAGAGAAAAGCATTCTACTTAATGCCACAAAGCAAGCCTGTTATCAAGCTTTTTGGTATACTTTGTGGTATACTCTCAAAAACATCTGGTCACTTTTTATATCTTGCTTCTTCTTGTGGAAATGGCTAATTTTCCTGCTGAGAACATCTTTAATCACTTTTTTTTTTTTAATTTATTTATTTTATTTTATTTTATTTTATTTTATTTTATTTTATTTTATTTTACTTGTGACTGTTACTTATTTACTTGGAGACAAACTGAGATCCAGATTTTGGGATAGAGGAGAATCTGCTTCTGTATCAAGTTTGCAGGAATTCTTGGCTTTTCTTTTGCTTTATTGCTCTTACCTTCACGGTGGGATGTTGCTTGCTTCCTATCATTGCCAAAGAATCCATCAAAGAAACCATCAAGTCCCTACTTATAACCATGGCATTACTCTGTGACCTGGAAAGAATCCTCAATGATGCTTTCATATATGAAAATAAGTTGGTTTTGAAAGTGAAGACAGGGACTGAAAGAATCTCTATTCTTTCCTCATATGTAATTTGGAGACTTTAGAACCCACAGATAGGAAGAATGAACAAGCTATGTTGACCTTTCTTTCTCTCGCTTCCATCACATTCTAATTAGACAGGGTTAACAGCGTCAGGGAGCAGAGGGGGTTGTAACTTTTAAAACAAAAACATTTCTGTGAAGATAAAGTGCTTCTTCTATATCCAGTGCCCTTTAGCTGCCTGATACTTTCCTATGGGATGTTATAACTGTGACTGTCAGTCTTTAGTACTACTGAGTGCTGACTATTCTGCGGATTCCTGTAATGTTTTTCAGACCCTGTGACGTATGAGGCTGATTTTCCCATGGTTTTTCTGTTTCCTTATAGTCTAAACATGTACTCCACAGTTATGTGTAAATGAGATCCCTTCCATCTTGTTTCAATGTAAACTACTCTCATACAGCTTCAAAACCTAGGTATCTTTCCTGTTACATGTGTCTTTCTCCTTTCAATTACTCGAAGTTCTTAATTATCTAAATTTTGTACCTAGGTTCTGAATATGATGGCGTATTCCTAACTAACTTTCCCTTTTGCTTAGACCAAGTACACAGAGTATGAAATAATGTTGCAAGATAAGTAGAATGGTAACAGGAATAAAAGATGCTATCAGTGGTCTATGAGCGTTCAGAATGTATTTTACTCTCCAGGAAATCAAAAGTCCCACTGGCACCAACTTTCAAAATAGTACATAATTCATAGTGATTTCTTTTGGAAAAATACACGTGGAATGATGAAACAAAAAATTTCCTGGTTCAACATTTTCTTAATGAAGGAGTTAGAAGAATGCTGCTCTTACTTTTGATTTTCGCAGTCAAAATCAGTTCTACAGGTCCCAATATGTTCCAGCTCCTTTCATATTTGAAGGAATGAGTCAAACATTCTGAAAGTAGCCAGGCAGGAGATTTTACTAAGTTATAATCTAGTCAGAAGCATTTTCAAGACCAGCCTTATCAGCAAAATTTCAAAATACTAATCTGTATGCAGTGAAGTCTCTATATAAAAAGCTTATGTGTTCATAATTTATGATCAAACATATCATTATGTGCATAAATCTTTATATACTGAGACTTCAGGGCAGAAAACATATCTATGTATAGCTTCAGCAGTAATTCTGAGAGATTCTGTTGTCTTAGTTTTGTACAGATGCTTGAGGAAAAAAAAAGGGGGCTTTATGCAAATTTTCATTTTTATTTTAAATTTTCATAGGCAGGTAACTGCAAGTAGAAGTTATTGCATCCCTTATTGAGTTTGTTGAACCTGTGTAGGAAGGTACTAAGGTCTCTATAAGCTATGACAGAAGGTCCTAAAATTCTTCTGACAGAAATTCTCATTCCTGCAAACAGCATCTAGATTATGATCAGCAAATAATGTATATATTGTATTCTGTAGCCCCTCTAGTCTTAGTCATGGGAATAAATAATTAGTTGATGGAGAATTGAAAGCAGCAGAAACCAGGAAAAGAGAAGAGAGAAAAAATCAGATAATTCTATACTGGTCTTCTCCCTTTCTCTTCACACAGTGGAAGATTATACACTCACTTTTTTCCTCTGATTTTGGAATAGAGTTTTAAAAATCATTGTGTGTCCCTTCCCTGTCTTCCCACCATGCACAGACTTGTTAGATTGTTTTTATCAATTGTTTTGTCTTATCATCAAATATGAAGACGTGAAGTTTCTATTTCTTCACATTTCAGAAACTTATTCTCTTTATTTTTCTTTCTCTTTTTTCTTATGGTTTATTACTTTTATACTGTATTTATTTTGCAAATTCATTCATTCATATGCATTGTTTGGGAGTCTTAAAATTTCTACTGTCTTTTTTTGTTTGCTTGTTTGGTTTTGTTTTGAACAAAACCAAAACTCTCGTTAATGAGAATTGAAATTAAATGAAATTAAACACTTCTGATTTAAAAAAAAAACAAACAAAAAACAAACCAAAAACAGGACATGGCCTTCTTGGATGGGTGCTTCCACCTCATGGAAGGGCTCGATTCATCTTTCATTCAAGTGATAAGAGTGACAGCGGAAATTACCAGTAAGTGTCAGAAATGTGTTGGATTTTACTTGGTTTTTTTTTTTTTTTTTTTTTTTTTTTTTTTTTTTTTTTTGTTTGTTTTTTTTTGTTTGTTTTTTTTAATTCTGCAAGAAAAAGAACTTTAATATCGTGAGTGTAATCTGGTGCCTTAATCATATTCTATATTTATTTTCTCTTTTTTTTTCGTATTACCTTTGTCATCCACAGATCCATGATACTCTTAGCCACTTCAGGTTCTTCTGGGTAGATTTTCCATTGTTGGGACTTACAATCCACATTGTAAGGGAAAAAGAGCTAGGAAAAATATAGTCTGGTGAAATAATATTGTTGATTTGCTTCCTTTGTTTTCTTAATGGTTACTTGAATAAGCATAAACAGCACTAAAAATTACCTTTTATCAAATATTAGATTATTACATGTATTCAGTATTTGTTGCAAAATGTGAGTTAATCAATTTAGAACATTCAAAGTCCTTCAGAAATAGAACTACAGCACTGAATGTTAGCTTTTTTGTGAGTATAAAATTTTATATACTTGATTTAACAGCACCAATATACAATGCTGGTCATCCCATATTGATAATAAGGCATAAAAAATACAAACATTGCAGTAGAAACACGAAAGGCCCTGTATTTTGTCCATTCTATAACTGTGTAAAATTTTACAAATCACCGATAGTAAGTAATACAAACACTGTTGAACTGAATCACTATTAACCACGTTTCTAATGCAACCTTTATAAACTTAATTAGTGGTAGACAGGATTAGTCCATGCTTTATGTTTTTTGTCTATGAGTTCCTTAGTCAATTCATTTTTTAACTGCTCCAAATAGGCTAGAATTGTTAATGTACAAATCTGATCCCTCAGAATACATAAATAATGCATGAAGAATAGATGGTGCTCACTAAATTTAGATCAACAGTAAGTGTGGAAACAAAATGCAAATCAGGTTAATTAGAAAGCAGCCTGTCAGATCAGAATACTGCTTAAGCTGGGTCCAAGATTATTTCTCTGAATCTAATGCTATTTAAGTTGTTGTTGTTAAATATTTATATGCAGTGTAATGTTGAAAATACCCCCAAAAGATTACAGAATGCACTTACACTTCTCCAGGCTCTTGTGGACTAATCACTTTTCTTCTTCCATCTGACTGAAGAAATGTGTCAAGTATGGCGTTTTGCAGAGTTTCAGCATAATCAGGATGGTCTGAAATGGTGTGATTTAGGGCCCTGCATGCACAAGAGAGTAGAAAAGAATTTGTTTCCCTTTCTTTCCATTTCCTATATAGTCCTTAGCTAACACAGTTTACCTCCCAGTGTAAAACAACATCCCTTTGTAAGCATAGGTGAGAAAAACATGAATCCTTGCAATTTAAATACTTTGAGGATGATTCTTGATTCTTGAATAAAGGAAAAAGTACTTTTGTATTTTGAAATTAATAGTCCTTTCTATATTCTACTTCTATACTGGCATAGCAGCCCTTTGCTATTACCTTCATTCTGATGATAAGCTCTAGATATGTGAACAGAAATTGAAGAAATAAAGAATAAGGAAAAAAAAATAATCCCCAAATAACATACATACATCATCTGACAGTGTAAAGACTATACAATATCCTATCCATGCACTTCAGCTCCTTCACAGTTGATCAAAATACGTTATATAGTCAAATGGACAGCATCTCTCAAATGGATGCAGAGGATTTTTTAAAAAGTAACAGGTTATTTTATTATATGCATTGTATTCCTCAAGCTAAAGGAAACCCTAAAAATTATAGTGAACAAGTAACATTATTATGACAGAAAGAAAAAGAGGAGGACTTTGTTGTGGAATTGCATTCATATCAAATGAAAGAGGGGATGCCACACTTTTTCATCCACTCTTTTTTTTTTTTTTTTTTCCCCTGAGATTTCTTAACCACTTGAATGAAGAGTCTTTTGTTCCTGTTTTAGAAGGAGAAGAAAAACTGATGGCTTTGTTCTCTCCTTAAACATTACACAAGCCTTAACATAGAAAGCACTTCTAACTGATGTGATTTACTCTCTAAAAAGAAAAGAAAGCTTTCTCTATTGCCATTATTCATTTATTAATGTAGATTTTAAAATACTCATTGAAAAGCCCCTATGCACTATGTAAAGAAAAAGAGAGCAGATGACATACACAGATATGACACCACCCTTTGAGCTGCTCCTTGAAATATCAAAATGTTCAAAAGCTACAAAATTATCAAGTCATTTTAAAATACTGAATTATGAGAAAGCAATACGTCAAAATATGATAATTATACATCTCTGCTATCCAAACACACTTAACCTTATCCTTCTGAATGCACTGCAACCTGGTACTGTTAATAAGTGCATGCTTGAAAGGTGTCTTAATTGCCTGACAATCTATCAAATAGAGATTTTTATGGCTTGGTCCTGATGCATCATTTGTTTTTTTTCATCTTTTAATAAAGTAATAGGATAAAGTGTTCGTTAAATATCAGACCTTGTATTAGCTTTAGGGTAACAAGCTATGAAGCAACAGACTGTAGATTTATGTATATTAGACTAAATCTCCTGCAGCATAATTAAAAGCTTACTGAAAAAAAAAAAAAAAAAAAAGAAGAAAGAAAACTACTGTTTGGCTGAATATAATAGTTGAGCATGAAGGTGTTTTGAGACTATGGGGCTAAATGTTGCCTCAAGTTGCCTGGTTTACTGGCAACACCAGCTGGATCAAGTTTTGTGCATATATATGTGTGTGTGCAAGGGGATTTATATTTATATGACCAGTGTGATCATGTTGAGAAGTAAATGGATTTTTGATTAACATTATGGTAGTTAAGGATATAGTTTGTCATGTGACATTATATTACATTTTATTCTTATCAGGAATAACTAGCATTTAATATATTATATTCCATTCAATATATCTTCCCTGTGATCTCTTTAGGTTCTCCATATAGAGACAAGATAACTATAGCAATTCTTCAGCTACAAGAGGAGGGCAAGCTCCACATGATGAAAGAAAAATGGTGGAGAGGCAATGGCTGCCCAGAGGAGGAAAGCAAAGAAGCCAGTGCTTTGGGAGTTCAAAATATTGGAGGAATCTTCATAGTGCTGGCAGCAGGATTGGTGCTTTCTGTCTTTGTGGCAGTGGGGGAGTTTTTGTATAAATCAAAAAAAAATGCCCAGTTGGAAAAGGTAAATATTGTTATTACCTGTTTTATTTTATATTAATGTTCTATTTAAATAATGCTTTAAACATCTGGTAGTGAAATGTAGGTGATGCATACTTACTGTTTATTGTTATAGTACAGTACTTGTATAACAAAGGATGACAGCAAAATATCCAAAGTTTTGCATTTACAGCTTTTAATTTGTCTTCAATGTGTTTAATTGTAGCCAGATTTCAGGACAAGTGACTATTTCTCCTCTTATTCAAGCCTGAAAAAAGACAGCTTTTTACTCCTGGAAGTTCACTGCAGTTAATTTTATGGATGAAGAAGAAATCTGAAACAGTAATGGGAAAAAAAATTAATCTTCTACAGATAATTCTGATTTTCAAAAGACAAACTGTCTGTAGCTCAAAGACAAAATCTAAAAATGTCACTATAAAAATGTTCTTTACAGGAGTTTATACTTGCAAAATTGTCCTGGTAGCATCTGGAAAACATTACATCAGTGTGACTGTTTTTTTGGTGGTTTTACTACTGATCTGATGTCCTGTAATTTTAAACTGATCCAGTTTTGAAAATTCTTTTGTCAACTTGTTCCGTACTTGCAATTTATACTGTAATTGTGCCAAGACTATTATATTGAGAAATTCTCAGTTGAAATTATAATTTTCGCATAATAACTAAATAAATCTTTCTCTATATATGTGCCCATGTTTAAACCTAAATTAAAACTGTATGTTTTATTGCTATGGCAAATTCTAAATTTTAAAAATTGAGAGAAACTGATGAATTTTACTAGGGTATTTTTTGTTTGGTTGGTTTGAGTTTTGGTGTTTTTTTTTTTGTTTTTTTTTTTTGCTTTTGAGGTCTTTGTGATCTATGGCAATTTCTAAATTTATGCTTAGAAATTTAATTTAATAAAATCAGTATTAAATTCAAAACCTATATTTATATTGGTATTTTTCCAGGTGCTACTGGTGAGTTTCTGTAACTTGAATCATTATTCAGAAATTGCTATTTGTTTTCACTTCTTTTGAGGCAACCTTTTGGTGTTTGAGTGTCCTCTTATGTGTTTGTTTTTGTTTTTTGTTTTTTTTTTTTTAATATACACTAAGGCAGTGTGAGGTTTCAGTCCTAAACACTGTTTGAACATGGGTACATTTATTTAATTGTTAAAGGACCCTTTAGGTCCTCTTCCTTATGATACTACAGGCTAATTCCTTCTGTTAAAATACTATTGGAATGTTATGTTTCTGAAATGAATTTGTGAGGAAAAACATACTGGTTACTTAAGAAACCCATGTAATTCTCAATAATTTTTATCCATTCCTAACATGGATATGGATCTCATATGAACATCAGTATAATTTGGTTTAGCTTTTCTGGATTTTTAACAAGCACTCAGAAAAAATAGGACTGTTTTGATAATAATTTTGTTACATAAGAGTTTTGCAGGTTGTAAATGCATGTCGTATGTGACAATAACAGCATGTTGGAAGTTATGAGAGAAAGCAAACAGAAATTTCTAAATTAAGGATTTGTTTCTTTGAACCCTATATAGTTTTGCGGGGTGTTTTTTTTTGTTTGATTTTTTAGTTTGGTTTTGGGTTTTTTTTTGTTTGTTTTGTTTGTTTGTTTGTTTTTGGTTTTTTTTTTTTTAATGTGGTAGGGGGTTTTTTGTGTTTGCTTTTTTCCCATTTGTTTGTTTATTAGTGATGATAGAGGTAGCAATGACTGGAGCAATCTGACCTTCCAACAGTATTTGTACCAGAAAGGGTCTCATCCTGAAGTATTTAGACACTTTAAAAAGTTAGGAATAAATCTGAATCAGTTGAAAGAGTCAGGTCCTCTGTTTCCTTCTTGCTTCTAATCATTTATCTTCCCTCTTCTCTCTACTACACACACATGCCTTCATGTCAGGAGATATTCAGTGCAATTTTACTTATTAAATGAACTTTACAGGAAAATGGTGCCTGCATCCCTACACATGGCATATCCCAGCATCCCCTCACCCACTTATCTTGCAGCACCCACAGACCTTCAGAAAATATCTTCTTCCAGCCTCTCCAAATGTAGCAGATCCCATTTGTCTAGGAGAGGGAGTAAGAACAGCCAAATGGGAGAAGTCCTGTCATTTGTCTCCTGTCTCTACAAGTCTGCTGGCATGAGTAAACCATGCAAGTAATACTGCCTTGTCTGTCCCATGTGGAGAGAGAAGGCACTTATTTTTTGTAACATTTATAGTTTCATTCCTTTGGAATCAGAGTATCATTCTGGCATTTATATTATACTTGTCAATATTTGGAAACAGGAAACATCAAATGTCATGTTAACAACCAAGGAAACAAAACAAATCAGAGAACTTCAGCTGCTGAGTATATGGGATATCCTGAGATATAAGTGGCTATGTGTGTTTGCTTTTTAATGTATACAAAATATTCAGTTGTACTTCCAGCAGAGAGGCAATGCAGATTTGAAAGTATATAATATAGACATTTTCTTTAGCCTTTTCTGTGCCACCCTGTTCCTGGAGTACACACATAAACAGAGGCATTGGCTGGTGTGAACCTATTTGGAGGAGTGAAATCTTGAAAGGAATTGAGCTCAGAAAAGCAGCAGACAAAATGGTGTTATTTGCTAAAATAAAACATGTCCCATCTTGCAAGCGAAGTGGTTCAGAACATCCATGTCCCTGATGTGCTCAAAAATCCAAAGGAACCATATGACACTCCTCTAGGTTTTCTGGGAAACAGATGATTTTACGCCACTACGACACTTTCTGGACACAGAGAAATTCTTCTTTTATTGACACCTTCCCAAAGGAAAGATAAGACTGAATGTTATCACAGTTACACTGCCAGTCACTGACACTTACTAAAGCTAGTTTGCTTGAAAAAAGGGTATCCTAAATTAGTAAGTATTTTCTAGAAGATCCTGAAATTATGGATGTGTAAAGAACAATATATAGATTAAATTCTGCTATCATTTATAGCCATTCAAAACTCATTGAGCCTTCAGCAGGTCAGAACTAGGTATGCTTGTGTAAAAAAAGCAGATGTACAATTTATTAGTTTTGAACTATTAAGTGTTTCAACTAACATGAAATGAGACAAATACCTAACTGTTTGTTTTACTATGGGAGATGGGATCATATGCTTCCTATAAAACAATATTTTAGATTAAATCTTAAAGTTTACTGAAACAGTAACACCAATAAGGTATTTCTGGAGTTATACGATCAAATCACAACATAAACATCAATTAAATTAACCTTTCTGAACTAGTTGTTTATTTATAAGTTATTATAACAGCAATAAAACAAATAACTAAATTAATACTGGTTTATATTTCATATACATTTCCCAAGGAAGGGAAAAACTATTGAATTTTCCATGGTAAATTATTTACTCTTCAGCTGTGCGATTGAGTTGAGAAAGATCAGTATGGATAATTTATCTCACAAGACTCAATGAATGAGCACTTAGCAGGACTGGGACCAGAGCAGAGATCAGTAACTGGGAATATACATGACTTACATACAAAATTGTTTTACTTACAACTGTAGATTCTATTGAACAAGAAATTCTGAATGCTGAGCTGTGACATGTATATGAGACTAAATATGTCTTTGAAGATGGCATAAATTTATCTGGTTGGCTCTTGCCCAAAATGAATTGCATACAAAAATTTAAAAAAAACCTTCTGTAAAATGCTCAAAACATGTTTTTATAATGTAAGGATAACAGGAACAGAAGTTTCTGATCATAGCTGGCTCAAAATTTCATGCAGTTTTAATGAGCTGCAGAGAATTTAGGTTATGGTAGTATTTGATCTTAAACTTATGAAAAATTTTGTGGGCTTGCTATGATTGCTAGTAATTCTGAATTACATATACATGTTTTAATAATGTGATAACCCGGAGTGTATTTTGAAATAGATAACCCTGCTAGTCTTGCCTAGTACAAAGTCTCACTGTTTCCTTCAGAGGAAGTATTGGGAATGACAAACCACTGTCCTTGTCTATGGTAGAATTTTGACATTCTAATTGGCACAGTGGGAAAGGGTAGGAGGAGATGACAGGTCAGAGGCCGTCCTGACTGCATTCCTGAAGAGCAACCACAAGATGGTGCCTTCTAATTTCTGAGTGGGAAATTTAATTGTTACTTTTTGATAGAATTTATGTCACAATGCTCACCTATTGTTTAAGTGCAGCCTTTCTAAAAATGCTAAAGTCTTGTATTATTTTCGATTGTTTATGATACAAACATCTAATTATGTCATCTGCTTGGAAACATGTTATTATCAGACCTATTTTGTCTAGCCAATCTTGACAATAAATGCTCAGTCATTTGCATTTTATAATTGCTTTTGCTGGTGAATGACCTGCTCCCTGGTTTTAACAGGCACTCAGAGGGCAGTGAATAAGCAAGGTTAGAAACAGAAGCCATTTAAAACAATTACGATGTCTTTTTTCTTTCCATTTCTTTATTGATGTCCTTCAATACATTATGAGTTTATGTCCACCTCATACATTTAGTTTTGTATAGCTCATATTATTATCATAAAGCCAGAGAAAACATTGACCTTGAAGACCATTCATATTTAACATATCGATGATTCTCAGTTTAAGAATTTATTGACCTTTCCTTTGTTTTTGTGTGGATATTTTTTTTCTTCTCTGAGATTATTTCCATTATCACCACCTTCACACAGTGACTAGATACTACTGTGGCAGCCTTTTGATATAAACTACATGTGCGCTGCTGAAAACTTCAGGATGAAATTCACAATACTGATGAAGGCAGTGTCAAGAATATATAGAGCATGGCTTGTTGTCGCCCTTGTAAATCGTTGGCTTTGTACCAATCCTGGTCAGGGTTTCTTTGGAGAAGGTGTCATTGTTTTGAGGAGTTATTTGCAAGCCTGGCTTAATTAATGTCGTGGTCCACACCCTTCCCAAGAGGCAAGGAGGGGCCAAGAGCCTATGGGCTTAAAAAACTGTTGAGCTGCAACCATATGCAGTTGACACCTCATCCTGGTTTTGCTTCTGTCAACTATGATTTAACTGTTCTCAAATTGTTTACATGAAGTTAGTGTAAATGCTAACATGAGTTTATTTTCCAAGGTCCTTCTACAATCTTTTTGCACCAGGATAAGTCTAATTCACTATGTCTTACAATGTTTCTTTTTAGAATTGATGTGAGCAAAGTGCATATGCGTAGTTTATCCTATATGGAAAGGATTTACAGAAAGAAGTTAATAAGTACTGAAATATTGTGATGCTTCTTTGTCTGCAGGATAGTTAGAAAGTTAGTATTTCGGTCTTTGTTCTAGTTGTTATCTTACCAAGAGTGTGAAACAAAATTTCCATAGTTTCAAGACGAAAAAAAATGAAAAGGTTTTAGGATCCCTTCTTAGTTTACCAAGATAATTTATGATATGGTGGCTTGGGTTATTTTTCAAATTTTACTAAATTAGTTTTCATTAAAGTACTTTTCATTACTTTCTCAAAAAAAAAAAAAAAAAAAAAAAAGCATTTATGTCAGTTTTGTTGGAGTTCAAAAAATATTCCTAATAGTTTAATATCAAAAGCCTTTGAATTTGGGACAGTACATTATAATAGTTTTGGAACAATCCCAAAGTAAGTCTCAGCCCAGTGATTTTTTTTTTTCCAGGGGGAGGCAAGTTCAAAGATTTTAAAGTTGAAAAGCCTGTTCCTCAGGCTACAAGAAACAAAAGAATGTCGACATTCTTGGTAAATCAAAGTAAAAGCTTTGGGATTTATATCCCAAATAACTTTTATACAATGTACAGTTGGTGATATAGTCTGTCTTTTTGTGTCACATTTTGTAATGGACTAACCTCAGAAATTTTAATTTTGGCTGGGAAAAACAGCAGCTGTAACAGCTCATGAAAGGAAATGTTTTTCCAACTTTAGCACATTGCATTCTGCAGATATGCAGTTGGAAAATTGGGAATTTCTATTGCCAATTCATATTCATTTGAGCACTGTATATGGATATATAAACTTGTATGGTTAATTTTTGTGTGTGTAAGTGTACAGTTTACTTGAAGTTGAGGTATTAATTTTAATTAAATGCTCTCTTGGCAACCATGTAAGTATATATCAGAGGATGTTTTCTAGGGAAGGAACTGTTACAAAACCCAGCAACACAAAACCAAATCCCCAGAAACCAAAATCAAAGCAATTTATTGACCGCAACATCTTAAAAGCAATTTACCAGCAAGAAAACACTAAGAACAAGATCTCTATTTTGATTTTTGGTTGCAGTGAACCAATATCTGTTTGGTAATAGACCCTTTTAATATCTTAATTTGTGTCATGCAAGAAACATAGAACAGAAAGTATAGAGATGTATGTAAAGCTGACCATTACATAAGTACACAAACATAGGAGATTCACTATAGCTCCATAGATATTCAGGTAAAACTCAGATCTTAAATTGTAGGTCTGAGTTATGGAATATTTTATGTTTGATGATAATTTAAAGTTGCACAAAAAAAATTTTGGAAACCCCTGCATGTTGCTTGTTCTATAGCAAATACAGTTCATTTTCACTCCTCAGTGGAAAGAAGAAACATTTGCATTGTATAATTATTAGCTCCTCTGATAAAAATATCTTCCTCATTCTCAATGAAGAAATGTCAGATTATAGAGCATTCATGTTTTTCTAATAATTTTTTCATAGTCTTTCCCTAAATATACATTAACATGTCTTTTTTAATATAAAAATATTAATTGATCAGTTATGCTACAGCTAAGCATAGTAATAAATACAGTTGAATTCAGCTGATTTAGTTACTTTGGCTTTTGTATGTCAGCAAAGTAACAACGAGCACTTCCTGCTTCCTTTTAGGTTGAGAAAATATCCTAGACTGGCAGATAAAGCCTTGTAATTATAGAGAAAGGAATGTTAAACATTTTGATATTGTGTAGCACTATATGATTATAATAGTATTTCCAAAACAGTAGAAACCCTCAGCATAAAGTTAATACTAATAGTCTCTCTCTGTTCAATATGATTTGAGGCCATGACAAATTTTTTATTAAGTTCATACTTTTGCACTGAAGTATATCAATTTTTACAGTGAACTTGAGCTGAGCAAAGTTTTTTGGTTTTATTTTTCATAAAAAGGATAAATAAAAAAGATATTTAGAGCACAGGTAAGAAAGGTTGTATTATTTTCTAAGATGTCACTTTAAAATTAACTTTTTTTTTAAAAAAAAATATGTTATATAAAGTATTTTTGTCCAGATAGATTCGTACTCCAAAAGATTAATTACAAGTCATCATCCCTTCCTTTCACCCTGCCTGATGATCAACAAACCTGACATTCTATGGGCAAACAGAATGAATTTAGATGTAGGATCAAAAATGATTCAACAGGTAAAAGAACTCTCACATCCACTGGCTGAAAGTGCAAGACCTCAGGGGATTAATTTCAGTGCAATCAGGATCATCTCTGCTGAAAGGCAGAGATACCCCAGGCAGCTGTGATGGCAAAATACAGAAATATTAACAGTACAATGAATATCATTGTAAATGATAGGCAGTATCTATTCTGTTATTTATTTTCTCATATATTTATATGCATCTACATGGCTGAATTATTAATAATATAATAATATTATATTAATTGCTCTCAGTCCTTATATAACACCTGCCTGTCAGGTGTAGCCATTGTCCAGGGACTGGACTAGACTGCTCTACTGTGTTCCGGAAGAAGATCTGGACTGCTGTGGCAAGGTTTACACCAGCAGAAATTATTGCCACTGCCTGAAACACTAATGACACATAGAACTTATTGCCACTGATTCAGATTGAAAACCCAGACCCCTAATACGGAGAAATCTGAGACTGTCAGCCTCTTCCAGATGAGGTGGAACTGAATAATGAGGGTGCATAATATCTTCTGAGCACTTAGCTGTCCAACATAGCACTATCTTCCTGGAATTAAGCTGCCATCACCCCCAATCACCACACAGCCAGGCACTGGAAGCTCAAAATGACTGCACCATCCTGGCCTGACAATAGAGTAGGATTGTGTATCGTCTGTGTGTCGATGACACCACAGCCCAAATTATTTCATTATCTCCTCAGTGGCCCCATATACATGTTGAAAGGAGAGATGACAGGATGAAACCTTGTGGAATCCTGCATGAGAGAGAGCTCTCGGGGCTGATGAGCAATTGCCCCATGCCATCCTCTGGGATTTCTCTGAGAGGAAAGAGTGGAACCACACAAGTGCAATCCCTTCTGCCCCAGCCTAGGTCCACAGGTGAGTCAGAAAAGCATCATGGTTAGTGTGATGTCCAGAAAGGCTGCTGGCAGAGCACTTTGAAAAAGCTTTCTGCACTAATAGGAGTTCCCCATCAGCCACAGGAAATAGTGTAGCTGTCAGGATGCACTCAGACTGGAAACCAGGTTAAATAGTTTCAGCAGACTTTAAATGAACTCAGAATTGCTTTACCAGAATTCTCTGTCATCCACCAGAGTGCATTTTGTACTGTCAGGAAATAAATTTTATAATCTGAGAGTGACTGAATTGTTTTTTGGGTGTTTTTTTTTTTTTTTTTTTTTTTTTTTTTGTTGTTGTGGGTTTTTTTTTTCAGTTGTTTTTGTTTTGTTGTTGTTTTGGTTGAATGATTGGATGGTGTTTTGTTGGGGTTTTTTTGTTTGTTTTGTGTTTTTGGTTTTTTTTGTTTTGTTTTGTTTGGGTTTTTTTTAACCCAGCTGATAATTTATTTAAGGCAATCTGGAATTTTATTGTCCCACTAGGAGACACAATAAACATTAGATGTGGTCTGCAATGAGGCCTTGTATGTCATCTAAGTTCATCGCGTAACTGTAAAACTCAGAGGGCACTTCAGCCTGTGGAAAATTGTTTCAGTGTTGCTTTGTTATAGGAAAGGTCAGTCCTATCAGACTTTTGTTGATCCTCTCCATCAAATAGCAACAAAAGTCCTTGAAACAACCAGCATTCAATTCAGTTACAGAGTAAAGCGTCTTGTGCTTCATCAAGCTATCTGGAACTACTCTACTGATCTTGACTTTGTAAACACTATGGTGAAAGCAAGACTTGATTTGTGGAATTAGAATTTTCATTTTGTTTGATATTATTGTCTTAATCTGTGTAGGCAATGAAATCTTACATATCTTTTGGTCTGAAAATAACTTCCTAAAATTGCTCATTCTACTTCTACCAAAAAGCCAACAACTGCTAAGTCTGAAATTGAAGATACATTGGTGATATCTTCAGGTGACTGGTGTGAACTCAGTCTGGAGCGCACTTGTGCATTATACTTGCTATGGATTGAAAATGTACTACATTAGAAAACTCAGTGGCAAAATATTTTTCATGCAACCATTTTGTATATATAGATATATATAGTAGGTACATATATGCACAACCTTGGATCTACAGTCATGTCTAAGAATAGGTATATAAACAAGCAACCTAAAAATCTGATCAGTACAAGTACACTTCAACTTCTTTGAAATACTTGCACTTCAACAACAGTGATATATGATTTCACTTTTTCTGAGGTTATTTTCTGTCTTAATGGTTCATCTCTTTGTGATCCTAAGTCAATATTTTGATAGGATTTATTTTTCTATCTAGAGGGTTTAAGATTGACACATTTCTGATCTACATATTCAAAATCCCTGAAGGAGTGGCATAGGAATCAGAAAATTATTAGGGAGGGTGAGCCTAGCCTGACCCAGGTGTATTCATTCTCAGCTAACTTCAAGACAAAAAGCAATGTGATTGATATGTCCTACTAGGTGCTAAAACAATGGCCCAAAACACAAGACAACTCAGGATTACCTCTGTTACTGCTTTAAGGTAATTGAAATAAACTTCTAATAATATTTGACACACAACTCTGGAAGTAATGAACTTCTGAGTAAATCTGAAAGCTTTTTATTAAATGCTCTCAGTTAACTTCATATTATCTGTATCAAAGAAGGGGAAAATATCAGTAAATGATTGGAGATTTTTATATTTAAAACATATTGACTATTAATCTCTCAAATCAGAATGCTTAGAGTGATGAAGGCATGCTGTTTGTGTCTTTCTGCTGCAATTTTTAGGCTGTTAAAAGCAAAGTCTATGGTGATAGTCTCATAATTCTGTGTCTAACAAATGCTAATATGATTTCTAATTACCTTTCTAAATCCCTATAAAGCAAAATACTGAAAGCAATGTAAGTATTTTCTACTTTTCATAGTAATGCATACATGCAAAGATACATTTTCTTTTTCTCTCAGGCAGTATAGCCACACACAAGCTGTCTAAATAGATTGTAAGTAGGAGTAACATTTCCCAAAATTATCATCTTGATTCTACATGACTTGTGAGCTATCATATGTATCAAAGAACATCAGAGGTTTCAGATACTTCTTTACTCATCTTAAGGAAATGAACCTTTTCCAAAATTGTTTTGTGTTAAAAGGCTAAAAACTACAGTTCTGACTAAAATTTTCTTTGTACACTTTTTGGTGATGTTTTATCATGATTTGCTGCAACAAAACAGATGTACTTAAGTGCACTATTGTTTAGAGACCTGTACACCGTCCTTAAACTCTTCTACCATTTGATTATGTCTAAGACAACTTGTAGACAGCATTTACTTTTTGGTGGGAGTTAAAAAAAAGACAATTTATGATTTTGTAAGGGTTAGCAAAAAATCAATAATAACTGATGTTCTTCTAACATGCCTACAGTGTGGAAGGTAAGTCGGGGGCAAAAGGTTATTTTATTTGAATTAAGTGGAGAGACATGTAATATATACTAAAAGTGATCAATTTCATGATAACTGTTTTGAAATGTAGCCTGTAAGTTCTATAAAAACTTTGTTGTTCTCCTCTAGCAATCTGACTCGTCAGTTGGATTCAGGATCAAGACAATAGATTATAGTCTCTAAAATCATATCCAATGCTTTTTGTTTTTGTTTTCATGACTTATTTTTCCAAAAGTTGTATCATAACAGTGAAAGAACACAAAGTTTAACTGAACAGAAAATGAAGACTACACAGATTGGAATTGAAATGGGACAAAAATTGCTAATTTCAATTTACAAAAGTAAAATATAAAGTAATCCTTTCTAACATTTGTTGAATATAATTTTTTTTAATATGTGTGGAAGTTCTTCCTTATATTTATCAGATAGAATGCAAAGAACAAAGACACAAGTTAGGAACTCTTACACAGCTTTGAAATAATCTTTGTTTAAAATACGCAATTACTTCACTGAGTGAAATTTGAAACAAAGAAAAGAAATTCTCTTAATCAATAAGAATATTTTCTAATACAGTATGTTTCCATAAACTTAAAATAATTTGAAAATACAGAATGGAAGAATTTTCCATATAAAATAATTCTCAAATTTGGGTTTTCTGCTTCTTTAATACTGTCAGTCATTCTAACATTTCTCATTTAATGAGTTTTCATATCCATGTAAAATTTTCAGATAAAATGTGTTGGCAAATTTCTTGAGATCTCATTTTCAGGATATTTCAGAATGTTGGCATATATCTTCTTACCTCTTGGGTATTGATTGCAATTCTTTTTCTACTGATATTACCTAAAAGTTTTTACCCTTTGCAAATCTTTGTAAAGGTTTTGATGAACTAATGCATGTTGAAAAGCATTTATTCTAATTTGGCAATCTTGTTAGATGTCTTGGCAAAAAGAAAAAGACAAGAGATGAATCTTAAAAGTGTTCAGGGTTAATGCATCTTTTAAAATTAGAAGGAATTTGTTCCTCACAGTGATTCAGTCTTTAATTCCAGTGGTGAGAGTCATATAATGGCTAGAAGTGGTATAGCGGACCATTTACTTCCTAATGGATTCCCTACAAAATTCCTGAGTTATGTGCTAGGTTCATCACACAATGGAAATGCCAAGATCCTAAAGCCTTAGCAATTTAACCTGAAGTACATAGGGAATACTAAAGTAAATCTTGCCTGTTTGAAAGATTTCAGGGTTAATTTCAGTTTCATAATCATATTTGAAGTTTTGATGTTAAGCAACTGAATTTTCCTGAAAAAAAAAAAAAAAAAAAAAAGAGGTCTAAGAGGACTGAATATTTTCTTTCAAGGTATGGGTGGATAAGAAGGTACAGTTTCCTGCTTTCTTCACAATGCTCAGCAAAGATACCTTATGTACAAAGATCTGACATACTACACTCAAGCCATTTAGTTAGAAATTTTAGCCACTTCATTTACACAATGTAAGTGTGTGTGTAAGACATGTCAACCCAGTGCACATGAATACTTTTAACAAGGATCATTAATGAGTATCCATTGCAGAAGTCACTCCAGCAAGAAATGCCAGTTAGAAATGCCAAACTGTTGCCTCTGGAGGACTTGTACTTGACTCTGAACCAGAGAGATAAACCTTCGTCTCCTTTGGACTCACAACTTTTTGCAGTTGTAGGTGGTTAAACCTTTTCTATTATAGGTTGATTAGATATCATTCCATTATTTCAAACTCAGTAGGAGAAAGGAATGCTTCAAAGGAAGAGTATCACTGCCAGAGTAGGATTGCCCTTTCCTTCCTACCTGCATGTTCCCTTATTCATACAAAGGATTAAGGAAGAGGTCTTTTTTTTTTTTTTTTTAAGGATTTGATGAACTCAGGTACAGTTCTAACCCATGACTGAGACAACTCCTGTTTTTATTCCTATGCACAAACCAGAATTTTATGTAGAAGTTTTGAATTCCTCACTGAATCAAGAACTACCACGGAAGCTTTGCCTCTGCCACTCTGTGCTCTCATCCCTAATCTACAGAACAGCACGCATTTTCCCTCTTTCCCTTTTTCTCACCTTGCCTCTGTTAACTGCTTCTGTGCAAAGCGGAACAGGATCAGTAGGCAGAAACTGCAAGCGTTTTTTCCTTAGAATGGTCTAACGCCTGTAGGTTACAGCTGTTTACTGAGACATTGAAGCTTTAAATCTCCTCTGGCAGACACTATTAAATTGACACTCTCAAATGCCTCTCACATTCAACTCTAATGCTCCAGCTGATGACTGGCTGCTCACAAGAAAGGTGTAATATCTGCCACGTGTTCTTCTTCAGGAGTTATCATATTTTTTAAGGAACATGATTTGTTAGGTCCTTTCAGGGCATACCTATTGGATTGATGACCATGCTTGGAGAACTTGAGTGTGAATTCTGATAGGATCCAGGGCTGAACCAAGCATCAATGTGTTTAACAGAATTTCTACTATTGACAAATGACAAAGCTATAAAGTTTAACGTGGAAAACTGGCTGCCTACTTGCTCAGTGTGCATTCATCACTGGAGGCTGGAAGCTGATTGCAACTTTTATAAACACAACTTCAATTTAGGTTCCCAAAAACTAGGTGGGGTGAGATGCTTAAATGTTTTCTGTATCTAATCTGCAAACTCCAGGTTTGTATGAATAATGGTGATATAACAATTCAGAAATAAAACAGAATTCTTATATAAGAGATAAATTAGACAATTATATATTTACTATCACTAATCATACAAAATCACACAATGGTCAAGAAATAGTTGTAGTAATTCTAGGCACTTTGTCTTTTTGTTGTTGTTGTTTGATTGATTTTTTTCTTTGTTTGTCTGTTTTTTGTTTGTTCATTTGCCTTCTTTTCCAGATCATCTCCCTAGCCTGGAGGTTTGTTATTAACAGAGAAAAATGCAAAGGGCTAGATTATATCTCAAATTTGCTTTAGGTGAAAGCAATTGGCAGAGGCTTGGCATAACATCTCAGCTTCCATTAGCTGGAAAACATTTAAATAAAAGTATATGATACAAGTGGTTAATTCACAGGTCTCAAAACTGAGACTCCTCTTCCTTACTTCTGTATTTCATCCATACTCCAGTTCTCACACTGAGGCAAAGATCATTACTCAGCACACTATTAGCAGTCAAGAATTCAGTCAGACTGAGGGAATAAGGAAGTTTTATTTTACTTTTTAAATATCTTGCACTGTAAAATGGAATAAGGGCTTTTAGGATCCAGCTTTTGATGACAACATGCTAATAAAATGCATCTCTAATAATATGTTTTTCATAAAAATCCATGAAATGATTTTTTTTTTTTTTTTTTTTTGAGAAGGTATATGATAATCCGTACTGGTAATATAGAGAAGATATTAAAGATAATGGAGTAGATATTAGTTTTCAGTAATAAATTTGAATTTTGACAGTATTTGAACAAAAATTTTGGTAAACTTCTTATACTAAAGCTTGTTGTTTTGTTGAGGAATGCTTATTTAAATAATATAGAAATTGAGTTATTATTTGGAAATATGGCCAAGGAGATTTTACTGAATACCTAAGATACACATTACATTGAAATGCTGTACTGTAAAGCTAACCTATGTTGACAGAAAATCTGCTTGAAATATTTTTATGTATAATATGCATTCATAGTCAATAGCTCCCAGATAAATAACTGTAGAGACAAGGTGATTTTTACAGTCATCACAGCTTTATAAATAATTTTAATTATTATGTGATGCATATTTTAGAGACAGCAATTTGTTTTGAGCTTGAGACTGAGACAAAGCAAACTAACAGGACTTACAAGGCTGTGCCAATACAGTGAATCTGCTACTAGACATTGCAGTTAGACATTTGTTACAGCTGTTTGTTTTTGTTTTTTTTTTGTTCCTCTATTTCCCTCTGTAGAGGTCCTTCTGTAGTGCCATGGTAGAGGAGCTAAGGATGTCTCTGAAGTGTCAGCGTCGATTAAAACACAAGCCACAGGCCCCCGTTATTGTGAAAACAGAAGAAGTTATCAACATGCACACGTTTAACGACAGAAGGTTGCCAGGTAAAGAAACCATGGCATAGAGCTGGGAAGCCAAATACCCCAAGCACAAACTGTCGTCTTTTTTTCCAAACAACCTTGCGAGAATGTTTCCTGTGGAAATATGCAACAAGTGCAAAATAAAATGAGTTACCTCATGCCGCTGTGTCTATGAACTAGAGACTCTGTGATCTCAGCAGTTGCAATGGCCAGACTCGAATCACAAGCATCATGGATCAACCAATTTATGCAGGGTTACACTGTTTGTCATGGGTTTCCACCATTCTGAATGAGTGAATATTCCATGTGAGTTTTGTGGCTGGTTTCAAATGCAGTTTAAGTGAGAAGTTACAGGTTCCTTTTGAAGTTCAACGGTTGCCAGGAGATGTCCAAGATCATACAAACCACAGAAGGAGTCTAGTAAAAGTATTATCTCAGAACTGTAGTGGAACAAGAAACCATATGGTCTTCTGAACTTACCAGCATAGAAGAGTTGGTAGCTGTTGGTAGACTGAAACTACCATCTGGACAGGCGATATGAGCTTCCTGGATGGAAGAAATGTTAAAAGTGAAGAAACATGAATACCATGAATAGAAGGATAAATATGCGGATGCTCACCTGCTTTTTTTTGACTGTTTGTGAAACTGAACTAAGTAAATAAATAATAAGAATTAAAAAAAAAAAAAAAAAAAAAAAAAAAAAGGGAGCTAAAATTTAACTGGGTTGGAACTTTTATTTAAAAAAGCCAACAAAAATATTTCCACAATTTT
>JAWWTY010000106.1:73315857-73366018 GCA_035222235.1 Margarornis squamiger | reverse complement strand
GATTAGTTTCTGTTTTGTATCAGGAAGGGAAGGGAAGGGAAGGGAAGGGAAGGGAAGGGAAGGGAAGGGAAGGGAAGGGAAGGGAAAACAGGCAGAAATTCAATTTAGATTGGAAACATAAAACTCCAGACACTTCTCTGCTAATGCCTATGAAAATCAGAGAAGTGTAGGACAGGCATCTGCCTAAAATATTATATTAGGTAGGATGGACCATATGTTTGTCTCTGTTCTGGTGTCTCACAGGCTATAATTTGTTCTAAGACAAATGTCATATGCCTTCATGAATAGATTGAAATTGCCCTGGAAAATGTTTATGCTGAAGCTTACAACAGAGATTTCCATATATTTTATCACTGCAAAATACTCAGAGAAAAATGCATGTGAATATGTATACGTTCTAGTTTTTCTTCAAACTTTCCAGTACTCAGGGAAGTAGGTATGTATTTTCTGGGGTTTTGTTTGTTTGTTTGTTTGTTTGCTTGTTTGTTTTAAAGGGTACACAACTTTCCTCATAACATTCTTTTTATCTGGAATGGACAAAAAGATTAAAGAAATTTTTCTTTTTTTGCAAGAACTAAATAATTGTTTTAACAGAGGGAAAGGCAATAAGATGGCATGGTTTAAATAGCTATGGATCAAAAGCAAAGAAAAAAATAGCTGCCAATGAAATAACTCTAAAATTCATCAGGTGATCTCCAGACAGAAGAAGTGGGGAGATGTATAGGGAAACTGGGGATTTTTGTTTACCTAAACAAACACTGATGTTTGTGGGTTTTTTTGTATGTTTGTTTGGGGTTATTTGTGTGTGTTTTGTTGTGGGTTGTGGGTTTTTTTGTTTGTTTGTTTTTGGGTTTGTTTTTTTTTTTTTTTCCCCACAAATAAAACTATAGTAATACCCTTTAAATAGTTGTATTTTAAATAAAACTAGATTCCATAATGCCAATATTTATGAACTTCTAAACTGTTATTTTGATTGGATCTGTTGTGATTGTTAAGACATATCCTGTCCATGATTCTTTTCCTGAAAACTAAATAGAAATATTTGAACTTCCTTTATGAAGGCAATAAGTACTAATTAGAAATTTGATTTCCTAACAGCTACAGAATTACTGTCTTAACTGTTGAACTCACGTTTTAATGGAAGTTTTGATTTATTTTTTTTTTTTTTAATTTTGCAATATATGGTGTGTATCATAATGTCTGTTCATGTAATGGAGCTCGTATCATGAGAGAGAGGAGAAAATTCATCTGTATTGAACAGAATCTGTAGACACAGAGTGTCTAAGTGTCATTTATGTTATAATTTTTTTTTGGAGGGGAAGTCAATAAGTTACAAAACTTGAAGTTGCAAAATCATTAATCTTTTTAGGATTTCTGCTGCTGTGTAAAGACATTCTCCACTGAATCTCTTTTCTAGTTCTGTTGCTGCTCACAATCTCTAGATCTCACACACAAATTACTAGAGGCACAGTTTGTAAACTACTAGTGTATCAAAGCAAGAACACTTTTGAAAGTCTCTGGATTTTGTCTTGCACAAAAGATCAGAACAATGTGATAGACACTATGAGACCTAGAAACTGCCTTTATCAAAAAAAAAAAAAAAAAAAAAAAAAAAAAATTGCAAAAGCCAAAGTAGACATGATGGTTGCACAGAAAGACAAAAGTAACTGCTACAGGATGAAAGGTAAAAGACAAATGTAGAAAAAGGCTTATGATAATGAAAGGATTCTTATCAGTATTATTTTAAATAAGGTCAACCAATAATGATCAAAGAAAGAACAACCAAACTGACATGTGTTTACTCACCAGCCAAAATTAGACTGCAGCTGCAACCCAGAGCAACATTACATTTCTCTGCAAGTCTGCTGACATCTAGTTGGATCTTCACTTTGCAGCTGTCTGTGATGCCCTAGAGTTATAAATGAATACTGGTGTGTTAAATTGGAAGTGCAGAAAACTGTATAGTTATAACAAAATTAATAAATAATGATAGCCTTAAAAATTATCCTTTGTATGAAATCTGTTGCTTAGATCTGCAATGATAAGCCTTCTTTTTGTTCCAATAGTTGTAGATTACAAGCATAAGAACTAAACATTAACACTGTTTTGTTTGGTAAATGACACATTTTCCTTCCCTTAATTTACATTTAATGCTGGGTCCTAAAAATGTCTTCAAATTTATCAGTTTTTCAGACGTATAAAAATTATCACTGGCCTTGGAATAAAGGGCATCTTTACGCCTCATAAATGTGTGCTCCCCAAGACCATGAAAGTCTGCCATGTGATGTGCTAATGGCTTTTCTTGAAGGCAGAACCCTTTATACGTAATTGTGAAGAGAGTCTTTAGGATGAAACGTATTTTGTCAGCTGTCAGGCTCAGAATCATAGGGTTTCTTGCATATTGACATAAAAGGCCAAAGATGAATCTTGGGTTTATTGGCTTTTATAAAACTGTGCAATGCAGGACTGCTGGGGTATGACTGATCATTACTTTTGAGCCTCAGTTATTCATAATAGGACCACATCTGGATCACTATGGTGGTTCTGGGGGGCTCCTGAGTATAGGAGAGGTAAGGATATGCAGAAGTAAGGCCACCAAAGGACCAAATAAAGGCTTTAAGCATCTGTCATACAGTGAAAGGCTGAGAGAGCTAGGGTTGTTCAGCCTGTGGAAGAGAAGGTTCAGGCACAACTGAGCAATGCATAGAAGTACCTGATAAGGGAAAGTAAAGATGAAGCCATGATTTTTTAAGTGATGTTCAGCACATGAACAGACATCAATTGTCACAAGTTGAAATACAAGAAATTCTGCTTATATATAAAAGAATTCTTTTTCACACTGAAACTCTTCATCCAGAGAGGCTGTGGAGTCTCCATCTTTGCACACATTCAAAACTGGACTATGTCTTAAGTAGCCTTCTGTATTTGACTCTGCTTAAGGAGGGCATTGGGCTAGGTGATTTCCAGCAGACATATGCAATCTCAGTGAAACTGTGATTCTATGAGTTTGTGCAGTATTTTGTGTTTTGATTTTTTTGGTTTGTATTTTTTTAATTTTTTTTTTTAATTTTATTTTTGTAAAATGGAATAAGAAATATCAAACTAAGCACTAGCCTTATGTACAATTTGGTGCCTACTCCCAGAAGCAAAGGATACATTATCGATCTTCATCTCCCTATTTCCCTTACACCCTAGAGGTACGTGGTCATCCAAAATATGAGTGCAGCCAAAATCAAAAGCCTGATATGAGGTAAAGAATTTTATATATGTCTTCACAAGTTTTCAGGTGATACTTCTAAAACTTTTGAAAGAGCTATCAGATGTTTTTTAGCAAATTTTTCTTAGCCCTTCTTGCTGACGTTGTTTTTTTTCTTTTTTTTTCCTTTTTTTTTTTTTTTTTTTGTAAAATAGTTTCAGAGTCATTTGGCTTAAAATAAACTAAGAACAATTATATATAAACATCATCTGCAGAATGTCTTTAGTTTAGGGTCTCAAGAGTAAAAGGACCTGGATTCTACCCCTTATCGATGAAAAGAAAAGAAAGGTCTAACTGATCTCTTCTAATTGCTCAGTTCCACGTGGTGCTTTGATAATTTAGGTATGTGATAATCAGAGCACTTGGCTGTAAAACAATTTTTTAAAGGTGTGTCCCTTTGCAAAATGGCACCATCTTCCTGAAATTTATATTTGACTTAGTCAAAAAATGCACTTTCATTTTTTCTTCTTGTTGAGATTCTGAATTAATTGTGTAAGGTCAATCTGCAAAGACCAAGTCTTGTGCAGGATCTCTTGCTTCTAAAAATAAGTCTAATTGAGTATTGAAATTATTTAAAATTAAATAAATAAATAAATAAACTTTAGCAGAGTGTAGGGGCTTCACTTTATAGCAGTTTAAGTATTTATAATATATTTGTCTCCAATGCCAGTGGAGAAAAAGAAGGCATTTATAAGGTATTCATCTGTAAGTTTTTAAATATTTATTCTAGGATGGTATTAATCACAGCCTGAAACTAGAATGTTCTCTCTCTCTTGTGGAAATAAAAGTAGCTCAGGGTTTTTTGTTTTTTTTTTTGCTTAGTGGCAGACATGTAGGAATTCATATTTGGTCAGATGAATTTGACCTACAGTTTTTAAAACTGAAAATAGTTTTCATTATCTAATATAGTGAAAAGAGCTTCCTCATTTTGGGAAACTGGTATAGAGTCTACACATTAGTATTTTTTTTTCAACTCATTTGTCTAGCCTAGAATGCAATATTTCAATGTGTAGATGGAGAGAAAGAGTCTATAAATCATAACATAATTATTTTCTGTCTTAGGAATCCCTGGATAAATCCCTAGTGAACTACATGACTGCTGAATATATATTCTTTGGCAGCTGAGATTCAGTACTGATTCTTAGGGACTGAAGGAAGTTTTATTTTAAATATATGATAGACATGCAAAAAAATCCCATTACTGCATAATTGTATACAAAAATAAAAAATGGGTTTTTGGCTGTGAAATCACTATAAACAAATATGTCACTGTATTAATGTTCCAACCATGAAACATAATTTTTAATTTATTTCAATGTGGAATTAATAAAGAGTGATCTTTTTTTGACAGGAATGGATATTGATATGATATATCCAGCAAATACTGAAAAACATTGGTGAACCAGGGAGCTTTTGACATCTTCTGCTATGATAAGGACAGAGAAGTTTGACAGCTTTAAGTCAGTTCTATTTAAATAAACTATTGAAAGGGAAGCTGGCTCTGCAGAGGAATACTTTAGTAGATTCATAAAGCAGCATAATTCAAGAAAGTGTGAAACTGGCTGCCAAGAATCAGAAAAGTTATAGACTAAGTAAGAAGAACTTAACCTGTTTGTTTGTTTTCCCACTATTCTTTTATGGATCATTAAGCCATTATATATTTTTTTATTTCCTAAGGAAAAAACCCAAACTAATCAGTCTAGATCTCTTCAATTTCTGTAGAAACAAGAACTCATATTCTAAGACCTGGACTAGTAAACTAATCAAGAGTGGAAGACAGAAAAAGTAAATATTTATTTAACACAGAGTTACCAAGAACAGAGTTAGTCAAAGAGTCATGAGAAAAAACTAAGCCAAAAAACCCCCAGACCCTAAAAATACAAGAAAATGCAGATCACAGCAAACAAATTCTGAAAAGTCTTTGCATCACCTCTCTAAAATTGAGTTAAAAGTAATAGAAAAAATTGAGGAAGAGAATTATCTATTGTATTATGTTGCTGAGGTATAGACAGTTCCTTTAATTTCTAAAAATTCATACAAGGTGGACCTTCAGCTTTTCTTTTGCAGCACAACTTTTCTAGCCTGATGCACTGAAATTTTGAAGTCAAGATTTGAAAGAAGTGACCATGATGCAATTAAGGATGTCAGAAATAATTTCCTTGTCACAGAGATTGTTCTCAGGGAATGCTCCAAGTTAGATGCTGTGCCAGGGGAGCTAGAGATGGCTGTTGGTCACAAATCTGCCACCACAACAGCTTAGGAAGCAAGTGTTGAAATTCAATTGCAACACCTTGTGTTTGAAAAGTAATGCTCAAGCAGGCAGGTAATACAAAGATTAGGGAATGATTTTGTCCATGTTTGTGAAGAAAACAGAAGTATGGCTTGTAATAAAATTAAGAAATATAACAGTTTCCAAAGGCTGGAATTTAAATCTAACCTTATAGGGCTACTGGTGATATGTACTAGCAGTGGTGATAATAATTTAAACAATTCCCAATAGTCAGAAAATACTCTTGATGACTCTAAATTTTAATCAGGGAATTATGTACCTCTAAAAATACAGCTTTTTTTAAACTCTAGCCATTGGAGTGAAGAAAATTGCAAGAAAAATCACAGCCATGAATCCTATGCTACTCTTCTGTTTCATCTGTGGTAATATTGCAGTCTATTAAGAGCCAAATGACTCAAGCTGCCTAGTCAAATTTGTGAAAATGCTGATAGAAACACATTTGAATTTTTAAGTGAAAATGTGGCTCATCAATCTTGTCAAAAAAGAGTATCCTCAGAACAATATTTTGACAACAGTTTTGTATATTTGTGTTACTAGTTATTGATAAGTATTGTCCTGTGTTCCTCCTTATTTGCTTCAATAAACAATCAGTCTATCGCTGCAATTGCGGTGTGACCTGTATGTTATCCTCCTTGTACAAAATTTCAGTAGGGAAAATAATTATTAAATACACTGTGGATGCTTGCATGAAGAGCAAAGTTCTTTTGCATTTGAAGTACATTTTTAATATGACTAGATAGTGACCTCTGGTACCGCTTGTCTTTTACTCTTTCATTCATTCATTTATTTATTTATTTATTTATTTATTTTATTATGACTTGCAATATTTTATCAACTGAAGTTTTTGCCATTCCAGTAAATTTAGCAATACATTCAAGGTATGTTTTAATGTTCATACTCACCAAATAAAAGTAAGGTATTTTTATAATATTCAACTACTTTTAAGAATACAACAGTATAAGCAAAAACTTATCGTGAGATTTTGACACCAGAAAATATAAATAGATTTCTCAGTATGATCCCATAGTATTTCTATCTTCCTTATTTTCCTTATTATAGTCTAGCACACGTTAGCCTTGGCCAGTGATCCTACTATTGTTTTCCCAGGCTTGTTCAATGCCAGTATACCTGAGTGTGGGAGAAGTTTTGTTCTGTAGCTTTTGAGCAATAGCACTGGTATCAGAAGCAAGAATTCACTCAAGATCAACATCTTCTCTCATTCATTGATAAAGCATAAATACTCCTTAGTTTTCTTTGTATTTTAATCATTGTGTACAAAGTAGAAACAGATTCCAGGATGCCTTGAGGATTTCATTGCTTAATGTTGTGGGTTAACTTCAGAAGGCAGGTTAGGCCCCACAGTCACTCACTCACTCCCCTGTAGTGGGATGAAGGAGAGAAACAAAAGGGTTAAAATCAGAAAACTCGTGGTTGAGGTAAAGACAGATTAATAATGAAAGCAAAAGCAACACGTGCAAACAAAGCAGATAAAACAATTCATTCACCACTTCCCATCAGTGGGCAGCATTCAGCCATCCCCAGGAAAGCTGAGCTCCATCAGCTGCAGTGGTTACTTGGGATCACAAATGCTGTAATGCTGCACACCTTCTCTTCCTTCACCTTCCCTGCAGCTCTTATTGCTGAGTGTGATGTCATATGTTCTGGAATATCCCTTTGGTAAGTTTAGACTAGCTGTCCCCGCTGTGTTCTCCCTCTGTTTCGTGTTCATCCCCAGCCAATTCACTGCCAGGGCGCTGTGAGAAGCGGAAAAGACTTTGATGCTCTGCTAGCACTGTTCAGAAGTAGGTAAAAATATGTTATCAACACTGTTTTGGTCACAAAACCACAACACAGCACTGTACAAACTATTGAAAAAAAAAAAAAAATAAAAAAAATGACTCTACGTTAAACAAAACGTGTATACTTATTAAGTCAGAATCAGCAGAACATGCTTCAGCTCTGTCGTATAGTGCTAGGTTTTTATCTCCTTATGCTGATGTTTACAGACCTAAACATCTAGTAGGAATTAAATGCCTGACAAAATAAGAGTTGGAAGAACACTTGGTTCAAGGATGTGTAGGAACTAGCTTGGGTTCCCTTCTGGCTACCAAATTGTTTGGCTACCAGATTGTTTCAAACAGCTCTGCTATGGAACTATTTTTTGTTGCTCCTGTAACTTGGGGCAGAGAACTAGCACTAGTCTAATTGAATTTGCAGTTGCCTAGAATGGATGAAGGCAAAGGCCTTGAAATTGTAACAAGCCTTTGTTTTCAGCTCTTCTCTTTCTGTTTCCTTATGGTTAAAAATTTTGGTTTAATATAATTTATATTTCCTAGTGTTGTCATAAAATGTTTAATTAATTTGCATCAACTTAAGATTCCCCTTTAAGAATCCTCTTTGAAATTAATAGGATTTGATTGCTCACACTTCTACATGCAAGTTAATATGATCCAACAGGCATTGCTTCTGAACATAAACAAACAGTGTGAAATTATAATTACAAGTAGTAAGTAGAGCAAGAGAAGCAAATTCATCTAATTTTCATGCAAGCTTTATGTCTACTTTTCTTTTTTTTATTTTTTTAAATTCTTATTTTAATTTTATTTTAACACACACTTCTTTCCACTCTGGCAATACTAGCAAGCATGAGGGAGAAATGAATAATACCAAATGTGATTTGGGATGCATCAATGTTCTTTACATTCACAAGCTTTAAAGACAATTCTAAGAAAATCTTAATAAAACTGGATGTTAATCAACCTCGCCTGGTCCTTGTACCTAAGCTGATTTATTGATACACAGAAAAATTTGGGGTTTGCTGAGTTTGATAGATAGGTTTTGTGCATTGTTCATTTATGTTCCTCCTAGGGTGAGTCTGCATAACAGCAATGCAGAATCTGCATTTGCTTTGCTGTTGTTGCACACCAGCTCTGGCAGAGCTATGTAGGAGATGATACTGCATGATAAGGGATGAACATCCGTAGCTGGGGGACTTTTGCAGAGTGCAGTGGGACAGGCACCTTTTCAGTCCAGGAAAGTGAGTGGTCAGAATAGTGAGGACTTGGAGTTGGAGTGGCTTTGCTGAAATGACCTTCCAGCACACACAACAGGCCATGGAAATGACAGAAAGAAACTATTCCTGAGTCTCAAGAAGGACTTTATATAATTTGTTGCAAACCAGACGATCTGATAAGTGGCAGCTGGGAGGAAGCTTGGAAAAGGAATGCATTGGTTTCTAAGCCTACTCCATCTCTTCCCGAGGCTGGGACCTTCTGTTGGTTTGTTTGACTGATTTTGTTTCTTTGTTTGTTTGTTTTGTTTTGTTGTTTTTTTTTTTTGTTTGTTTTGTTTTTTGGTTTTTTGTTTTGTTTTGTTTTGTTTTTTTTTTGTTTTTTTTTTTTTTTTTTTTCCCTGTTAAGGATTCTTGGTTGTATTGTAATAATACCTGCTTTTTGCGATTCGAAAATTGTTGAGATTTCAAGGTGTGTAATTAATGGAAAGGTGTTGGCGGATCCACTTCAAAGATTTGTTTCTCAGAATCTCATTAAAAAAAATTTGTGTCAATGTTCAACATTTAGGCAATTTAGTTTATCAATACATATTTGTTCCACAAATTAAATTTACTCTATTTCCTGAATTTGGCCATGACAATTCATGAAACACATCTGTAAAAACATTTTGCAAAATAGTCACTGTACTGTTTCTTAACACTGATAAAAGCTGTGATAGATTGATTTTACACCCAATAATTCAGTTTTTGAAATTGAAGCATTGTCTTAGTCCATAGACTATTTAGCTCACAGGAAGCAAACAGCTGTATTAGACTAAATAGGTCTTTTTGTTTCAGCCTGTTACTAAGTATTGTCCAAAGAACTATTGTGAAACTCTTCTGCAAGATTTTTTGCAATTTTTCTCAATAACGACAGCATAACAAAATTATTTGTTCAGTGATAATGCTTCATTCATTTATAGAAGAAGTAATTTGATTGAAGATGATCAATGTGATGTACTAAACAAACTTTGATATATTGTGACTTCTTGTGCTCATTTCCAGAAAAAAGAAAAAGAAAAAAAAAAAAAAAAAAGCTAACTATAAAAAATGACCTCTTCATACCACATGAGCACACTCTTTGGGTCCCAGTTCTTTAAGTTTTCCTTCAAGCCTCTTGAAGGGACTGTAAAAAAGCTGTAAAAAAGAACGATAGTTAAGGTGGCTGTCATTGTCAATGTTCTTGAATGTAGAGAGTAGGACTGCAAAGAGATTTGCACTGGCTGATTACATGGATTTACATTGTGTCTCCTAATCTGAGTGAATAAAAGCAGATATGAACAGGATGTTGCAAGTTCAAAGAACAGTCTTCACTGGGAAAAAAAGAAAAGAAAGAAAAAGAGGTTGCTCAGAACTGGAATCAGGGAGGGTTGCTAAAGTTACTGCTCTGGAAGGGTTCTCCTATGATGCATCAGTGATAACAGTTTGGAGAGAGAAAGAGAGCTCTGCTTTAGAACAAGCAGTCTTGCTGTGAATCCAGGTGACTCCAGAGTGGTGACAGAAGACTGGAAGCAAAATCTGGAAGTAAAAAGAAAGAAAAATTAACAGGCAAACAAAGAAAAAATATGTCAGCAGTTTATAATTTTACCTTTAATCCTTCCTTGATCTTTTTTTTTGTATGAGGGTGGTGGAACACTGGAACATGTTTTCTAAAAAAGTGGCAGTTCCCCCATCCCTGGAAGTGTTCAAGCTCAGGTTGGATGGGGCTCCGAACAACCTGGTCTAGTTGAAGATGTCCCTGGTCATTGCAAGGGGGTGGACTAGACAGTCTTTAAAGGTCCCTTCCAACACAGGCCATTCTATGATTCTATACTTTCAAAGAAGAACTAAAGTGATTTACAATGACAGCATAAGAACCTATTACATGTGAAGACAATAAAAAGAAGTAAATATTGGAATTTAATAAGTTCCCCTTTGTTCTGCTCTCTTTTCTGTCGATAAAGTATGGAAAAGGCAATACAAAGACAAAATGGAAGGTTTTAAAAGTGCAAGTGTAGAAAGATGGAACAAAAAGAAACAAGAAAATAATTAAAAGTTCATTTTTTATTTAAACAGGAGAAACACAGAGTAGATATGTTAGCATCACTGGAGTAATTCCTATAGCTTTTGGTAAAAATCTTATGACTTTGGTATTATAAACTGTGTAAATAACCAAGTAATTCTGCACCTTCAAAAGATTATGAATGTATGTAAAATTTATACTGTGTTTGAAATTTGAAAACAACAATAGCAATAGTTAATATCTTAATAATTTTACCTATTTGATAAGTCATTTTCAAAATAGCAAATTATCAGATAACTACACATGCTGGTCAATGTCTATTATTTTACTGAGATGAAAGCTATTTATATATTCCACAGAGATTTTTATGGAGAGGTTGAATATAGCAAAAGAAGGGAAAGCAGACTTCTTGTTCACAAGAATTGCTGAGGTTTAAATTGCTGACAACCACTTTAAAGAGAAAAAAGAAAACTACCAGGCTATATCTTAAAAAAATGTGCATCTTAGGGATCAGAAATACATTAGATAGAAGAATACACTTAATATATTTGGAATGGTGTTATTTCCCTTCTGACTTCAGTGAAACTATGAAAAGGAATTAATTTTAAAGTCAATTGCATCCAATGGTAGTCACATGATTAGTGGTAGGTATTTTCATTGATTGTGTAAACAGAAGCTGAATGTATGTGCAATTTAGTGTCTTTGGCCCCTGGGAAATACCATAGGAGAACATTTTGTTCTCAAGTGTCTTTTTTGGCTTGCAGCAAAAGCCAACGTGGCTGTTACTAAACATCCACTGGCAGGATGGAGGAGAAGCAGAGGACACAGAATCAGCATAATAGAATGTGAATGATCAGGTTGCAGATGTTTACCTTAATAATGTAAAACTTTATACCAGACCTTGACTTCATGCTTTGTGGGCAGTCCTGGTAAATTTAGCTGAACTATTCAGAGAGCTTGTAGTTAAGTGAATATGCAAGTTTTTGCAGAATAATGAGTTTGGTTGCATTTTTACTTTTTTTCCTAGGAAATTACAGCAGAACATTAAACTGTGTGTCTGATTGAAAAGACAATGGACTACATTGAAAGCATAGCTTTGTGACTTTTTTCAAATTTGCACTTTTCCTCATATTAGTTACAGACTGTATTTTAGTGAGTTTCAAACTAGCTTTTTTTCTTTGTCAGTATTTTTGTTTTAGGTTTTTTTCAGATAGAAACAGAATTTTATAATTTAGAATATTTCAAACTATTTCAATATTAACTATAAAGGGTACTAATATTATATATATACATATATATATATATATATTCTTTCAATCTTGATGCCAGTACTAAAAACAATGAAGAAATACATGCCTTCTCCTAAACTAGAAATCTAAAACTTGATGTAAGGTTGTTTAATCCCTTCTTACATTTATATAGATAGCTGAGATAAAAATGCCTACAAGGTAAACATTGTGAGTGTTAATCAGTCAGACAGAGACATACATAAATTGATAGGAGTTCCTGCACACTCACTTTGAAACATATTCTACTATGAAAGAAATCTAGAAGAATATATACCAGGCTTGTGGAAAGTCTTATCTTTATACTCCATCATGAATTAGGTCATTGAGATGCTTATGCTCAATGCTTTTTAAACAGGGATTCAATTGCATTGTTTAGTAGGTAATTCTGAGAACTCCAGGTCTTGGGGTTTTTTACTTTATCCATTGTTCCTGCTTTAATTTCCTTTGGGAATCTTATCAGAAAAGAATGTAGTGTAAAAAGTGCAAAGTAAATGTCCTGATAAGCTTCAATTAAGAAAAAAAAGTTGCAGATACGCAATATGGCAGATTCTGATATGAGAATTTGTTGATAGAAATCTCAACTCTGAAGTCTTGCTGGGGTCAGTCTGCCTGGAAACGTGACATCTTGTAAGGACACCAAACTTTTTTTCTTCTGAGAAGTCAAAAATATTTAAAAGTAAGAAATTAATACTCAAGTAAAAAATAATATACATGAATTAAAAAAAAAAATAAAAATCAGTACATGTGGCAAAAAAACCCTAATACCTAACATTTCATTTTATAAAATGGGAACCAAGAAATTATGATAAACAATGGAGGAGAGACATCAACACCTGCATAGGTTAAGAATGAAAATAATTATTTTGATCAAGTTAGGGAGATCTGGGATTAAAAAAAAAAAATGTTGTTAAAGAAGTGAAAATAGAAAAATAATATATCAGGAAAGAGAACCAAAAACTGAACCGAACACAGGAAAGACTTAATGTGAAATGGGACTGAGAAGCACTTTGGAGTAAAGAATATTTTTACAGTGAGAATGCTGAGTTCATAAATAAGGCAAGAGAAATAAACTCTCTGGGGAACTGAATGAGATGAATGGCAAACAGGGGGGCAAAGTTGAACAGGGTGAAGAAAAATATTCAGGCAACAAAACTTTTCTTCTAAGGGTGTAAACAGTGAAGTGATCTGAGTATAAATCATAGAGTCATAGAATAATTTAGGTTAGAAAAGAACTTTAAGATCATCAAGTCCAGCTGTTAACCCAGCACTGCCTAGTCCACCAGTAAAACATGTCCCCAGTAACCACATCTACACCACTTTTAAATTCCTTCCTGGGCATCCTGTTTCAGTGCTTGACAACCCTTTCCATGAAGACATTTTTCTTAATAGCCAATCTAAACCTACCTCAGGAAAACTTGTGACCATTTCTACCTCATTCTGTTTCTAATACAGGCCAGATTACCATTAGCCTTCCTAGCCACCTGGACACACTGCTGGCTGTTCATCTAGCTGATGACCTACAGGTCCTTTTCTGCTGGTCAGCTTCCCATCCACTCTTCCACAAGCTTGTAGTGTTGCATGGACTCTTTGTGACCCAGGCACAGGACCTGTCCCTTTGACTTGTTGAACCTCATGAAAATGGCCTTGGCCCACTGATCCAGCCCATCCAGATTCCTCTACAGACCTTCCTACACTTCAGCAGATCAACACTCCCATCAAACTTGGTGTTGTATGCAAACTTATTCAGGGTGAACTTGATCTCCTCATCCATATAATGGATAAAGATATCAGGAGTGCTGATAAATCACTGAAAGTGGCTCAATGAGCACTTCCACCAGCTCCCTCAGCACCATTTGGTGTAATTCTTCTGGTCCATAGATTTGTTTGTGTGTCCAAGTACTGTAGCAGGGCCATTAATTATTTACCCCTGAACTATGGGAGCTTCATTCTGCTCCCTGTCCCTGTCTTCCAGCTAAGGGGGCTAGTACCTGGAGAAAAGCTAATCTTACTCTTAAAGACTGAGGAAAAGCAGTCTTTAAGTACCTCAGTCTTTTCCTCATTCTTTGCCACTATATTTCCCTCCACATCCAATAAATGTTGTAGAGTCTTCCTAGCTCCAGCCAAAATTCTCTGTTCGGCCAGGCTGGTCTTCCCTGACATAATCTTAAAGCTTATATTTTTTTTCAGAAAAAGAGTTAAACTCCAAGTTCTAATATATACATTTTACTGCAAACAAGTTGGGGAGGATCAGGCATAGGCATGTTTTGTCTTAAACTTTCTGACTGTTGCAACAGCAAAGTTGTGATTGAAAGTGAGGGTACCATAGAGATGGGGCAGCACTATTCTGAGTCAGCTTCCAGCTCTGCCTTTAGACTCATTTTTAGCTCAGTCCTATCCCATCCCATCTCATCCCATCTCATCCCATTCTGTCTCATGCCCTTAACTCACTTTCTGGAGGAAGGCTCACTCAAATAGGCTGTCTGTGCATATGCAAATGAAATGGGACCAAAAAAAAATGTAGTTTACATAAGAGGAATGCAGCAGGTTATCTATAAAATTAAGAAAATTGGTTTGTTTCTCTCTCTTTTCCTCTATTTCTTTTTCCTTTGTCTTCTTCTTCTCTTTCATTGTTTACCCCAGGTCTTGACCATCCACATGGCAAGACCAATGTGGGATCTAAGGACAGGTGATCTTCTTTATTCTCTATCTCTCTTTTTTGTCTTTATTTCTTTTCTCTTTTGCTTGCCTGCACAAAGAGCTGTCATATTCAACCCCATACTCTGTGCTGAAGTTTGTTGTGAGAGTGAGAAGCTTGTGGATGTGTGTTGTGACTTTTTAACACCAAATTTGAGAAGCAGTGTTGTGGTTTTTTGCCAGCACCTTTGAGAGGTGTTTTGTGGCTTCTGAGCCATCACCTTTGAGAAGTTTGTTGTGGGAGCTGAGAGCTTATTGAAGTGTACTGTAAAAATTTAGGGCTTCCACCACTTGTGGGAGTGTATTGTAAAATTTAAGAGCTTGCTAGCCAACATATTTTGAGTCTAAATAGTGCACTGGTTGCTGGAGTTAAGACAACTGTAAAATAAAAGCATAAGAGTTCCCTGACACATGGTCTGGTGTCTTTGTTCAGCCTGATGAGAATTAACTGCAAACATCATGCTGCCTACCAGTGAGTCATGGCACAATTCCTTTCCACTTCAATCTACTTACTACCTCTGTGTGAGTGGAAAAGGCTCCTTAGCTAAACTGTGGGCTAGGGCATCTTTCCAGAGAAGAATGTAGTGATATTGCTGAAGGCAAACACTTTCTCCTGTTGTCAAGCCCTTCGGCATAATGTGTTCATGGTGCCATTTTCTGCATTGTTCTATGATTCTTTTTCCTCTGTAAGAATCTTTAGAGAGTTTATGTTAAACCATAAGCCAAGATAGATGGGCCAAGAATTTGTTTGGGAGCAAAGTAGTGTTTTGTTGTTTTTTTTTGTTTTTTTTCTGTCAGCCTCAATTTTGATAAAATGGTTGATGAGTTGTACTCATAAGAATGCAAGTCATAACCTTGTTTCACTATGACAGTGGAGTTGATTACATTTGAGTAAATCTAAATAAAACAAACAGTGATGGAATAATATCTCAAAAACTCTAGGTTAATAATGTCTCATGTTCTTTTTCCTGTTTTTGTCAAGCAGAGAATATCTCTGCTCTTTAATTTATTTTTTTTTATTATTTTTATTTTTTTGGCACATGGTCACAAAACACATCATATGGTACAGAATTTAAGGAGAACAGGTTTGCAGTAGTATGACAAGTATAATGGTGCCAGTTAGCATTTCAGAACATAGAGATGACTGGCCATCTGGGAAAGAGGGTAATTTAAGGTCAACACGTGAATGAGAATAAAAGCTGATATGCACTTTTCTCATCTGCAGCAACTATGCTGCCAAAAGATTGATATTAAAATGCAAAAGTCAAGTATTGTATGTTCCAGCAATAATTCATTCAGAAGTTTCAGTAGATCTGTCACATTACTTTTGTTCTGAGCACATGGTCTAGCGGATTTAAAAACTCTTCTCAAGCCAATGACACCTATTTCACAAGTAAGGCTGGTATGGCATTATTTAAAATATAATTTGGTGCAAGTTTCAGTTTCCCATGAACAACAGAAAATGAAGCCAATTATGTGACAGAAAATTAATCTTATTAGTAATAACCTGAAATTGTGTAAATTGTCTGTTGCCCAGAGGAAAGCAAAAATCTTATCCATGCAAACTTCTGCTGAGCCTGACTAACTTCATCTATTCAGTGTGGATTTCACTCCAGGAGTTGCTACATCTATGTTTACTTGTTTGAGGCACCCAAAATACTTGAAACTAAACTACTCTCCTTGTTAAGGCACAGTACTTACTGGAAATTCACATGCAGTGTTCAGAGGGATACACATGTGCAAAAATGAAGTATGTGTAAAACTGGACTTTCCTATTATTGCTTAACATGCATCATAAGCATTTTCTCGATCTGGTTCTTCCATGCCTATGAAAGTGATAATTTTTATTTCATTCATTTTCTTAAAGTTTTATCAAATAAATGTGCAGGAAAGTATATTTGCACTTCATATGTAATAGAAAATGAAGTAAAAGCCTTTCTCATCCAAGTCATTATATCAGTCTAGAGAAACAGTGACTGAATTTTTTAATCTCCTGAAAATTACTTGACAAGTTAAAATGAGGAGAGGACAATTCGATTTTCTCCAAATTAGGTGTCCATGATTTCCAAAGAGAGAAAACCTTGTCTAATAATAGGTCTTTTCCAAAACTTTAGGAATTAATTTGCCAGTTTTATAGACACATACACAGTCATTTTTGTTTATACTCCTTATATTATGAAATATTAAGTTAATGTTTAAAAGACATCCTAAGGAATGATTAAAGCTGAAGTTTCTTCATAGATATTCTTACTAGCCTAATGCAAACAACATAGTCTGATCAGGATAGAGACAAGACACCTCTTTCACCTATTCCTCATGAATTTCTCATCTCTGATGTCAAAACAGAAAAATCCGTGTAAATATATATATTAATTTTTAGAAATAGAGCAAACAAGGTAAATGTCCTCTCAGTGCAGCTGTTTCGAGGCTGCTAACAACACCTGAACTAACTATTAGGAAGCTAACTTCAATGTCTTATACTGTAGAAAAGCTTAGCCAATTTAGCTAGGTACAATAAAAGCCAAAAGAGAAAATTTTTATTTTAATAAATTCATCTAGGTATTGAACAAATGGAAAAAACAAACAAACAAACAAACAAAAAATTAAAATTGACATAGAAGACATTTTTTTCAACTTGCCATGAATGTAGTCTGGAAATTAGAAAAATCTATATCCAGAATAAGGAAAGTGTAGAACATTTCTATCCGAGCAGCAGAGGTATGAAAACCCATTTGCACATGGGTCTGGAGGACAAAGTCAAACCTGTCAATGAGCATGTCACTCAGTGTAAGGAGATTATCTAAATTTTCATATTTTTATGACTTGATAATAATAATTCAACCATAGGATTTTTCTATTTCAGTGTATATAAATTCTGTAGTATTCATTATATCAGTCTGAGATTTATTCTTGTGTTTCTATATTCTAAAGACAACAATTACACATTGTGCAATATATAATACATATTGTATATGATTATACATTGTATTTTTTATGAAAACAGTGACAAGGAACATATACTATCTAGGAAATTTCTTAATATCTGTGTGCATTTCCTTTAGAGTCTTCCTTAAAATGCCATCAACATTTAAAAGACTTGCAATGGTTACAGACCTAAAGCCACATGCCTCTATGACAGTACACACAGAATGCTATTTTTGTGAGGTTTTTTTGAATCCACTGTTAGCTGCCTGTTTAATTTTTTAATTCACCTCTTGTATCTTGCCTTTTATATAGGAATAATAACTATCTTTTCTTACACAATAGAATTGAAACAAAAATATATCTCTTCTTTGAACTTCTGAATGACTGGCGTATATTCAAAAGTCATAACACAATACTGAGGTAAAAAATTGGGTACAGCACTTCTAATTCCTTCTTTCTTGTGTAACATATTTTCCCTTAAAAGAAAAAAAAAAAGTTATAAGAAAGCAAAACCAAGTAAATTACCCTCCTCCTCAACAAACCCACAAAGACTTATTTTTTAGAGTTGCTGAAAGATATGGTGTATAGTTCAGATCAGCTAAGAATGCTGAAGAATTCTTATAACACATCAGAATAGTTTCTCTCCAGAGTACGTGACAAAGTATGTAGAAATGGTTCAGTAGGACCCAAGTCCTGTCAAGGACTTACAGCCTTGCATTTAATGAGACTTTTCAATACACAGCTAATTTAGCTCTTATTCATGTGCAATGAATCCTTTCTCAGTTGGGCACTTTACAAGCTTAGCAAAAAGTCCACTGTGTATTTTCAGTCCACAGTTTTCAAAGGCTTATCATTCTGTCAAATCAAAACGGATTTCCTATAGGACAGTAAAAGACACTGCTCCTTACTGAAGGTTATTTTGTAAAGCTTTAGCTTTCAAATGAACTTCAATTCTTTTGACTGCAGAACCCAAGGAAAATAAATGAGTATGAGATCTATTTTAATAACAATAATAAACCTACTCAATTCGTATTCAAATGGCTAAGTAATTACAGCAGAAAAAAGAAAAAATAGAAAGAAAAATCATCACTGTACGGATGATTCTAGTTTTTATGGAGAGTGCTTCTGACAGTCGGGCATGAACAAATGCAGGATTAGTACAGAAACTTCTTTTTTGTTGTAGTGGTAGGTGCTATGTCTAATAAATAAAAACAAAAAATCTATGGATTTCCATATTAAAAAGAGTCACTTTTAGAGTAGTAAGAGCATAATCTTATGCTATATATTTTGTTTGCTGGTGCATATGTGAGGAAAGTTAGAGATGAGATGAGAAATGAGAAAACATTCTTGCAGGATGTTTTCAGGCAGCTGTGACACTGAGTTTTATCTTGTAAGTTTTGAAGACTTTTTTTTCTGATGGTGCTGGAGAACGTTTCTTCACTCTAACTTAGAAAACACTGTCTGATTATGCAGATAATGACTAGAATGGAGTGAAATCATAATTCTAGAGCAAATGGTTATATGACAGTGAGGAAGATTTGGTTTTAAAGTGGTCTGCTCAGAAGGATGAAAAAAAGCCAAATAAACTAAACAATTGCATATACGATATTCTGGAAAATCAGAAGCAAAGCACTAAAAACAAAATTAGAACAAGCAAATGCTTATTATCCAGGCAATATCAGTTTTGTGAACAAAATGAGACAGAAATTACTGGGAAAAATATCTTATGTATGTTCATGTAGTTCATGAAAACACGTGATCACAAATTTAAGAACAAAATTCCAATTCCAGATATAAGAGTGTAGAAAATAAGGGTTATATGTGGAAATATAATCTTGAAATTTCTCCTTACAACTTGACTTTTTATCTTTAATAATGACGATGTGCTGAAACTGTGATTTCCTAGGGTATTGACAAAGTAAAAAAAAAAAAGTTAATGCCATAGAAGTCAGTAGAAAATGCAAATACATGATGCTGACATTTAGAGACAGTGGATACCTCCACTCCTTGAGCCTTAGTGAGTAAATGATGATATTAATAGATTATCACACTCCATGGAACAATGTTAAGTGGAGAATGGCATGGAAAGATTATTTCTTTGTAAAGGTTTGCAAAGAGCCACTTTCTTCACTGGTTTCACAAGTTTTTCTAACATCATATTGAAGACTTCAGTATTTAATTTTATCCTATGGGAATGATGTGCTTAAATAGTCGCATTGTCGTTTGCTTTCTCCTCCCCTTCTAGATTATACGCACAGCATAAATACATCTTGAGATACATGTGGATCACATTTCTGTCCTTGTTTATTGGTTTGCCTCTTTTACATTATCTGTCTCCTTATCATTGTGTGATGATTTCCACACTTTTTACTTTATTATGTTCTATTTCTAGTTTTGAGGGATTTTCAAGAAATTTTCTGATGCCACTGCACTGATTTAGCCTGTGATCCTGTGCCCTCTGGGAACCTGTTTGCAGGGCAATGATGTTATCAGATCTTACTTGCAGTGCTTGGCACCCCAGCCATTCATGAACTCTTTCACCTCTGAATGAATACACGTGCAGTAAAGATTACACAAACAAACACAGAAAATTACTTTTGAGAATATAACCAACAGTTTTTTTGTGTCCTTCTACTGGACCTCTTTTGCTGTAACTTACCAAAACCTTCTATATCAAACAATCACTCTACAAAATGTCATACTGACCTGTTAAAGTCACATACAATTATATTAGTCAGACAAAGAAAAAAAAAAAAAAGCCTAATCTTAAGCATTGATGGTCCTAAAATAAATCCTTTCTCTTCTAATGTATTTTTAGTTTGATGGTTTTTGTTTTTGCTCTTGTTCATATTTCTTCTCATCCACCATATCTTACACAGGAAATGTGATCTCAGCATTTATTATGAGTTAAACTTGTGCTGTTCAAAGGAATTTCAATTAGTCAAATGAGACAAAATATCTTCATTGACCTTCAAGCCAAACTGGAAATAAAACAAGATCAGTTTTTCACAGTGTCCTCCTCTGCGGAAAAGTCCTAGACAGCAATGATAGAGGTGAACAGAGATGCTTTTAAGGATGTGGCTTTGTATTAATGTGTGTTAAGCCAAAACATTGCATACTACTCAAACAGAAAGAGAAATTATTTTCTTATTGCCGGCCTCCTGTACCACTTTATATGCACTCAGAGAGAAGGAGAACAGAGGACTAAAGAAAACACTTTCTCTGTATAACTCAATAACAAAATGGCACAATCAGGGTTTCTAGCCTTTTCTGTGTTGACACCTTCTCACAGATGAGCTGCAGCAGCCCAGTTTAGGTGCTGGATACAGGGTCAAAATTTGTCAATTGAGTTAAGTCATTTGACTTGAATGTGACATGGCTATGAACTACTTCAAAAGCAAATGCCTAAAGAACACTCAGGGAAATATTACCCATTTATTTCCAGGTTTTCAGAGATAAGTAGTCATTTTGGATGTTTATCTTTTTCTGTAATCAAATGAAGTAGCACTGAGTGGGAAGTTCTCAGTATGTTTTGAAAATCATAGCTGTTAAACCAGCCCAAAATAGAGAAAATAAGTATTTTCAGTTTTAAGAAAACCAAGATATAAATTCACAGACAAAGATGAATCTGTAATAGCAAAATAAGTATCTCAAATGACTACTAAACAGATAAAGACAAAAAAAAAATTACCACAGGTGGAATGCATTTGATGGCTTTACTTCTGTTTCTAGTGTATCCCACACTGGTTAGTGTGGAGCTTTCTAGACATGAAGGGTTATTAACCTATCCTGACACTGCAATTCTTGTCACTATTAATGCACACATTTTCAACTGGTATGTTCTTTCATAAAGTAAAACTATGAAGCTAAGAAACCCAGAGTCAAAAACAATCTCTAAAATTATCCTAGTTATTCTTGTCTGTACATCAAGATGGGCACAGCCGCCTGAGTAACACAGTTTCATCTATTCAAGCCATGAAAGAATGGTCCCAGCATACACAGAGAATGAGGAAGTATTTAATTTGAATTTAGAAACACTTGAGGCACATTAGCAACATTCTTTACTGCTAAGTGGAAGTCTTGCATGCCAACTGGCATAACTGGAGTAATATTCTAACTTACTCCCTAGCGCTAACCATCATAATTTTAGACTGTGCCTTTTTGAAGGCTTTAAATTCTGTTCACCTTTCCATTTCTAAAAAAAGATTATTGAATTCTCTCTTCTCAAAACAAGATGCTTTGCAAATGACAGCTCTTTTTATGTTCTCCTCTGCTTATTGTGTGCATGACACAAATTGTCAATATGCCATAGTATAAAAATAGAAAAAAGAAAAGATACTCAGGCCAAGAACTAGCACTGAGCTGACTCTAAACTTTTCAAACTAATGACTTGACATTTATCACCTTATGCTTGGCATAAAAATAGAAACTACATGATTTAAATATAATGGTCCTCTCATTTAGATTTCCTAATAAAATAATAATAAAAAATCCTTCTTCCTGATTTTGACTTTCTTTGCTACACATGGTTATGGGTGTGGAAAAACAATGAATACTAAAGACATCCTCCGAAAATAAAGAATCTATAAGTATTCTCTAAGTCACACGTAATAATTAATACAAACTTTATATATAAAAATAAGAAATACATGAAAGACAGATATTATTTTTGAATTGGATTCCAGCCCATTCACCCAGGGACAGAATTAGAAAAGGGTCTGTGAACAATCTTTGTGTGAAGAATAGATTTCCACTCACTGAGGTAGGAGGACAGGCAGGAGCCTAAGGCCATGTGCTTTCTTTGGAACAGGCTGCTTGCAGAATTGTTTTCCACTTGTTCTATAGGAATCTCCATGTTGAAGTATTGATGGGTGCAAATTCCTGGTTTCAAACACCTCCTACATGTTACAGGACTGTGAGAAAGACCATACATAAGTACTGGTTCCTCATAAGCCCCTTCATTACACTCAGCCTGTCCCACTGTGCAATGTGATTGCAATGCAACGTTGCTGGAGCAGCACCCAAGAAAACTAAAGACATCTGCAGTAACCATACAGGCTTGACATCATAGAGCTTCTCGCATTAGAAAGCACACATAAAACTGCAGCTAGAACCTAAATTTGCTTATTTCAAGCCAGTTATTTCTAGACTTCATTCCTGTCACTATTGCAATTTTACACAAGTCAATTGCATTACTCCTGAGGACAGCATTAGTGGCCTCTTTATCACATTAGTGAAAAAAATTGTTTGCCTATCCCAAGAGTTTGTTTATTGATTCACGTTGGTATCAAAATGATTACTAAATCAAAGTGACTGAGCAAACATGCATTTCCTATTTACAAAATTTGATTTAAAGTGTGACTTAATTTTGCTTAAATCTGATTGGCTCTGCTTTCAACCAGGGAGATGGAACTAGGAACCTATTCCGGCAGCACCCAGAACTAATCTATAATGCTTTACAACATTTCAGTTCATAAATTATTATCTTTGAATGTATGGGAATGTTTCACCATCAAACGACATGATATTTACTGACTTGAATAATGAGATGAATGAGGGGTTGCAATCTGTGGGATGAATTTTATTGTTGGGGCTATTGAAATGGGGCCTGAGATAGCAACATCATTGTTCAACAGGGATGGTTTCCTGGCTCAGAGTGGCATTTCTGTGTTATACCTACAAGTTTATTATGTGTTCCCAGTGTCTTATTTATATTGCCATTGTTCACTTTTCATTATTTTTTTTATTTTATTTTGAATTGTCTGAAAACACAGAAGATAAAAGTTATAAAAAATACTTATAAAATTCACTATGACTATGAGTACAATTTGGTTTTTTGTATTTTTCTCAGTTCACATTAATTGATATAGTTATTGTAGGTCTTTTTGCATAATTAAAATTAATTAATAAAAAATGTTGGTTTAGATTTATCCTCATGTTCCTGCACACAGATACTTCAGTGTTCCTAAAGATGTCTCCATGGAAGCTCAGCTGCACTAACTGCACAGCTTTGGCAAAAGTAACCGGTGACTGGTCATCAAAATGTTATTACTTCAAATGCAGCTAGAGATTCTTTTCCTTTCTGATTACAGAGGTAATCCAGTGCTGCCAGCTTGTCACTTTTAATACCCAAAACCTTTTCTCAATCAGCCTTTGCTTTTGAAGTTGTGACACACATCTGTGTGATGACCATTAATATTTTCACAGGAAGAAGAATAGAACATAATTTAATCCTTAATTCCACTGCTGATACTGAGGAGCTCTTGCAGTTGATGTCATGTACTTAAGTCATCAAGATAAATTTGGTGAAAAAGGCAATAGTTATTACAAATGCATTGTGGCCACGGTGTAGTAGCAAAACAAAGAGAAGTAAACTCCTAAATGAACTGTTGGGCAATCCTGTGTCTGCTCAATAAATAAATAGTTCAGAAAGGAAACAGATGTATATTAACAACACATTTTAAATCAACAGACTGTACCTGATGGTCATTGACCCAGAAGTACTGGTTCTTTCAGAAATGTTTCCTGAAAGGCCAGAATAGGTTATGCTGCTTTCTCTATGAATGTCAGTGCTAAAAGTTCGTGCCCTGGTAAATAGAAGCTGAGAATAACCCTGTACAAGCAGTCCAGATTTCAGAAGGCAGTATGTGCGAATAAAAATACAGTTCACCAGAGTCCAAATATATGTTTTTAAATACTGTTTACTGTTTAAAATACTGTAATACCCTTCTCATGAATTTAAGCGGATCAGAGTGATTTTAGCTTCTCTAGAAAGCTAAGCTACTGATGGTGGGAAACAAAGTTTATTTGTATTTTCTGACAAAGAAGCCATTTTGCTGGGAGTACTTTTCAGGTTTTGATGGGTTTTTAAGTGTTCGAGTCACTGTGTCACTGGCAAACTAGAAACAACTTCATAATCCAGAACTAAGTCACTGATAATATGAATATAGAAGAAATAACTTGTCCGTGTATGTGTGTCTGTATATATGTGAGTGATTGGAGCTGGGGCTGATCCTGCTAAACACTGTGCATTCTGTCTCTTCCAGCAGAGCACTGAAGCCCACACATGGCTAATGGAGGCTGTGCCTTTCCTGATTGAAACCTTCATGCTGTACTCTTTCATTTCCAGAGGGTTTAGTTTGTACCTGGTCACACCACGTATGCATTTTTTGTGGTTCAGTCAGTTCTCAGCTATTTCCCTCAAACCCCACATCCTCCTTCCCCTCCAAAAAGGAATATGACAGAAGTCCCCGCAGTCTCTGCATAGCAGTGAGGAAACTCTTAGTAATTTATGTAGGCATTTAACAATTTTAGCTTTTAAATTACAATGTTATCTTATTCTTACAATTCCTTTTTCCTTCCATCACTTAGGAAAAAAAAAAAAAAAAAAAAGGTATTTCCTTAACTGTATAATTGTATTTCTCTTGTCTGTATAGATTATTGCTTACATGTATTCTTATCTGGTATTGACAAATTACTCTTTTATATAAAAAATAGATATTGTTTCTTTAACATTTTAATAATTACAAAATACCTTGAGGGTATTATTCCTCTGAAGCATGCATATGACATTCACTAACCCCTAATGAGTTTCACTTGCTCATCAAGGTGAAAATATGCCCTATAATGTTGCATCTAATTTTCCTTCTTTGTCCTTTTCCTTAACTAACTGCTTAGTAATCAGATGCTAATGAGGCTATGACAGAATACTTAAATTAAAAAAAAAAAAAAATCAGAAATGGAGTTAACATTAAATCAGTCTTTGAGTATCATCATGCAATAAGGCAAGATACAGCACACTTACGTCAATATGTCTTACAATATTTAGTGTGATTTTAGAACTTTTTGTCTGTCATGTTCACCACAGGAAGAAAATGATTTTTTCAGTACAGAATGCGTTAGAGTGATCCCATCATTGGCTGTACTGCTTTTAAAAAGGAGCACTTGACTTTCATTTTGATAATGTGAAATGTCAAGCTGATTGTTTCTTTCCCAGATATTACCCAGATGAGGTTTTCCCAGTTCACTCCTAACCTTGCTGTCAGTTCACTTTAATGGAATCTTATCAAACTATCTTCATGCTTTCCTACCCAGCATGTGATCTTTTTTCAGTTTTCCTAAAATAAAAATGGTAAAATCCTCTGTGTTTTTTGGCTGGCACTTGTCTCCTGGACTGACACAACATCAAAACCAACTATTATTTTCACCACTGAGGAAAGAAGTAATGAAAGAAAACTTTAGTGTCCAAATTATTAACTTTTTGATACTTTTTTATTTTAGATATATTGTCTCTGACTTTGGAGCTGAAGCTAAAGTTGTACTTAGCAGTTGATATGTAGTCTCAGTCTCCTTTAGATTTTGCAATATATTACTGCAGGTCAGGCCTATCTGAACTTTTCTTTCACAAGTCTAGAGGAGATCAGCTAAGCATTTGTGTATTTCCATGGGCATATTTTTCTGCACGTGACACTGTGATATACAGGTAAGAGTAATAGAATGGATGAACACGTGTGCTAGTCTACAGATTTTTATAACTTCTAGGTAACAATCAACATCCTTTCTTCCCTAGCCCACAAACCCAGAAGGATATAATCTTATTTTTGTCTTGTTTTCTTTGCAGTACTATGCCCTTTGTATTAACATTAACAACATTTTCTTGAGACCACCCCTTGAAATAATAAAGGTGCTGTGTTTTTGCCATTTCCCAAAGAGTGATATTACACGTGGATCAAACAAAGGGTTTTCAATTTCTTTGGCTTGGCATGAACTTGTTGAGCTGACTAATATTATTAATTGTTTGCTCTTCTATTATCCATCAGCACAACCTAGATCTGTATTTTTCCATAAATGCAATAGAATTGTTGAAATAAAGATCATGAAAATACTTCAGAAATGCAGATTTAAACAAGTGACTTCAGTTTTTCTGGTTCCTTTTAAGAATTTGAGACTTATTACAGGACATCAATTAAAAGAACACAAGCAGTGAGTAGGGGTCCTTTTTTTCTGTTTAGTTGCATTTTGGTTATAGTTTTACTTTATTTAAAATTTTTATTTTGAGTTGTCTTTTTGTCAGATACCTAATGTTTAACACTCAATTCTTAGAACTAATGTCCAACACTTATTTTTAAGGAAAAAAAAAAAAAAAAAGGAATAAAAGAAACTGTAGTGAATACTCTTAGAATCCTAACAATACTGATTTCCTCATTTTGAACTGGAGCTGTTTGAATGGGTTAATAAAATCATATGTCAAATGTGGAAGTAAACCTTTAGAAATCTGCTTTTCAATCTATAATAATTGTGTGTGGTTAGTATTGAGTGACACTGTGTACTAAATGAAATGCTGGATGGTTTTCCTTAACTGTTTTACAGTTCACAGTTGGATTCATGCTGATTATGCTAAATTCAAAAATGGAATACCCTGGCAAGACAGAGAGAGAAGTAACCAAAAAGTCAGACAATTATTCCTTTAAAATTTAATTTGAATTTTGACTGCAAGAACAAAATAATCTAAGGGAGGGAACAAATAGAGAATGGGGCTATAAAACATATATCTGAGAGGAACAATGAAAGCATGTTTCTTATTCTAGTTTGTTACTTTTCTTACAAAGAAAGCATCCTTCATACTGCAGTGTCTCTATTACTTTATAGAACAGACAGTTTGGTGGCTTTTACTGCATTCATTGGGTGCTTTCACAAGTGGGACATTTTGCGGAGATTGCCCTTTTCAATGGTTTCTTGCTATTGGAATCCTGGGACTGACGGGCTTCCTGGAATTAAATTCAAACACACATACATACACATATTCTTTTTTTTTATATATGTACATATGTGTGCATGTGTATATACACATATGCTTATGTGTATCTATATATGTTTCTATATGTAGTCACATATATATATGTGACTACATGTGACATATATATGTAAACATATATATAAGTATAGCTTTCCATAAAAGAAGAATTTCTGAAAGTGCCTCATTTAATCCTAAGACACTGGATAACATTGACTAGAGGAACTGACAAGTAGCATTGTCAAGCAGTTCTGGAAGTCTTAATGGTGCTTCACCATGCAGATGAGACTAAAATGCAGAATGGAAAAGCCCATAAGGGCTTTTAGGTCCTGGGTTTTTCCTAGAGCTTGCAATATCTAAGAGATCACTTGAGCCCTTCAGAACATTTCTGCACTGTGCCACACAGACTCACAAACTGAAGGCTTTAGTAAGACCATCAGCCCCACTGTGTAGACTCTCAAGACGCAAGATTTTGGTAATTGTTCAGTTACCAGACAATTCATTCCAGACCTGGAAACACCATAGCCAACTGCTTCCAGGGTGACCACTTCCAGGGCATATCCATCATATAGCTTGACCCAGAACAAATTAGTTATGTGAACTTGTCCCAGCTTTTGACAATCAAAGCTTTCAGGTTTTCTGTTCTGGAAATATTCTGGTCAATCAGTCCCAGACCTGCCAAACTTGGCAGCAGTAGATTGATTGCTCTGAAGCAACCTGGCAGGACTGGAGGATTTGCCTTTGATTTGGCAAAATGTAGTCAAACCTGAGAGGAGTCAATCAAAGCATTCAGACTCAGTGAAATCCTTTTCAATGAAAATATTTCCCTGGGTAATGTCTGTCCATCTGTACTCAAGTTAATAGAGCTCTTTCTCACTAAGGTCATAAATATGAATTGCATGCGTGTTTCCATTAGCATTACATTGTAATCACAGTGGGCTTTTTTGTAAATGTTAAGTCAAGGGTTTTACTGTACACATGGTATTTCAGGTTTTGCCTAGAACTCTTTGTGATATATTTCTTTGTTTGTTTTGGGTTTGTTGTTGGGGTTTTTTTTTGGGGGGAGGGGGAGGGATTGGTTGGTCAGTTGGGTTTTTTTGTTTGGTTGTTTTTTTGGGATTTGGGGTTTTTTTTGGGTTTTTATGTACATTCTGTGTGTATCTTCCTGAAATGGAGCATGCACCATGTAACTGTTTAGGGTACTGTCTATATAATTTTTCCCATGGTATCTAATACTTCCTTTACCCAAGCTACACCTGAAAAAAGTAGCCTTACAAACAAGAGTTGTTCAGGTTACAAGACAACCAGAGGCAGTCCAGTTTGTGACTCCTTATTTATTTGTGTGACTCACTGTTTGTTCCTCGACACCCCAGGACCATCATGGCATCAGAGCACAAGATGTATGCATATTTATTCTTTTCCTATTTGGATGTGTTCACACACCAGAAGAAATCATCAGGTCAGATTAAAGTGCAGATCATTCTGAAGTGGGGAAGATGGACCTTGCTTATACTAATCTGAAGTTATAGACTAAATTAAGAAATATTAAATTATTATCACTAGAAAGATGTATTAGTAGAGAACTATGTTTCTGAAAACCCCATCTGCTGCATTGACCTTCTTCCTTTGCATATGATCAAAAATACAACAGTTTTAACTGGATTGTTTGATTCACTTCTCTTGCCCATGCCTCAATAATATTCATAAAATAATTTCTTTGATTGTTTCTCATCAAGACTTTCACTCAAACCTGTTTTGAAATTGCTCTGTTGTATTACATCGTTCATCTAAAAATGTGGGAAATCTGGTTGTTTTGGTTTGTTGTTTTGTTTTTTTCTTGGTCTTCTCTAAAGGAAATCAATTTCATATCCATTTCCTATATAGAAGTGAGTGGTGTGCTCCCCACCCACCACCTCTTCTAGGGGAATAAACTTGCCAGGCTTCAGTGAAAATAAGTGGCAGCATTTCTTAATTGTGTAAAGGTAATGCTTTCCCTTGAGGATCAGGACGTCTTGTATTTCATCCTAGCTCATAAAGGTCATATTTATACTAGTAAACTAACTGCTCAGGACATGAAGTTTTGTACCTGATGACTCTAATAATTTTGGTTCATGACAGCTAATGCCATCCCAGGCTGTACAAAGTAGTCTAGAGAAGAACAAATAATACAGTTTTTGAAGAAAGATAAGGGTATTCCTTCCAAACAGTATGGGTGAGGTGTCCTGCATGAAGGATGAATGATAATTTAATCATAGCTATGTCAGTCCTAGCCTATTCTGTTTACCACCAAAAACATAATCAAAGGACCTGTGAACCTAATGAAAGTCAGTGTATAAAATGCCAAGGTAAATCTTGGAAAATGCATCTTTCAGGCTTTCTCACATCTTTCTTGAAAGCTCTTACGACAAGATTAAAATCTAGCAACCTACTCCTTTTGAGTGAGTGATATCCCTTACTCTATGTAAAGTGAAAACATTTTCAATACATATCTCATATGATCATCCTGTCATATAGAACAAGTGAGATAGAACAGTTCTTTGGGACAGGAGAAGTGAGAGTCATAGACTGCATCTTCTCAAAATGGAGAGGAAACGAGGATCTGTTTAGCATGCACATTTTTGTGGAGCCTATTTTAAGATGTCTAGCTTCTCTAATGAATCATAGAGGAATCTTTATGATTCCATCCTTGGAACCAGTGCTTAAAAATTAGGTATTGAGATGTGTTAGCTCCTAAAATCCCTTTGAATCTAAGCCAATGAGACTTAGCATTTTCAAATCCCCCTTGAATAATAGTGAGATAGAAGAAGAAGAAAACTAAGTTTTAGTCAGTCTGCCTAAGAATAAATCATAACCCTGAGGATATATTCTTACAATAACTCTAACGGGAATTCATTGTGACTTTGAAGAGAAAGACAGAGAAGTAGAATGCATCAAAGTATTTGAGAAACCTCTAAGGAAACAAATAGAATTGGAATAAATCAGTGTGATTATATGTATCCTAAAATGGTCTAAGCAGACTGGTCTTAAAGCATATATTATGGCCCAGTGGGATAACTTGGAAAAGTTCAAACAAAGCTTCAATAATCATCTTGCACATATAAAATTTACATTTAAATAACATTAATGAATTAGGTGTCAAAGTAATAAAAAGAACTTAAAAAATCCTTCTTAGTCAAAAAAAAAGCCAGTTACATTTTTTAGAAGACTGTATATAAATGCTTGAGGAGTTAAAAGAGTTGAACTGGCAAATTTTCCCGAAGGAAATTATTAAATTCCCCACTTCACTAACCCTCCTTTGCATTCACAGATTCCAGTTCTGGTGTGAGCTGGATGTTTCAGTTACAGCAAGTTTGTGTTTCAAAGGAACAGGATTTCACAACTGGTGATTTAACCATACAAAATATTATCCTTAAGCATTTGTCAATTAATTGAATAAGTCTGAATTTCTGTGAAGGGAACCCTCTTTTCTGCAGGAAAGAAGACTCTTTTAATTATCAGGATTGTACCAGTCAAGCACAAAAGCATTTAATCTGGTCATCTATTATTGTGGAACAGCATTCCATAAGCCCTCAGCCAGAATCCCCATTCATCCCAGTCAAACTCCTATTCCCTTTTGGGAATCCTTCTGTTCCTCTTTTCAGAAAATTTTCTTGGTCATGAAGATGTTTTTTATTGAGGACTCTCTTTCTCCCTTCCAGCTGTCTCTAGCTCAGAAAGCAAATAAACATTAATTCTCTTTATTTTTTAATCTTTGAAAATCTGTTACAACTGCTTAGGTTGTGGGTTGGTCTTCACTGGTTGGTTATGTATACTTTAATGCTCTGGTATCCTGAAGTTCTGTGCTGCTGGAAATCATCTGTTCCTATAAAGGAGGTCTAGACACCTTTGCTATTGGAACAAGGAGGGTTTTTTTTTTGTTTGTTTGGTTTTTTGTTGTTTTGGTTTGGTTTGGTTTGTTTTTTTTTGTTTGATTACTGACACATATACAGGGTAATACTTCAATTGCATTGAATTGGGGAACTTCAACTTACCAAACATCTGCTGGAAATAGAATACAGTGGAGAGGAAACAGTATTATAGAAATGCCCTTTCTGGACCTGCTCTTTGCAAATAGAGAAAGACTTGTGGGTGATGCTTGGAGGCCATCTTAGGCACAGGGATCACAAAATTATGTGAGTATTGATCTGCTGGAGGATAGGAAGGCTCTATAGAGTGATCTGGACAGGCTGGATCAATAGACAATTTGGCAATTGTATGAGGTTCAACAAAGCAAAGAGACAGGTCCTGTACTTGGGTCACAATAACCTGGAATAACCTGGTGGAAAAGGTCTTGCAGGTGTTGCTCAACAGTCATCTGAACATGAGCAAGCAGTGTGCCCAGGGGACCAAGAAGGCTGATGTCATCCTGCCTTGTATCAGAAAGAGCATGGCCAGCCGGACTAGGTCAGTGGTCATCCCCCTGTACTCAGCACTAATGAGGCTGCACCTAGAATACTGGGTTCAGTTTTGTACCCCTTGTTACTACAGAGACATTGATGGTCTGGAGTGTCTCCAGAGAAGGGCAACAAAGCTGGTGAAGGGTCTGAAGCACAAGTCTTATAAGGGGTGAGAATTGTTTAGCCTGGAGAAAAGGAGATTTAGGGGAGACTATATTGCTCTCTACCGTTACCTGAAAGGAGGTTGTAGAAAGGTGAGGATTTGTCTCTTCTGCAAAGTAAAAATGATATGAGAGGAAATGGCCTCAAGGTCTTCACAATAGGTTTAGAGTGGATATTAGGAAAAAAAAATCTCCACTGAAAGGGCTGTCAAGCATTGTAACAGGCTGCCCAGGGAAGTGGTGGAGTAACCATTCCAGTACATGTGTCAGTTAGACAGACAACTTAGTGGTGGACCTGGCAGTGTTAGATTAATGGTTGGACTTGATGATCTTAAAGGTTCTTTTCAAACTAAATAATTCTATGATTCTGTGTTTTGGCCCTGTCAACAGAATTCCTCTTGTTCATGTTTTTGCTTAACTGGGGAATTCCAGTTCTAAATACCAGATGATGTGGAAAACATTATTGTTGACTTATTTGTACGAAGACTGCAGGATTAACTTTATTTAAGTGTGTTTTAAAGGTGATGGCAAACTGAAGGTGTACTAAAATTAGTGTTATATTCTAATAACATTTTACTTTTGAAACACTACTGATTATTTCAAAATGTGTTGTAGCTTCCTTTATGTGCAGCCCTTGTTGTATAGATGATATTAGAGATCTGTGCAAAATAAAATGTACCCTTGACCCCATGGCAATTTTATACAAAATTTGTTTCAGAGAAGAAATGGTAAATGGTTAGGGATTTCTGTAATATTCTGTTTCATTCTTTTCTGAATTAAATATGTCATATTTCCCTTCAAAACAACTTATCACAGTACAATATAAAATATGAAGGCTGAATATGAAATATTTAAATTGAGTCAACAGTTGAAATACTCTAGTGGTGTTTTTCAGTCTTTATATAGCCCATGCAGTACTTAAACCAAAATTCACAAGAAACATGTATTTACTAGGTGAAAAAGACCTCACCTCATTCCCTACAATCTAGTGCTGGATTTGTACCATCATGTATGGTGTAGCCTCCATGATGTTCATTTTCACTTTTATTAAAAGCCTGATTTTTGTGAGTTCACACCAATAGGCTATTATCATCCTTTTCAATTCTATTTGTTTCCTTCCATGTGATTAGGAACATATGGTCAACTACATTTTTTTTTATTTTTTTTTTTTTAATACATTCAATGACTTTATTACCTGCTTCCACAGAACATAAGCCCAGAAATATTATTGTAGAGCATTTTGATATATTTTGCTTTGTTCTAAACTGGAGAAGAAAAACAAAAGTTAAAAACTTGTGTGAAATACACTTTTCCTCTTGGGTCTGTCTGTAAGTGATTTCAAAATATATTAAGAGGAATCTGGAAGAAAAAATTATCTTTGCCGTAACAGTCATATCAGTTGTCTGAAATGTTTTGTGTATTAGATCTATATCAATATCCATACCTATCCATGAGTGGACAGTGATATAATTTATATTTATTTCTACAAATTATGTCCACACAACAGCTATTTTATTAATTATAACAAGATGAATTTATCTCTGCTAGGCTGAGTAAACGAACAACACACATACCCTTTGGCAACAAGAATGGTAAGTGACTTCTGTGGTCCCTCCAGTACAGATCAAACTGTCGAGAAGAAAAAGGTGGAAAACATAATGAATCTGGCCCACGTATGTGTTAGATTTTGACATGCTTGTCTGTACATCAATCAACATGATTGAACCTCAGAGGAAGAGAAAACTAACAGCACTCAGGGATGCTGCTCAAGGAGACTGTGGACTTCATGTTGCATTTTTACTTTGTATCTGCATAATCCCTTGCAATGCAAAAAGGGGAAAGATAAGAGCTCTGAAGGAAGGGAATTTTGAGTTCTATTGAAATTCCTTTTTTGTGCCTGGTATGAGAAAAACATCTATCACAGTTTTTCTATACATCACTGAGATGTGAGTTTGGGAAAATAAATTAATGCTCTAGTGACTAAATGCACTTAAGTTGCTAAATACTTTCTTGATACATTTGTCTGTTAGCCCAGCTTTGTTTCTGTAGGTACAATCCTTTAGGGGTAAAGACAAGGTAGACTACAGATTGCCTGTAAAAACAGGGAATTCTTATTCTTTTGAGAGTAAGGTTTGGAGCTGGATATTCAGAATCCAGATTGTCTGTAAAAGCAGGGAATTCTTATTCTCTTGAGATTAAGGTTTGGAGCTGGATATTCAGAATCAGAATCAGGCAACTGATTGCTTTCTGTGACCAGACTCTCTGCTTTTATAGAAAATCAATATCCTAATCAGAGGTTAACATGTTGGAGGTTAAAATTAGCACCTAATGAAATGGCTGTTTATAAAAGCATAGAGAAGAGAAAGCAATTCTTCAAAATCTTCCTTCTTAACACTCATTATTGGTTGGATAATCATACATATTCCTCAACCAAGGTGAGTATTGCTGAATTGGGTCACCTTCTTTAATTAGGGAAAAAAACAAACAGACAAGAAAGCAAACAAACAAAAAAAACAACACAAAAAACCCCAAACAAAAAAAAAAACCCTCCCTCCACATATTAAAAAGCTTTTTTTTTTTTTTTTTACCAAAATTGTCAAATCATTTCAGAGAGCCAAGTCATTTTAGATGGCTTATTCAACATCTACACATTTCTGTCTCAGTGCACATATCATAATGTTTGAAATATTAGCAGTTCTTTGCATTAGATTAAGATTATATATTGCATCTGAAGCATTCAAGTTTGACAGGACTATGCTATGGCTAGAAAGCACTCTACAGAGAAGATACTAAACTAGTGCAATTATCTTCGTATACATTTCTGACATTTTAAAACAGCAGAAAATTTTATTTTCCTTGCACTGTTCTGAAATACAGATGATTAAAAGACTGAGCTGTAAGTATGAAATTGTATACTGTCATTCTGACCCTTTGTGCCAAAGCTCTGAGAGAAAAAATAGAATTCAATACTCCAGTTGAAGGCACTAGTAGAGCCTAGATAAGTTTTGGCATAAAATTAACTAATCTACTCTAATAACATTTATGCTATATAAAAAGTAACACAGACAAGTTTTGTACTAGAGATTTGAAAAAAATAGGTTCACTTAAAAAAGACAACATATGATGTGCTGAATCAGTTCATTGATGGCTCAAAAAATTTTGAAAACCTGAACACATTTCAAAGTTCAAAATGCTAAACTATTTTACAACTTCTTGGCTAGCTCTGACTCATCTAGAAGTTTACCCTTCTAACATAATCTTTCTGTGAATGTTAGGAGTACTTACCCTTATATTCTCACAATCATTTTCCCAAACAGATGCTGAGTTGACATTTACAGCAGATGCTTTCTGCCAGATTTTTTTCAAGATTTGCGTGAATTTTGAGGCTATTATTATTATGAATATATCAGTATAGAACCATCTATTCCAAGCCCATTCTCACCCGTAGCAAACTACACAGGTGCTCTGCTAGGATAGTTACTTTTTATAACATGTTACTTCATTCATTTGTCTTTATATTCTTCCATTTAGAAGAACAATGTGAAATGCTACATTAATAAATGATCCATCTATCTAGGAAGACTCAATCACTGAAGGACCTTATGAAGCAAAACGTGAGTGGTGACCATGGTTTGTTTTCTTCTTTGTGGCTTTGATCCTATTTTTCTGAGAGTAAAAGGTCTATTTTAAAAAGTGCTGATACTTAGAAATCATGTTCTGTGTACTCGAGGATTCATACATACTATTATTATATTTTCCTTTCTGTTAGATCCAGAATTTTCATAGCTAATAGATAGGAAAAAGGATGTCAGCATGCTGTTTTCACAACCATGCACTGAGCAACTAGGTATAAAATTAAAAAAAAAAAAAAAAACAGTCCTAGAATTTCTGGTTTAAGAAATTAGTTTGACCTACATGGAAGAAATTAATTTTGGATGGAAGATAAATTATCTGTCATTTTTTAATGCTGTGTAACCAAAATGAACAAGAACTGTTGTTTTGTCGTGCTCAGTGAGTACCACGTCTGCTGCCATGGGAAACTCAGCATTTGCCAGTGGTTACCAATTGTTAGCAACAGTTAGAGCAGCTGAAATGATGTCATTTTCCTTGGTAATAGCAAATGGTGTTATCAAGAGTTTTTGTTTTTATAAGTTCATACAAATTGCAAGAAGTAAAAAATTGATAGTAAGATGAGACATTACAAATATGATAATGTAGTGGAGGTTAGTCTAAGGTGTGGTAAAGGATGTAGAGAGTTAAACACTATAAAACACAACAGAGCAATATACTGTTGTGGGAATAAATGAGGGACTGTTCTGAATTGAGAGATGCTGAACAATGAGAAAAATGACAACAAACTTCTTGGGTACCTGTGGAACCCCACTCTGAATTGCTGTTTATTGAAACTTGAAATGTTGGTGTAGGCTTTGTTCCAAATCCAAGAATTATTTCTGCTGACTCAATAAAGAAATATGATCCCAGCTAAGATAAAACTACAAATCTGGGACAAATTGTTGTTTTCACTTTAAGGATGTCTTCACAGTTTGAAACACTTAGTAATAAGGAGCTATTTTATAATCAAGAGTTGAGAGATGACTGTAATGACAGCAGCAGGAAAATTGTCAACAGGGAAAAGCAATATATCAGATATAACAGTCTGGTTGTATTAGGAAGCTTCTTTTTCATTTTCACTTTAAAATATCAATGTGCATTGCACACAATTGTGTTTGTTAACATAACTATATTGGAACTTACAGCAAACCCTTCAGTTACAATATCTCCTGCAGTGCATCCTTTGTATTTACATTACTAATGGAAAATACTCTAGTCCAGCTGAGTAGAATAAAGTAAAACAAATAGCTAGTTATTTCAGAAAGGTATATTAAAGACACCATATAATTTCTATATTTTATATTATTTTCTATCTTGGAGTTTTACTACAGGAATTGTACATAAATTGTCTGTTAAATAATGGATCTTCCTTTCTTCCTACTTTTTTTTTTTTTTTTTTTTTTTTTTTACTTTATTATAAATGAAACTTTAATAAAAAGAAACATTCTAGCTCAAGGTATGCTGTATTGTGCATTTTAAAGTGCTTAAAAGCAACGACAGCTGGTACTAGCATAAAACATTTTAGTGAGAAAAAAAAAGAAGAAATAAAAATACTCATGCATGTTGGTGGAAAAAGTTGTATTTTCTAAACTTAATAAAAATTCATCAACTGTTCATGTTTCTTGACTTCTTCCAGGTAGGTACTACTTCTTGCCTAGTTTTTCTGAAGTAGTAAATAAGTGTGGAATTCGTCATTATCACAAAATTTCCTCCTATAACACATTTTAAAAACAATTTTTATATTTCTCTTTGGGTTTTTTGGTACTATTGCAATAAAATTGTTGGTTTCATTCTCTGCTTCTGCAAAGCACTGTGCAGATGGACCTTCATTTCACTTTGCTGGTATGACTTGCATATAATCTCTTCTCATTGTAGCTAAATTGTCACATTCCTCTTAATATGGCTACTTGACATTCCAATGACTTAGGAAACCAAACTTTTCCTGATTTTCTGTATATAGACTGAATAAAATCTATTTTTGGTATTATATTTTATTTCTGTTGAACACAATACAGATAGAGTGAAAAAATAACATTTCAGTTTAGAAAGAAATACAAATATTCAAGTTAATGAATACACAAAAATTACACGTGTGTTTTACTAGAGCAGATAGAAGTGTTTTGATTGGTATTTGACTGTTTTCAAGAGTATCAGTTTAGAAAAAGAAACATTTTATGTTACTGATACCACATGCAGATCAATTTGGAGGTTTTGTTTGTTTGTTTGTTTGTTTTGCTTTTGTAATCACCTTTTTATGTTTCAAGGCTGTTCTGTGCCCTGACTGAATTGCATATTGATATAAAAATGAAGAATGTTAGCTTAGTATGTACTAATCACCCAAGTCTCAGTTGAGTCATTCAACATACCATTACATTAATTTTCTTCTTTGAATTTCTAAGGTTTGCCCTGTAAATTCCAAAAGTTCATGCCAAGGGCAAGAAATAAAAGCAATACTTTTATCTTTCTGGTCACCAACAAAATAATAATATGGAATTTGATTTCAGTTATACATTTAGAAATTTTCAGCCATTTTTATAAGATAAACATAAACCAAAAAGAAAAAAAAAAAAAAATGGGATGGAACAAGGTATCTTGAAATATGCCATTTATTTTAAACTTACTTGACCTGAATTAATTTTTTTTTAAAAAAATAAGCAATTTACAAAAAGAAACATGGGGGGGAAAATAATTACGAGGATTTCTTTTAAATTATGAAAAGAGGAATTTGTAAAAAATAAAGGGGAAAAAAAATATAAATATAGAAATTCCTTGGGTTTTTATTACCTAAATTTGGCATGAATTAATGAATATTATTCTCATTGTAATATTTTTTTTTTTTTTTTAAATTGCTTACTATTCCTTAGAAACAAAAAAATCCCACAGCTTTTATCTTTAGTGAAACCAGACTCTCATGGATGACAGCTGTCTTAGTCTACATGACAGTTTAATTGTAGCAAATTAAGAAGTCTGGATATTTTTCTAGGATTTTCTAAGTGGATTAAGACAGGGAATGAGGCCTAGAACAAGGATAGGGAAGATGGGTACTGGTATTGTGAATGTTAGGTAGTAGCTGAAGAGATTTCTGAATCTGAGACTGAATGCCCACTTGCAGTGTGGGGGAAGTTTTTAGGAAAAGATGCAAATTGAGGTGTGGCTAGAGAGACTTGAAGTTAAAATCATAAGAGAGTTGGATTAATTTGGTAGATGGTGGGTTTAGTTATTGGTACTGGGGCTAAAAATGAAGCAGTGTAAAAAAGGTATTTTTGGCAATTTGGGGAATTGTGGTGTAGAATAATGATGAATTAGAAGATGACTCAAAACAATGCAAAATGAAAAGTAAATCTTCAGAAAACAAAAAATTAAGACAGATAAGGGAGACAGAAGAGGATTCAGAAGGGGAAAACATATACTTCTTGGACAAGAGTTGAAGAAATTTGTTACAAATAATAGTGTTGGGATTAGAGGGTGGGGAAAGGTGGCAACTGAGAAGAGTGAGAATTTGAAGATAGAAACAAAAGGTGAATATTCATACTCACTGCTCAAGGAAATTTGGAATAGGATTTGAAGATGAGACAACAAGAAAAATAAAAATGTCTTGGAATTGGATTAGGGAGATTTGAAATCTGACCCTGATTTATAGTAGAGGAATATGAAGAAGATTCTTAGTCTTAGATGCACTAAAACATTCTCGAGTTTAATGAACTATCAGAAATAGGTGAGAAACAGAATGGCAAATGCTTAAATGTTATTCCCATTGTACATAATTATATATTACTGTTATTCAACTGTTCACTTGGCAACAGGCCTTGCAATAGGCAAATGTCTTTATAAAATATTTTGTTAAAAAATAGGTCCAATATTGGAAACAGCACTAAAAGAACAGAACATACTGCAAAAGCAAACTTCGAAAAATGTGAGACTACAAACTACCTTGAAAGTTAATAAAATGATGACATTTTTTTTTACAAGTGGAATAATATTTTTGCATTTATTTCATTGCATAGGACAGATGTAGATACAGCAAGAAAGGTTACGTAGGGATGAAGGTTGTAATTGTTACACTACCTACTTAAGGTCCTGGGAAGTATGCAACTACTAAAGTAGAGTCTACATCTCATAGAAGGATACTTTACTTATTTAGTGTTCTGAAAGCTAAATGGGAAAAATTCTCATTTGATGTGCATGAGAGTTCATGAGATACAAAGCAAATAATGAAATGAAATTTTACTGTTCCTTCACCTCCAAATATATTTTAAAAATTCTCATATTGTAATGTTTAGAATAGTCCGGAACATCCAGGGAGATAATTGATAATCTGTAGTTAGAACAATATTTAAGTAGTGTCCAGTAAATAAATCCTAAAACTATACTTTGAGCAAAAGAGTTTCAAATTAAATGAAAATACAAAATATTAAAATATCTGGTGCAAGTACACAATGTTTGTTTTATACCACATGAAGCAAGAGAGTAGAGAAAAATATGGCAATGTCATAAAATATATATAGAAGGGCTTTGAAATAAGGTTACAGAGGTAATTTTAATTTTGAGATTATTTTTTCTTTACCTGACTTTTCAAATTCTAGAATGTTCTTTCGCATAACAATTATAGCTGAATGGAATATATGAATATATATATATAAAGTAGCTACTTCACCAAATTAAATCTGTGATTGTGATCACTTGCAACTGTGAGAAATCTAATGATACTAAATAAGTAAGGTAATGAGCCAGGAAAATATATACATTATTTTAAAATGCACACTACCTTTCTCCTTATTTAACCAAAGCATCTCAGACTTTTATTTTTTTTTTATTTTTTTTTTTTTAACTCCTAAAAAAAGCATTGTGTTCTGATTCCTAACATTAGAACTCCAAGATTGACTGTTTGTGAAAACACTGAGACAGAACAGCTCACTCAAGAAATTTCATAATGGTATTTTCCTTTCCCCAAGGGAATGTTAACTTCAAACGGGACAGATTGATGAGCATGCCAAGATATGTAGTGCAGTGGAATCACACACTGAAGAAAGCATTCAGATGAAAATTTTTCAGTGTATTTCAACTATATATCTGTTTCCAGTCTTAGCACAGTTTTGTTTTGTTGTTTTTTTTCCATAACTAAAAAATAAACAGACACCATAAACAAATTTGATGAAAATAAAATCAAGAACAAAGCAAATTCAAGTATTTGTAATTTGTGTGAAAAAAAATAAAATAATTAACATAGAATTGCTAGCTATGTTTTCAAAATTAATCTGATTTATGTCTTATCTGAAGCATTGGGCTAAGGAGGTAATCTGCAGAGAATAAGAGGAAATATCTTTGCCTTGAAACAAAACATTAAGTCTTTAAGACAAAAATTGCATCTTAATCTCTGAGCGCTGTTATTTTATATAGTTAATTCATATCTTCCTTATAATTGTGTTATTTTGAAGGTAGATTTTCTATTGACTTACCTGAGACTGAAGTCAGTGATTTGTGTTGCTAACTTTCCTGAGTAAGGTAAGTGCTAAACTGGCCATCAATCAGGATTAGAGATTGTGTCTTGGGACTGTCTTTACTTGATCATTCAGGTGAATACTGCCAGTTTATTTAAACAGGATCTTCTCTGTTCCTGTGATTGAGAAGCCATTGTATAGAATAGAATCATAGAATCATTTAGGGTTGGAAAGGACCTTGAAGATCATTGGGTGCAAGCATTGAACCAACACTGCCAAGTCCACCATTAAACCATCTCTCTAACTGACATCTACACATCTTTTAAATACCTACAGGGATGTTGATTCCACCTCTTCCCTGGGCAGCCTGTTCCAATGTTTGACAATCATTTCCATAAGAAATTTTTCTTAATATCTATTCTAAACCCACTCCATCACAACTTGAGGCCATTTCCTTTCATGTTATTAAAATTGGTTTATATTGACTTTCTAGTCTATAATTCCTTTCTTTGGTATAAAGACCATCCTACTTATATGTTGTTATGGCAAATTGTCAGCATCTCTAGTTTTTTGCTGTGACAAAAAAGTACTACAGTGTCAGGAAGTTTCTTCCTTCTGAGTCTTGAGTGTTGTTGCTCAGGGTTATTTCTCAACCCTGTATTTGGAAATACATATAAAATCAAGCTAAAAGACATTCATAATCAAGCAAGTCCAGGTAAAGCTTGCAAATTCTGAGGTACAGCATGGTTAATTATTGTTTTTAAAGCCTGAGGCTTGTTGCTAACACTTAGCAGAATGAACTTGCTTTGGCCACAGGATTTACTAAATTCAAATTATTCATTCAGCTGCTTCAGGTTAGGGAGCTCTGTAATACCTTGCCATTCTCTTTTTTCAACTATTAGATTTCTGAACAGAGAAAATTGTTATACTTGCCATTGTTTTTCACTGTGGTTGATTGCTGACCATTCCATCAATATTTTTACTGGTATTATAACAGTGGGTGTGCATTGCCACTAACTGAATCAAACATGTGTGTAACACTTCTCAGCAAATCTTATCTCAAGTAATAGAAGAAACATCTATTCTTTTACACAAATAAATTGTGCTAGTGAAAAAAAAAAAAAAAAAAAGAAGTGTTGCTTGAAAATAAATTATTTTATTTTTTTTTATAAGTCTCATGGATATAAATTACAATGTTGTGCTGATTCCATCGTGCTTAAATGAAATTTGCCTGATCAGTTGGTATTTGTAATGATCTTTAGATACTTTCCAGAACGACTACAACAGAAGTATGTTCACATAAACTAATTATAAGCAACTTGTAAACCATTGTGCTTACTTATTTTTTTTTAATTTATCTTATCAGTTAATCATACATGCAGATGAATGACTTCCTAAGAGACCCCTTAGTTTCTTAACTAGTGTGGAAAAACCGCTAGGAGTTGCTTGCTTATTTCCCTTCCAGTTCTCCTCTCCTTTAATAAAGCTCTATAGAGCAAAATGTTATTTTTCCACTTCTTACTGTTAATATATTGCAGCATATAATTCCTTTTGAACTCCTGTCATTTAAATTACATGTATAATAGTAATGATAATAACATCTGGCTTTCCTACAGTGCTTTTCATTAACAGATTTCAAAATACTTTGCAAAGAAAGTCAAAAGCTTTATTACTACTACATAAACTACATACAAATAGTGTTTTAAACAGAAAATACATGAACCTGTTAAAAATAATCCTACTCCAAGGCACTTCACATTTAAGACAATATTCATGGTGGAGAGAAGAACTTTCCCCAAAGTATTTACTTATGTACTCAGTAACTTATATGTTCATTAGTTCCTGAAGAGAGATACATTCTGTAAATTCTCAGTGGGGTTTCATATTATTTTTTCATTCCTCTGGAAATATTCAGCATATATTTCAGGTCTGTCTTTGCTTACAGTAAGCCACATAAAATTCTGTATTTTTCTTCTTGTATTTCTAAGAATTTTATGATTTTACTGTATATAAGTATTTCTGTGTCAGCCTTTCTTGCTTCATAAAATCATTCAATTAGTTGAAAATTGGATTTGATTTGCAGCAAATATCAGTCAGATGTTTTATTCAGGGACTTTTTTTTAATCGTGTGTGCGTTAGTACGAAGTTCATAACAGGAGACATGTCAGTTTTGAATCTCAAGGTCAAGATAAAAGGGAAGAGTAACCTGAGGGATATTGGGTAGAGATATGCTGCAGGCTGCCCCTCTGACTGAGAGGGTAAATAAAGCATTTTACCAACAATCACCAGAGCCTCCCATTTGCAGCCACTTTTCCCCACAGAGTCTTTGGCTACTCCTAGAACTGCTGGGAGGGAAAGATACCTTTATACCAAGAAATTGCTCTGCCTGTGTCATGATTTAACCCTCATTCACCTGCCCTGCAGTAGAAGTGAGAAAACTTGTGAGCTGAGACTAAAACAGTTTAACAGGCAAAGCAAAAAACAAAACATACAAGCAAAGCAAAACAAGGAATTCATTCACCGCTTCCTATGGGCAGGTAGATGTTCAGCCATTCCCAGGAAAACAGGGCTCCATGTGTAATGGTGACTTTGGAAGACAAATGCCATCCTTCTGAACTCTTCTGAACTCTTTCTTTCTTCTCCCCCTCCCCCGGCTTTATACACTAAATATGATGCCATATGTTACGGAATAACCTTTGGGTCAGTGTGCAAGCACTGCTCAGCAGGAAAGGAAACATCCTTGTGTTACCAGCACTGTTTCCAGCAAAAATCTGAAAGAACCCCCTGACAGCTACTATGAAGGAAATTAATCTCAGTCAAAACCAGCATAACCTATTTGAGCTTCTAAGAACACAGGTATTAACATTGATTATAATATCTATGTGCCTCCCAGAAAATGTCATTATATTGTAAATTTGCTTTAATACTTTGGCTATTCTATAGAATTGGGAGTAAAAACTGACCCCAAGTCACATAGCCTTGAAAGAGCTCTGGATATAATATCTTGCTTATAGATCTTGAACTATTTTAATTTATATAAATGAAGAAACAAATTGTTTGAGATTTAGCTTGCTAGAAGAGTTATAGAAAATTAATATAACAAGTGAAATTTTCTTATTTCACAGAATCACAGAATATTCTGAGTTTGAAGGAACACAGAAGGACCATGAAGTCCAACTCTTCAGTGAATGGCCCACACAGGGATCAAACCCACAACCTTGGTGTTATCAACTCCAGACTCTAACCAACTGAGCTTCTCCCAGGGTCATTTGTGGTTGTTGGTTTTTGGTTTGTTGTTGTTTTTTTGTGTTTGTTTTTGTTTTTTGTTTTTTTTTTTTTTGCTTTTGTTGTTGTTGTTGTTGATTTGGTTTTTTTGTTTGCTTGTTTTTGGTTTTGTTTTTGTTTTTTTTAAATCTTAAGCTACCCAGACCTCCTTTCTGTTCATGCAGCTGTGCACCTAGTTTAAAATCATGCTTGATTTTAAAAAGTCTGTCCTTTATTTCATGTCTCCTGGAATATTTAGAGAAAAATCATATAATCTCACAATAAAGTGTAAATTCCCAAGATTTATTTCTTATCTATTAGCAATCCTTTTTTTTTTTTTTTTTTTCCCCAGAGTTCAGCTCATTGGTTACTTTATTCTACCATGAACAAACTTAAGAGCTTTGCAGTTGGTGTCTCTGTCTTGGTCATCCGTGTAATTCAGCTGTAATATGTAGCTGGATTCAACTATTTATCTTCCTAGAGCCATGGAACATTTCTTTTGACGGGGAGTTTTAAATCCTGTTAATAGTTGTCTGCGTGTTTGTTAGCTTTGAATTATAGGTGTTAAAATCCATTTAATGCTTTTGGTATCTTTATCCTTTTCCACAGTGTATCTCACAACAAATAATGCAAATCTCTTGTTCATATTTGTGTTTTCAACTTTTGATGTTACCTGTATTTATTTAATGATTTATTATTATTTTCTATGTCTCTCTTCATCTTTTAGAGCAGGCATGATTGTCCTGATGCAAATACTTTGATCAGCTCTGAATTGATGAATAGACAACTAGAGAATACAATTTTAAGCAACCAATAACAACTCTGTACTTTTTGACCCAAAACTAAAATAGCAACAAAAGCTTGTTCTTTTGCAAACCATTTTTAATGTTTAAATTAATATTAGGGTTTATGTGGTTTTTTTTTGTTGTTGTTGTTTTTTTTTTTTGTTGGTTTTTGGTTTTTTTTTTTTTGTGCTGCTTGCTAAGTTTTTAAAATGGATTAATTTGCTTTCATTGTTGCTAGTGACTTCTCACAGGAGTTCCATGTACTAATGAAAGATTGCAGTCTGTGATGTTAGTACTTCCTTTGAAAAGTTAAATAGACTAGGATAACATGTGTGGATTTCATACCTGAAGATTTGGTTTTGTTGTATGTCACATTTCTGCAATATTACATAGATATTAGTACATAAAAATGGTAGTGTGCATGCTTAATATTAACAGGAAAACCCCCCAAAACAGCAACTCATCCAGCTGGGAGATGTCTTATGACAGCCACACTTCTCTAGGGAGAAAAAAGAAAGAAAGAGAAGTATACATGACCCACATTAGTCACATCAACCAGCTCTTCTGGAGAAAGTGTTCAGACTTCTTTAAAATTATTCACAGAAGCAACATAGAGAAGGATCAAACAGGTAACATCAATCTAAAGAATGAAATATATATCTGTGTGGGATGTGCAAATGTGAAGAACAGCTGCTCATTGGTATAGTTAATTCAATTGCAATAGTGTTGCCTTCAGTGAAAACTCACTGTTAAGACTGCATTGTCTTTCATCCTCTGTCTTAAGCCCTCATGGTAGGATGTTTTGTGAACAGATCAAACATCTGTATTGACACATCTGTGTCAATATTTGAAGCTCTTACAATTTTAATAAAATCAAAACTCACATCACACTTTGAGAAATAGTTGTTTTAAGCTAAATCCAGATCAAAATAAATCAATTGGTGTAGCTATTTTGCTGCATAATTATTTTTCAACCCTTAGAGGTAATTATTTTACTGGTAATTTTGAGTGTGTAAAAGGAATTTACATAAAAAGTCCATCAAGATGAATGCCTTCTGAAGTCTTGATGGATCTTCTGGTTGGGAAGTTCAGGATGAGTTATGAAATTAAATTCCACCAATAATTAATTAAATTTTCCAATTTACATTTGTTTTTATTTCTGAATTCTGGTATAGTAAAGGTTAAAAGACAGATACATTTGATTTTGTTAAATTATATTGCAGTAAGTACATAAAAAAACCCAAAGAGAACAACAGAAAAAAATCCATGTGCAAGAAGCCTGTCAGGAGGAAACATAGTCTCAGTATTAGCAAAAATAGCTTGACAATGCAGTGTACTGACTGCCCTGCACTTTATTAGTAGCAAAGTATGAAAAAGTATACCGTATTTGTCAATGTTAGACTCTGGAGAACAGTAGTATTTTTTAGAGTTATGTTGTCAATATCAGTCCTTCAAAGTATTCCTGACTGTCATGCTGGGTATTTAATCCATGCTGCGAGTTCATCCACACAATAGACTGGTGGGCTAAACCTTCAGTCGTTCAGAGGTAGAAAGAAGGAACAAACTCTGCCATTTTGCTGTTTTCAAGTACGTAAACTAAAATGATTGTCACATGCTTGTAAAATCCTCTCTTATTTTTAGGTTATAAATTGATCTTTCTTGTGATAGCTCTTCATCTTCTAGTTTTGTGCACTCTTGCATTCATGCCTTGTTGATTTAGAAGTGATTATATTTTTCTAGTGTCAGTAGCTGTGAGTCAGTTTGACACAGATTCTCAGCCAGATTTCTATTTTCATTCCAGATTTCATCACCTTTATATTTCTGTGATATAGTATATAACCTTTCTTCTTCTCCTTTACTTATTTCAGGTAGAAATATTTTCTATTTTGACTATTTGACTATCCAGTAATAGTCATTGATCCTTAGCCATTTTTTCTCTTACATTTCCATTTTGCAAGAATTATTTTCTTGACTTTTGTCTGCAGGCCCTTACTTTTAGGCAACTTTTCTAGGTTACATTTTAAAAGTGTTCATAAAATGGAACCTTCCTCACCTTCCCAAGAAAACATAATTTTTTATCAAAGTTATTCTTATCCAAATTTTCTCTAACAGCTTTAGTTAAAAATTGAATGACCATATAATATCAGTTCCTAGTATAATTTTCATAGGCGCAAATATCTATTTTAAAAACATTCATAACTGGATCCACAAATGACTGCTTGTAATGTTATTAAATGTTCTCTACCATGCCTCACTATCAGTTTAGCTATAGAATCACAGAATCACAGAATATGCTGACTTGGAAGGGACCTACAAGGATCATGTAGTCCAACTCCTGGACCTGCACTGGACCAAGAGTCCACACCATGTGCCTGAGAGTATTGTCCAAATGCTTCTTTAATTCTGTCAGGCTTGGTGCTGTGACCACTTCCCTGGGGAGCCTGTTCCATTGTCCAGCCACCCTCTGGGTGAAGAATCTTTTTTCTAATACCCAACCTAAACCTTCCCTGACACAATTTCAGGCCAGTCTCAGGTCCTGTCAATGGTCACCACAGGAAGAGATCAGTGTCTGCCCCTCCTGTTTCCTCTCATGAGGAAGTTGCAGACTCTGATGAGGTCTCCCCTCAGTCTCCTCTTCTCCAGGATGAGCAGACTAAGTGACCTCAGCAGCTCCTCCTATGGCTTCTCCTCCAGGCTCTTCACCATCTTTGTTGCCCTCATTTGGACACTAAGAACTGAATATCTTTCTTACATTGTGGTGTCCCAAACTGCACACAATATTCAAGGTGAGGCTGCCCCAGTACAGAGCAGAGTGGGACAAACCCCTCCCTTGACCAGCTGGCGATGCTTTGCCTGATGGCCCCGAGGCCATGATTGGCCCTCCTGGCTGCCAGGGCACTGCTGACTCATATTCAAATTCCCCTTGACCAGCATCCCCAAGTCCCTTTCCACAGCACTACTTTTCAGCATCTCATTCCCCAGTCTGTATGTACATCCAGGACTGCCCCCTCCCAGCTGGAGAATTCAGTTCTTTCCCTTGTTGAACTTCATAAGGTTGGTGATCGTCCAGTCCTCTTATTTGTTGAGGTCTTCTCTGAAGGGCCTCTCTGCCTTCAAGGGAGTCAACGGCTCCTCCCAGTTTTGTGCCATCTGCAAACTTGCTTCGTATTCCTTCCAGTACAGCATCAAAGTCATTTATGAAGGTGTTGAAGAGCACGGGACCTAAGATGGAGCCCTGCAGAACTCTGCTAGTGACAGGTCACCAGTCTGATGTTACTCCATTCACTGTTACCCGTATGCTCAACCCGTGAGCCAAATCCTCACCCACCACATGATGTGTTTACGCAGTTGTGTGCTGGACATTTTGTGAGAGACAGTATCAAAAGCTTTCCTAAAATCCAAAAAGATTATATCAATTGGCCTTCCTTGATCAACTGCATGGGTTACCTTTTCATAAAAGGAAATCAGGTCTGTCAAACAAGTCAGTTTGCACTTATGTTACAAGTAATTCACCTTACTCATGCTGCTAAAAGTGTCAAGTGTCATGACCTTCAAAATTCTAGGGAATAGTTCTGATTAAAAAATAGTATCAAGGGAATAGACCTCTCATTTCAATTACATCAAATCAATTTTGAAATGGTGATTAGTTTTTAATATCAAGTTAATCTGAACTTTCCCAAGCTTTGGAAAAAAAAGCTGTTCTTAAAATGCCACGTCCTTGACATAAAGATGACTTTTGCTCAGAATTCCAGTGGGATGCTTTTTATAGACAAAATTTAACACTCCTGCTATGATTCCTCTTCCCTTCCAAAATCAAGAAAACTCGTATATATGCAGAAATAAAGAAAACTATAAAAGATTCTTTTTCTGGTGACCCTTCGCAGGCCAAATCATCTGGAAGATGAAATCTTATACATCTGCATCACTATGGTTTCTTAGAGGCAAAATAAGACATAACAAAATGAACATAGCATATGTATGCTTAGGTTAAAACTTTTTAAATGCTAAGTAATTAAGTTTCTGAGTTCTCTGGAAAGAGTTCTACTTAAAAATATGATCAGTGTTATAGCAAATATTGCAACTAATTTGGAAACTGAGGTTGAAAGATTCAAAAACAACACACAATTGTTTGGAATATCACAGTGACCTTTTAAATTCAAGCATTGTGCCAGTTCAAGCTCATTTTTAATTAGTAATTTCTATTTCTATGCATAACCATGCTTTTGGGATCATTATGGAAAACTTGACTTTTGATGTAAATTAAGTAAAACCTATCATCAAGGTTTTAATGGAGAAATTGGCAGACACAGTCTGTTTTATTGGCTCTGCTGGTTAAAAGTCTTTAATTTGAAGAAATATGTTACATCAGTCACAGATTTTGTAATATGTAATGTACTTACAGGGAAGTCCAGGGTATCAGAATAATGTACCCAGGAGTTTTGTTGTTAGACATGTTAATGCCTTCAAGTGTCCCTTCACAGTTAAGAACATTACCAGAAAACTTAAGTAACAGGAAAAAAAAAAAGTATATATATGTTCAATTTTCATATGTATTATATATATATATATATCTCAAATGAGCTCTCCCCATGTCATTAATGTAGACATTCTAAGGTAATATGAACAATTCAGTTCATGCATTGAAATGAGTTTATCTACTATCTGAGGTACATGCTCTCAATGAGAGAGAAGAAAGTAACTTAAAAAGGGTTTCTAATTAAATGTTTTTAGTAGACAAGCTGATAAAAGCAAAATTTTTTCAAAAAAATGTACATATAAGAAATACATAATTCCCAGTATATGTGCCTTCTTTTTTTAAGACCATATTTAACCTGTGCTTTGGTCTCTCATAATTAACTCCATCACTTTTACATTAAAATGCTCTTTAAATAGTAATGTCCTAACAAAAACTACATTGAAAAAATATTATTAAAACCAAGAAAAATTATAAGACATCATCCCAACACATATTTACACCCACACTGAATACTCCGAACAAAGGAAAAGCTTTAACAGACTAGTTCAAACAAATCTGCAGATCAAACAAATTACAACATAATTTTCCTTCAAAATATCATAGGATTTTTTTTTTTTTTTCGTTGGGGGGGGGGGGGGGGGGGGCGGGGGGGGGGGGGGGGGGGGGGGGGGGGGGGGGGGGGGGGGGGGG
>JAWWTY010000106.1:73263580-73315847 GCA_035222235.1 Margarornis squamiger | reverse complement strand
TTGCCTGGCCATTTTTTTTTTTTTTTATTCCCCCCCCCCCCCCCCCAGGAATAAAATTTTGTTTATTTTACTGAAATAGTTGTCATCAATATTTGAGCAGTTCAAATATGATTCCATGAGGAGATTCTCATTCATGGTGAAGTGGATAAAAAGAAAGCACTACAGGGAGGTAATTTGAAATTAGTGGTAATATTGCTGAAAGTTCTTTACATCAGTGAGAGGCTGAGAAGAGGACAGTAAACACAAATGGATCTTTAGTTGTGTTGCAGTCTCTGATCTTGTCCTAAATACTTCTATGATCTTCTTAACTTTACACTTATGAGTAAACAGTTTCCCTGACAGGAATAGCTAGAATGATAAATTCTTCTGAAGTATAGCTGCAGTCTGACTTTATATCAACCTGCTGTGACTTCCATCAAGAGAAGAATCACCAGTAAGACTTTGTCAGCCAAACTAGTTCTTCTGTTCACAAAGACTCTTTTGAGTGCAAATGGTTTTGTTCTGTTAAACAATTGATTTTAGCAGTTTATCTATGTGTTCCTCAGAACACAGGAACAAATATCCGCTGGGTTTGTGTTAAACAAGACCTGTTGCTTCTGAAATAATGATATCTACATACAAAAATTGGAAGTTCTTAGTGATGTTACCTCACAGAAGTAATCTTTTACTACCCTGCATGTAACATTACCATATGACTACATCTCTACTTGATAAATAATTTGAAGATAATTTTGAAGGTTTAATTTATTTTAATGAGATTTAATTATATACCTTAATTTCTCATAACATATGAATTTATAAATTCTCAAGAAAAATGTTTGACGAATAAGGTACATTTGTCTGTGGAAATAACACATGTGTGACAATCAGTAGTTGTGCATTCCCATTTTAAAGCAAGTAATTTATAGTAAGGAAGATACTACGTAGAGTGTTACATCAAGGTAGAATCATGCTGACTGGGTTATGCGGACTAAAAAATGCATAAAATGATAACATGATATGCTCAGGCATAGAGAGTAGCATAGATGCTTCATATCAGTAGTAATAAAATGGATTTCATTCTGAGCTGGATTCAGGAACATTAATGTACAGCTGGGATGTACCAATAAGCCTCATCTGCCAGCCCCAACTCTGGGCAGAGAAGACATGATCACCTGCACTTGACATCATAGGCATGCCCAAATTTCCCTTAGCATGTTAAGCCTTACTCTAGCAGCTCATTGCAGTAAATGCAAGAAAACACACTGTAGAGCATACAAAAGCCATTAGGCTTCTGAAGAAGCTCCTTTTATATCAGTATTTGCAACATTTTAATTTATCTTTTATAAGCATGGAAATATTGGGTTTTTTTAATATATCTATCAATACATACATACATACATATATATATATATCCCCCAAAAACCCAGGAAGAATACTGCATGCAAATTTTTGTGGGCTAGCAAATATTGCTCTTTCAAAAACTAGTTTGCACAAAAATTCCAGGCATGATAAACCAGAAACTCAGAGAATTCAGGCTTACCTCAAAACCATTTTTAAAATCATGATTACCTTAATTGCTGTGGTTGGAACTGTATCAGCTAACACAGCCCAAAGCGAGACTGAGATCCTGGTGCAGTTATATGCTTAGATAATTGTTCCACTATATGACTTAGAATCACAGAGGCAGACAAGCCTCAGGAACCACTATAATGAGATTGAGTGAGTTCTCAGTAAGTATGTTAGATGTTTCCAATGGATGTGTGGTCTCTCTGTGCTTACTAGGATTTCTGGAGGGATGGATGATCTGCCTTATCAGCATGAATATATATTCTGCTTGCCTTTTCATTCCTTACTTCTCCTCTTCTCTCATCTGTTTCACTGTTTGCCTTACAGCTCTTTCATCACTGAGCTCCCTGAATATCAAATAATAACTAAATGTGCAGCTAATATAAATAGGTTACTTTGTCTTCAGCGGAACTATGCTAATTTCCACCAGTCAAAAAATATCCTTTTTGTAATCTGATTTATTTTATAACTCTATATGTGATCATTCATCCAAATCATAGTGTTCAGGGGGTTCACACTGATTTTTTCTCTCCAGTTGTCCCACACTCGGGTGCTCTGTGTTTGTTGGTTTGTTTTTTTTGGTTTTTTTTTGGTTTTTTTTTGTTGTTGTTGTTTTGTTTGGTTGATTGGTTTTTGTTTGTTTTGTTGTTGTCGTTTTGGGGGTTTTTTGTTTGTTTTTTTTGTTTGTTTTTTTGCCTTTTTTAAATCAGATTCCCAATTTTTATGCAATTTTTTTATGCCGTTTTTTATAGCATAGTGTCTGCAGAATTCACTTAGGAAGTGGAAGAACCTAACCCACTTGCTCTTCTGCAAAGGTGTTCATATCCCATATTTCCATATTCAAAAATTCCTGAACAAAGAGGAGGAAAATGTCTATCCTCACCTTGAATCCATTCTACGGTTAATTAGGCCAGAAAAGGAAAGTGTTACACGTTCTGATGGAGTCCTTGCTGTCAGACATTACCATGGGGACAGCTGACATTTTATCTGTTATGGATTACTGCTTCCATTAGAAAAGAGTGTTTAAAAATGATTATTTATAGCAAGTATTAAGTGTTCTTTAAAAAAAAAAAAAAAAAAAAAAAAAAAAAGACTTCAAGTGGATTTAACTTTACCGGAAAAAAAAAAAAACAAAAAACAAAAAAACCAAACCAAATACATAAGCACATTCAGACACCATTCTAGACTCTAGATTGGGTTAATGATGCCACAGTGCCTAATATGTTGGGGTCTATGTCATTTTGTAGATCTAACCATGAATCCAGCAACTGAATTTTCTACTGATGCTGAGAGGGTGTAAGATGATCATTTATTTTCTCCTCCAAAACAAAACCAGCTTTCTGCCTTGTCTGAACTGCTAATGAAGATATGAGGCCATTTGTAGAGGTCAGTGTAATGAAAAGAAATTGCTTTTTTTAAACACTTGTTCCATTTCATGGCAGACTTCCAATGTGATCAGTGATCCCTGGCATTCATCAGGTTAGGAAATGTTAAGGACAGACAGGAGTTATTTATGTAGTACCTGGTGCACCTAAGGTAGAGGTCTGATGCTTTGCAGGCTAGAGAAATTGAGACAATCACTAATAAATCTTCATAAGAACAGGTAAAGAGAAAGTATGTCATACCAAGCTGTCAGCAAGTCCATACAGTCTCCCTGAATGCCTCCAAATTATAAAGACACTTTACTTAATATTAGAACCATTCAGTTTGCTGTGCAGGAATACCCTCTTAAGGTTTTTTTGAAAAAGTTTAGTAGGTGTATGAAAAATGTTTATTCAAATTGGAGATAGGCCAGAAGTACGGCAGTTTGGATGGACGCTCCTCACCCCTCCCCCCTCCACGTGGTGGCGGCCAGGGTCCCAGAGATGTTGCAGGGAAACCACACACCAGGGAGGCAGGCAGCAAAGAGGTTTTATTCCCAGAGTTACAGGTATTTATAGGGTTCCCAGGGGGAAGTGATGCCACATCCGGAACTGTGAGGGACAGAGGGTAGGGAAAGGGAACAAAGAAGCCAGGGACAGGGGGGACCGGGGACAGGGTGGCCAAACTGGTTTCACCACCCCTTGCATACTAATCAGGGTGGTACCAGTTCTTTTGTTAAAAGATAATACCGTGGCAGAGAAACCCTTACTTTAAAACATTATGGTAGCTATTTCTGCTTACAGCAACACAGAAGTTTTGAATCAAGGAGCATTGAGTCCAAGTGTTACTCACTGACCCTTTCTGAAATCACTTGTCAGTGACAAAAAGTGTTTTAAAAGATGTAGACAAGAACTCTGAATCCACCAAAACAAATAAACAAATTAACAAATGAATGAATTATACACAGATGCTTACTCCTATTCTTTGGATAAAAACCATACCTTCACATCCATCAGGTCCCACAGGGCTTGTCCTAGATGCTGGCTAGAGGCAAGTGGGAGAAAATCTGAACACTGTCCTGCGTTTGGGGTTATGGACTGTGTTTCTGTTCATGATGCATTGGGTGCAGCACTTGTTGCTGCTTAACTAAGCATCCACCACTGTTTGGAGGATTTATATTTATACCCCAAAGCCTTCAGCTGAAGTGAAAGAGAGCTTTTGATTCTTGAAGCTTCCTGTTCACACCGACAGTATCTATCATGCAGAATCTACCTTTCACTTTTTCACCTTTTAGAATACTGTAAAAATGTTTGGTTGTATTCTTTATATATTTAAGCATATTAATAAGATTTAGGCAGCTATTAAACCTTTTATTGCTTGTTGTTATACGGACTGCCTATGCTCCTTCGAACAGTTTTCTAAGTCCTTCCTTGCTTTTGATCAAAAGACTCTTAAAAATCAATTTTAAGCTGAACTTGTAGCTTGAAAAAAATCATGAAGTTATTATATACTCACCTGGAAAAGAAATAATAAAAAAATTGTTATTATTACATTCAGAATTAAGAACTGCTGTACCAAATTTTGCCAATGGTTAATAAGCTGTAGAGAAAGGAGCTATATAGTAAAAAATTTCAGATAAACTTTTGATGGAGAAAATGCTTTACTAATCTTCAGGGATTAGAGACTGCCTAATGAGATTATGTTTTATCTTAATTCTTTTTCTTCATTGTTGTAAGTCTGCATTGTTGTGTTGTCCTTTTTCATTGCTTAATCTCTCTTTTTTATTTTTCTGCTAGGTAACTTTTGCTATCATGTTATATTTGGTTGTGTTAGAGATCATGCCCCTAATCTTGATTTGTAAGACTATCAATACAGTCTTGTAGGTTAATAATTACAGTCATAACTGTTTACATTAGGAAAAAAAAAAAAAAAAAAAAGATTCCTTATAATTTTGTACCTAACATGAAGAAAAATTCATATTTATATAAAAAAGGCAATTGACTTAATTACAGTTGATAAAGACACTGAGACCTTTGTTATTGTTGCATTGATATTCAGATATTCATGGTACATTAACAACACTTTTATTGTACAAATCTACTATAGATTCTAATACATATGTACAGTTTGAAATTTGTTAATCACATAACAAAAATATTTCCTAAAAATATTTGACACAGCTATATTAATAATGTCTGTTTGTATTAACTAGATCAAAACAATGAAAGACAGGTGCAAATTCTCCATACGATACAAAAAATGTGGAGGCTGATAACATAGTATTGATGCAACATTTCTATTTAAGAAAAAGAAATACTGATTTTGGTAAAAAGATTGCAGAACCTTTAAATCATTGATCCAAAGCATTTTTAGCAATTCTATTTCTGTCTCAGAGACCTTTGGAAATTTTTACTTACAGAACAACTGCGTCTCAGTGAGGCTGAAAGGTAGTTCTAAATCACACAGGACATTTGTGGCAGACTCAAAACAGAATTTAGTTTCCTTAAGTAGAAGGACTCAATTTCCTCAGGTACAAGCCAACTTTTATTCAGTGGTATAGACATATTTTCCTATATCATTACTTTATATACAACATACAAAAACTCAAAGAAATCAGCAGCCATCAATACAGAAATGTGTTTAGCTTTAGAGATTGTATTCAGCTATTAGTTTCCTCTCTAACTAGTCCAGTGACAAGTCATTTTCATTTTCAAAGGCAAACTTCTAAAAAGAGTGAAACCCTATAATGAAATATTATAGTGTGCCCTGGAAGGGAATCTGAACCAGTGTTTATGATGTAATTGAGGTTTAGTGTACCCAGACCTTATCTGTAGCTCCATTGCTGACTCTGACATTCAGTATGACAGTTCAATGTTTTATGCTGTATTCAACCCACATTTAAAATAATACCAGTGATGATTATCCTCCTAACTCTCAGGAGGGAAAACTGCTAGTTCCTAACTTTCATAACTATTATAGTATTTGTTTATTTTCTGTTTCTTATCCTGAATTCCATGGGGTTTTTTCTATATTCATATTTCCAAAAACAAATTGTCCTTAATTCAATGCATGGACAGAACTATAGTACAATTCAATGCATGGACAGAACTATAGTACTTTTGTAATTTATCCTTTCAAAGATCAAACTTTTCTTTTTCTGTATCTATAACCTAATTATATTTTCTTCAAATTGTTTAGACTTACTTCTCTGTCATCCATGTCTAAAAAGCTCCATTCTGACCTTCATTTTTTCTTTCATCGTATCTTATGTTCTTTTTGCTGTTCTCTAGAATATGCACATGTTCTTGTCATGCATTTATTCAGCCAAAACCAGTGTAAGTAATAAAATGTTGATCAGTATAGTTCAGCTACAACTAACATTAAATATTGTTTGCCTGTAAGATGCAACCTGATCAATCACTGACTGTCTCTAGTCAATTAAATAGTACATATACTAGGATATACAATATTAAAAATACTGTCATACTTCAACATGCAGATCATACAGTACACATATTTAAAATAGATGCCATATGATAGAGATGTTTTCAATTTTCAAGGAAAAGAATATTTAACTTTCTTTCCAGCAACACTGGGACTGTAGTCTGAGCTCTCATAGCATAACTGTCTTCACTTTGCCAGTATTAATGAAGACTCCAATTTTTTTGCCCATTTGATGTTATCTGTTCTCTGTTGCCTCCAAGCCTTGACCTTCATGAAATATTTGTCCCTCTACCAGAAAAAAAAATCCACTATTTTTCTATTATAGGCAATGACATTCCACTTTGTGTAAGAAAGGGGTAAACAGTCATCATGCATTTGAGAAGCTAAGCCACATATTTGAGGGTCTAACTATCTTATATTGCTTGTACCACCCTGCCTTTGATCAGGTGAGGCTTACAAAAACCTGCATAGATTTATTAGCAACTCCTTTACCTTTCATTTCCCCTCAGTTCCTCAGCTGCAGGAGGCAGGGAAAACAACTTTGCACACCAGCCCTAGTGTTTGGACTACTTACTGTTTGTCCCACCCTTCCTCAGTGATGGCACATTTGATTGTATGCAAACGTGGAGCTCTTTGTCTGTGGTCTAGAGTGTCCGTTGTTAAAAAGAAACCATATAATTATCCTAGGCTTCAGAACTGAAAAGCTGATTCTTAATCAAAGCTCCTGATTGCTTTCCTAAACATAGCCATGCAGATGTACCCTTTACAGTTTTGCTTTATAAGACTAATAGAAAAGGAACCACTTCAGAACGTGGATAAGACATGAACTTCCCCTGATCCCCTGATCCCCTGTCCATGTCAAGAAGGGTTTAAGGTCCCTTCCAATCCAAAACCTTCTATGATTCCAGGATTCTATGATTTAACCATTCAACCATTCAATGAATCAACAAAGAGAAGACACCCAATGAAAGTGCATTATTGTAGAGAACAATCCTGCCACCATGAGCTGAACCTCTCTTAATTCTTCCTTGCAGATATCCATGAACATTAAGCAGGAGCTGGGCTCTGGTTCTACTTTGAGTTTCCAGATTTTTTTTTTTTTTTTTGAAACTAAGCTCTGGAAACATGACTTCTAGAAATGAGTGAAAAATCTGATTGACTAGATCACTTAGGAAAGCCCAGGTTCATGACAGAATATATGTTTAGGAAGCATTAATGGTCCCTTTTAAGCCAATGGATATTTCCAGTTAATCACCATGAAGCAATTTTATTTTGGTAAAATGTTACAGGTCCGTAAGTATAGGAATTTTATGCAATATGTCTGTCAGAAATAAATGTCTAAAGCCTATATTTGATTATGCCAGCACTTTATTTTCCATAACAGTATTTGATTTTCTTAGAACATTTACTTTTGTCCAAACCTTGCTTTTTCTGCTCAGCAAAATGACATCTCCTTGATTTATTTTATTATCACATTTTCAAGAGTTATCAAGCAGTTCAATGATTACATTAATTTTTCATAACCTCCCTTTCACTTTCAAACATATTGCTTGTCAACATAATTACTTTTTATAATCAAATGAAAATATTTACATGTACTTTAAGAATCACCTGTATCTCAACCTAATTTACTCTTTGAAATTTAAATCTAATCACAAATTGCATTTCAGAAATTATAGATGTCCCATTTTTATTTGCTTAAATGACAGAATTTTATGTAAGGATATTTGAGAATTAACACAATTTAAACCAATGCAAGTAATGTGCAAATTGGAAATAAAAAGAACAAACAGGTGTCCAGAATTTTAATTAGCAAAAATATAAAAATAATTTATACCAACTTTTAGATATTCAATGAAAATAATAAAACCCGTGAAGTTCCTCTAAAATCCAAGGGGGAAGAAGTGTTTTTAAAGAGAAGAAAGTGTCAAGGTTAATCCATGTGGTGAAATTATTATGTTCCACTTAACTTTGTTTGGATGACTGTAGTGGATTGCCCTTGTCTGTCTCCAAGTGCTCATCAAGCTGACCTATCCATCTTCTCAGAAGAATGGGGGAGAAAATATGATGGAAACGATCATGGATTGATATAGACACCAATTAATGTCATGGGCAAACCAGATTCAATTTGGTTAAAAAAAAAATATTCATTGACACTTAGTTAGTGAGTACAAAAGTGAAAAATGAAAACTGAACTAAAAGAAACTTCCCTCCACCCTCCTGTTTTTCCCAGGTTCTTTTCATTCCTAACCCTTTGACCTCACCCCCACTGAACAGTACATAGGAAGCAAGGAATGAGGGTTGTGATTAGCCTTCATCTTTGCTACTCCTTCCTGCTCGTGCTGTTCCCTTACTCCAGTGTAGGCTCTGTTCTGTGGAATACAGTCCCTCAGAAACTTCTCCAATGTTTGTCCTTTCCACATATTGCAGTTCTTCAGGAACTACTCAAGCACAAGTCCTTTTCCGATGCACAGTCCTTCAGGAACAGACTGCTTCAGCACTGGTCCTCCATAGTCTTTCCAAAAATCCTGCTGGTGCAAGGGCTGCTCGCTCCATGGATCCATGGGTCCACAGGTCTTGATGGCAGCCTGCTCCATCATGAGGTTTTCCATGGGATGCAAGGTAGATATCTGCTCCAGCATGGTCCACCACAGGCTGCATGGTGCCAGTCTCTGTTACCCATGGTCTTCTCCACAGGTCAAAGGAGAGTCGCTGCTCAGTGCTTCAAGACTCTTCTTCCCTGCCCACCTCACCCCCACTCCCCCCTCCCACTCCCTCCCCTTCTCCACTGATACTGGTGTCTGTAGGGCTGTTTCTCTCACATTTTGTCTCCTCTTTTGCAGCTGCTGTGCAGTATTTTTTACCCTTTCTTAACTGTGAATAATAAATTGATGAATGGATCGAGAGCAGTGCTGCAGAGAAATACTTGGGGATATGGACGAATCAAAAATTGGACAGGAGCCAGCAATGTGCACTTGCAGCTCATATAGCCAACCGTATCCTGACCTTCATAAAAAGAAGCTTGGCCAGCAGGTCAAGGGAGGTGATTCTACCCCTTTACTCTTTTACATATTAACCCCTTTACATAAGAACCCATCTGGAGTACTGGAACCAGGGAATTCTGGAAGTTGTGAATGATTCTGTAAAAGGAAATAATTTCTCGACTGTAATTTCTTGCATACAGAAGCAACAGTGATACAGAAAAAAAAAAAAAAATGAAACAAGAACTCTGCAAGACTGTCTAGACAGAAGGAGTCTGAGAATATTTAGAAGCCAAACTAAACCTTTATATTTTTTTACTCAGTTGAGACACTACTAAAAGAGAGGTAGAAGTTCCAGAAGTTTTAAACCCAAATACACAGTACTTTGACTATTACTCTGGATATAGCAGCTACTGAAGGTGCAGACAGTTCTAACGTAGCAGCTTAATTGAAGTGATACTAGACTGGTAGAAGTTAAGCTACAACCAAACAGACAAGGCAGCAAAAAGAGCTTATGTTTTGTCAATAATAGCAGAAGTGTGGCTAGTACAGTAACAACGTGGAATAGGCACTTCCAGTCAAGCACGAAAAAGAAGATGAAAAAGAGCAGCTTGTCAGAGGGATAGAAAAAGGAGAAGAGCAAAACAAGACAAATAGATGAACAGAGGCAAATATGTTTCACTTCACGTTTGTTTCCCTGCACACTGAGATTTGCTTTAGCATTGTCTCTGAGTACCTAATTAGCTAGATCTGTAAGCAAACGACGCTTTGAAATTCATAGGAGTTACTGGAAGATATGCTGCTACATTAGCAATATATTTTTTTCCTTTTTTTTTTTTTTGTTCATGTAGCATTAGGAGGATTAATACAAACACAGAAAGGGCATTTACATTAAAAATAGTGAGAAAGTAATTGACCAGGTTTTTCGTGGTAATTAGGCTCTGAAAAACACAGAAAGTACTGACTGCATTTTTCACAAGCTCATAGACACCAATAATATCTGTGGACGTGTAACCAAATTTTTGAAATCTGGCTTTAAGACTGCAGATATTCTCCACATGTTGGGTATATAACCATATTTAAAAAGTAGACAAAAAAAAAAAAAAAGACAAGGAAAATAATGCTCTTTTAGAAAGGAACACAAAATTCACATTAAAATTTAATCTGTATATTAATTAATCTTCAGTCTTTCACTCTAATAATTCAAAGAATATATTATCTGTTTGGGACCCTGTGTAATGTTTACTTGCAGGTCTCTTTCTTAAAAGCTGCTCCTTTTTATTTTGCTTTTCAAGCTTGTCTGGAAGTGACTCTTTATGTTGTTGCCATACAATTCATGCTTCTGTTAGTGGGAAGGAAAAAAGTACTCTTTTTAGTGCCTTGCCTGTTTTATCTTAGCCTAGATTTTACCATTCTAGTATTACTTCAACTAAGCTACTGCATTAGAAAAATTTCCACCTTTAGAAACCACTACCTCCAGAGTCAGTGACGTGGTCAGTGAAGCCACTACATTTAGGTTTGCTCATTCTGAAGACAGAACAAAAGGAAATGTAATTTACCACATAACTACTTCTGACTATGATTTGGCTTCAGGCTTTTTTTCTGTGTACTCTTCTGTTATCAGATTGCCAAATCAACTGAGTTCTTGTAGCAAAAAACACAGCAAGCCAGAATTCTCATCTTTGTCATGCTCTATTCTCCAGCTGCTTGGATTCAGGGTTCTTCTAAAATAAACTTCAGTGCAATCTGCATATTTTTGAATTGATATATCTAGGCTATTAAGAGAAAGCTTAATTTATGTGTGCTACTCCACAAGTTGTTTTCTTTCCTCACATTTTTTCAAGCAACAATATTATTTAATGTTTTTTCCCAGCAGGGTGGATGAGGTGTACCACCTGAAAGCTTGTAAAGAAGAAATTTGTTGACAAATGCAGACACAAAGGCTTGTTGTATCACTTTGGGAATCCAAGGGTTAGGGGTAGGAAGCTTTAGAACCTGTAATTATACATATTTGTGTGGACAAAGTGAATTAATGCTGTTCTTCCCTCTTGCCAGAGATTAGATATGAAAGTCAATTAAAATCTTGATAAGGACAGTGTGAAGAGAGTGATCAAAAATATACCTGGCATGATGCGGGAATTCGCCTTACAGGCTCCTTACAGGAAGGGACAAAACGTTGTTTGTAGTAGTAAATACCACTACCTTCTGCACCTAAATATTGTGACTTTTTCTTCAAAGAGGTCAGTAAGTCTGGATTTTCTGAGGCATTTAATCATATTCCACTGATTCAAGTAAAATTATAAGGGAATCCAGGCTTGAGCAAAAAGTATAAAAATAAAAATTAATACCCCCTCAAAACAAGCCAATCTAAAAAACCTCAAACCCCTCCAGACCCTCCAAAAACAACCAAAAGAGTAAACCAAAATTAGCAAGCTATGCAATGCACTTGCACTCTCGAGGTATGTTACCATGCCTTCCTCATAATTAATTAATGATATTTAATTATTTGCAAAGATGCCTTTATTTTCTCTCTACTAGTAGAATACTAGTGGGAATATGCAGAAAATTTCAACGTGAGTGACTTACTGCATAAAAAACACTTCTCTTTTTTTTTTTTTTTTCTTTAACTTGTTGTACTTAGTGATATTTGTAGCTGAGTGCTTTTTAAAGGAAGCACAATCACAGGTTCTTCCATTCCCCATGAGAAAATCATAGTTGGCAGTGACCTTGTGGATGACAGTGTACCTATATCATAAGCAAATTGAGTCTATAAGGGGAAGGAGGCTGCTATTGCATAAGGGCTCATTTAGTCTTGGTGCGAATGATAGCATACTGCAGTGTTCAACTTAAACATGCTCTCTTTTGCTTTTTCCTCAGTTTAGCTCCCAGATTATTGGTTACCACAAAACCAAAAAATGAGTGAGGTTGGAAGGGACCACACTGGGTCATCTGGTTCAACCTTCTCTGTCAGGCAGGGTCATCCTAGAGCACTTCGTACAGAATTTTTTTCCAGATGGTTCTTGAATATTTCCAGTGCAGGAGACTCCACAATCTCTCTGTGCAATCTGTTCCAGTGTGCAGTGTGTTGTCACCTGCACAGTAAAGAAGTTCTTCATCATGTTCTGATGGAACTTTCTGGGCATCAGTTTCTGCCATTGCCTCTTATTGCTTGGCACCACTGAGAAGAACCTGGCTCCATCCTCTTGGCATCATTCCTTCAGATACTTACATACATTGATGGGATCCCCTCTCAGCTATGTCTTCTCAAGGCTGAGTGGACCCAGCTTCCTCAGCCTTTCATCATAAGAGCAGTGTTCCAGTCCCATAATCATCTTTATAGCCTTATGCTATACTTGCTCCAAGAACTGTCTCTTGTAGTGAGGAGCCCAGAACTGGACACAGCACTCCACATGCAGGCTCACCAGAAATGACTAGAGAGGACAGGATACCTCTCTTGACCTGCTGGCAATGCTCCTTCTCATGCACTCCAGGTTACCATTGGCCTTCTTGATCACAAGGACACGCTGCTGGGTCACAGACAGCCTGTTGTCCACCAGGTCCCCCCAGTCCTTCTCTCCAGGACTGCTTTCCAACTGGCCAGCCCCCATCCTGTACTAATGCCTGGAGTTATTCCTCCTCAGATGCAAGATGCTGCATTTTCCTTTGTCGAATTTCTCTGCCCATCTCTCCAAGCTTCTGAGGTCCTTCTGAAGGGCTGCACAGCACTCTGGGGTATTGGCCACTCCCCCAACCAGCAATCTCGCTGAGGAGACCTCTGTCCCTTCATGCAACTCATGCAATAAGTGAAACAATTCTTGGTCAGTATTGAACCTTGGGGGATACCACTACTGACAGGCCTCTGACAAGACCCTATGTCACAGATTACGGCCTTCTTGCTGTCTGCACAAAGTATTAGTCAGTGCAGAAGTAGTCCTGAAAGCATGGCAAAACACATAACCAAGTATGGATAAACATTTCGAACATTTTCTGAAAACAGTGCACTTGAGGAATACTCTAGCCGGGAGTATTAAGACTTGCCTCCCTCTAGTGAGAAAAGGCAGCAATTGCACTTTTTAGTGTGTCTACATCATGATACTGTCTCCGGAATTCTTTGTAAGGATTCCTCTTGCTCAGTTTCTCCATTTCTCTGGAACTTTCCTGAACTTTCACCACTGTAGGTGGTGTTAATTATCTGATTTGAGAATCTATCTCATCTTTGAGTATTAATATATCTCATGTGTGAACCATTTTGTGACTAATGGTTCACAACAATATTTCTTGTGAACATATGTTGTTTGTTGTTGCATGGCGTGGACAGAATACTGAGTAGGTGTTTGTCCCTGATTGATTAAAAATTTAATTTTTTTCCTAGACTACCCCCCCCCTCTCCCCCCCCATGGAGACAATTTTTCTATCAAGTTGTTCAATACTTAAATTTTACCACAGGTACAATGTGATGATGAAAGCAACATTATTGTTAGAAGAAATGAGGGATTTAAAAACTTTGCAGACTTGGAAAGCTATACTATAACAGAGCCAGTTTCTACCAGTTTACTCCAACATTTTTAACATATAGTCTATGTCTGTCTCAGTTACTGAAAATTTTCGGAACACATATGGTATGTCAGAGTTATGGCTCTCTGATTCCATAATTTTATAGCTACGAGGTTTAATACTTTTATAATAAATACTAAAAGTGTTGTAACATGATCTCGAAACTTGTGGCTGTATTTACATCTGGAGTTTTGTTCAGTAGCATTGTTTTGAAGGAAATCTATCAACTATTTTGCTTACTACAAATTGGATCATTTCCAGAATTACTTCTGAGATTGCAAAAAAAATACCTTGCAGAGGAAGCTGAACCAGAATCTCTGCTTCAGGTGGACAAATGTACTTCTACCCAACTAAAATGTGTCTAGTCCTCCAGACAGCTTCGAATGAGGTACATGGTGAGGACTGTTGATGGGTGGGGACAGGAAAAGTCTTGTCCTAGGTAAAACACTGAAACAATGTATCATGTAGATATAAAGCCTTCAGCGCTAACCAAACTACTGCCATGAATGACTGGCTAATACATTGTGTTATGATACAGAACAGCTCTTCAGAGCAAATACTACTTGTTCCTGAACACCAGGACTTGGAACAGCTCAGGATTTAAAATAAGCAGGCAATAACTTCATAATGAAATCTGATAATGATGGCATTTGAATAGAGAACGATTCTGAGATCACCTATTTTGTGCCTAGCAAATTGGAGGTTATTTGTATAACCTCTTTGCTGATGAGGTGAGGCACTAATTATAGTGATTATGTAATCAAGAATAAATACAACCCCCTCCCATATGTTGTACAACTGAACAAGGGGAAAAATAGGTGAGGAACTAATGAAGAAGATAAATGCAAGTATTCTGGTGATGATAGATATTTGTGAAGATGTCAAAGCATGTGAATGTTGTCTTCCTTATGTCCATTCTATTTTTTCACAATTCTAGAATGTATGCTACCAAACTATCTGCTCTGTGGCAAAAGGAATAGCTATAAATGTCTAAACATTCATGCTTTTCAAAGTAAGCAAGTTCTGAAGTCTTCTCTTATTTGTAGTTAGATAGCTCTCTGACTTAAATAGCAGTCTTGAATACAAGGTTAGGGATTGTTCCCAAAGACTACTTTGTGTACTAAAGCTTGATCAAAACTCTAAATCAAGCCCAATAATTTTTTTTTGTATTAGAACTGTTAAGCAAACTGCACAACTTTGTTGTTTCATCACTGAAATTCAATAACCCCTCTACAATCTACTCAAGGAGGATGTGCTATAACCTTGCTGACAATGCAACTGCAATGTAAATTATGAACTTTCTCCATTATTTCTAATTGAATGAAAATGACAAAAGCTTGAGATGTTTTGTTAGGTGTAGTACATTCATGCCAGCTGATGGCCAGAATCCATAGCCCTAATTTGGACACAGCTTTTCTGTCCTCTGAGAGTTAGTGTTCACCCAGTAGATTTAAGATTAAATATTTACGTATTTATTTACTGCAAAATGAATAAATTGTCTGCAACTTACCACTTTTACCAAATGAACAAACCCACACAATTAGTAGTAAGACTTATACATAATTAATCAGTGTAGCTGAAGAGGTAGCTTAGTTGCTTTTTATCTCTGGGCAGAAATCCAGCATCACCACGGTAATTCACTTCAAATTAATAGACAGTATCTCTTTAAACATACTTAACCTTTCCCTTACTAATACAGCATGCAAGCCTAATGTTGGTTTGTCCTTTGGAATACAGTGCCATGCATTTGTAACAGGAATAAAGATTTATTTTTCTACCAGAAGCAGCAGAAGGAAGAACACAGTCCCAAGAAGTTAAAACCAGTACGTGAACATTCAAATATAGCATCAGATTTTTTTTTTTTATTTTTTTTTTCCCCTCCCCCAATATAAAAGGCAGATCTTTGGGAGATCTCTTTGTCTGGACTTTCAGCTTTGCAACAGGTAAAAAACATTCCACTAAGTATCTGTTAGATATCTCTTGCAAAGAATGCATAAATATTGTTTTAATAACATATGATCAAAAGAAGCATGGCCAGCAGGTCAAGGAAAGTGATTCTGTCATTCTGCTCTGTTGAGACCCTGCCTTGTTGTTAGATCTTTCTTTTTTTCTTTACAATATCACACACAGTCCCAGCTGCACAGAAAAAAAACCCAAAAAAGTCCAGTCATTATGATATGAGAAAGCAAAGTCAGCATGGAACTTTTTAGGACAAATTTGGATTCTGAAGAGCTGTAGATTCTAAAAGGAGGAGCTGTGATAAGCTTGGGAGTTTGGAAAAGACATGTGCATGCAACATTAAGACAAGTGAGGGGGTGAAGCAGATTGCAGCTACTGCAGAACTGCAATAGATTTGCTATCACCCTTTCTGAAAGTGGCTCTGAAGGCCCTTTATCCCTATACATTTCCTTCTGTCTTTCATTCCTTGTTAAATCTGCACTTGAAAAGAAACTGGAAGACTCCAAATGTGTAGTGATTCAGACGAGAAATTTACTGAAACTGTAAGGCAAAAACTTCTAGAGAGGAAAGAATGTCCAGTGGTTACTATACTAAGCCATTGTGTTGGAAATTTGGATTAAATTTTGTTTTCTACTGCAGACTCCCTCAGATTTTAAACTACCAGTTTAATGTTATAATCTTTGTTCCCATTCTGTAGAGTGGAATTAATGAAGTGAATATGTTTCTAATAGAGAGTATCACTGTGACACACACAGGGAACAAGTTGGAGGAGAACTTATATGTGTCTCGAAGGTTCATTTTCCAATATATCTGTACATATTAAAGTGGGATATTTTGGATATCTGACTCATGCCTACAGAAGAAAATAATGTCTAAAAGAGCCTATTTACCTCTTGCCCTAATAGTCTTTGTTGCTTCTTAAAGTGTAGAGACTTAAACATGGGCCTACAAGGAATGTATTTTATCTTACATAATATGGGTTATTTTATTTTTCATTCACAAATTCTTTCTAATCTAATTTCAGTATAACTAAATAAAAATACTTTTGCCATATTTTAAAATTAACATGACTTTAAGTCTATAGTAGTTCTCCTAGCATTTTTTTAATAAAAACTATAAGAAATATCTAACTCAGAAGAAATCACAGCAAAATCATTAGTTATTTTTTCAAATCTGGTTGATTAGAGTCTGTTCATCTTAACATACTGTCTTAGTTCAGAGGAGACCTAAGATGTCTATGTTGGCCAAGAGGAAAAGGAAAAGGCCTTCTTCCCCCGAAAAGGTCAGACAAAAAAATAAAAATAGGCCCACTCTTTTAAATTTAAAACAAAACTTTAATTTTAAAAAAATTAAGGAAGAGGATAACCATTCTTAGCCATTAACCATTCTGTCTGTCTGTCTGTCTGTCTATCTATCTATCTATCTGCCTCCAGAAAAAGGACCAAACAGTTTGTTATGAACCCTTTGAATAAAAAAAGGCAGTTTTCTGCTCCCCTACAGGTGCCATTATATTTATGGACAGCAGGTGATGATGACACGCCTTGGTCAGCTGTGGACCCTGTCTTGCCATCACTGGGTAGAGAATGCCTGTAGTGATGGATGGACAAGGCAGCAGTCTTGATTCAGTTCCCACAGGACTGATGGGCAGGGGAATGACAGGAGGGCCACTCTCTGTGGCGCAGAACAGGCGCGTTCCTGTCCTCTGCTCGGCAGAGGAGGCGTTGAGCTGGGCAGGAGGGCAGAAACAGCAGCAGCTTCCCTACTGGTGTTGGTGCCATCCGGAAACTGGGGAGGAAAAAGAAAATAAAATGTCCCTCCCCAAATCCCAGGCACTGGGGGGGAATGGGAAGGGGCCGAAGCAGAGCCAAAAAAAACCTCCAAGAACTGCTCCCTCAAAGGCTAGCCCCCACCCCTCGCAGCCAGGGAGAAAAGAACAAAAAGGTCTCCATTTGGCCATTAAATCAGAATGCAAATATTCATTGTCCCCTTTGTTAGCTACCAGCAGGACACCGGGCGTGAGCTCTGAGCTCCGGAAGGAATTCCAATGAAATTCTGAAACTATGACACATACAACATGTAACACATATTTGCAAAACATATGGGTAACACTGACAGCTCAAATATATGTAACAGAAAATTACACAATTTTGTGCAGCTCCTAAATCGTTCTACCAGCTGCAAAACAAACTGCGGACTGTAAGTTCCATTGTGAGCTAGCAAGTCAGGGACAGATTGAAAAATTACTTTCTGAGTTCCATTAATTTAAATAGTCCAAAGATCTTAATTTGTTGCTGTGGTGGTTTAGTTTTCTTGGTTTTGGTCTAGGCTTTCCCTGGTAACAGGAAGTATTCCACACAATTACTTTAGGTAATCAGGTGTATATAAGACAATGAGAGGACGTTCATTTTTCTCTTCCTTTTGGGTGCTTGGAGGACAGCAGGTCTCAGTGTGTTGACCTCGCTCTTGTCTATGTGAGCCGAGGCCTATCTGAGAAACTGTTGTCTGTAGCCACACGGAGGTGAAGGAACTGATTTATTGAGGGAAGTTGGTGAGATTTTATTTTTTTAGTTATTTTGTTGAGCTATTCCCTGAGCTTTCGAGTCTGTTTGGTTTTATTTTTACCCATTTTTGTCCTTTTTCCCCTTCCCCTTTCGCCCTTTTCCCTTTTGGGATTCTTGTTCAGTGTATTCATAGTGTTCAATTGTATATAACTGTAATATATGTGAATATATATATATATTTTTCTATAATTTTCTTTTGGTACTTTCTTTTTTATTTCTCTCGGGAGGGGGAATCTTTGTGTCCAATGGCTGGGTTTGGCATGGAGCCAACCCAAAACTCCACAGTTGCCAACAGCAACCATCATGCTTATTTGTTTATTTTAAACAGTAGCTTTATTACATATTGCATATAAGCAGTGCAAGTGTTTCATTTGAAGCTATTCAGCAAATCTTCCCTGATAAACAGAAGAGTTTTCAATTATTTCTGCAGATTATGAATCATGTATTTTAGATGGATTAATACTCTTCCATTACACATATAGCAATGAACAACAATCATAGATTTGGCATTTGAAAAAAGGTCCATAAGTATGTACTTCTGATTGCAGTTGCAGTAGAGAGAAAACCTGGAGCCTCCATAAAGCTGAGCTGCACAGACACTCAGCCAACAAAATTATTAGAATTAAAAAATCATCTGTTTGTTTTTTTTTTCTCTTGACTTTTCTCAACCTTCCAGTTTGTATTGAGCTACTCAGAGTAATGTTAAAAAAGATGTAGATATGGTAACTTTTCCTTAATAATGTCCTTTCCCATAATAAGTGTACATTAATAGAACACTTTTCTCTCCTGGGAAGCTTTTCATTTGATTTAACACACACATATAAACCATTTTATGAATAATGTATTTGGAACTAGATCCCCAAACACAGTTAAGAAAGGAAGTAATAGAGTCTGTTTTTGAGAACGTGCAAAAGGACTCCATAAAATCATGTCCCCTATGTTGCTGTAAATATGTTCCCAGCTGGCAACCTCTGTCCAAAGAGTAGGTAGAATAAGGCTTCTGCCACTGTTAAGCAGTAACCAACAGAGCTGCTAAGTAAAAACCTAAAAGGGGCATGACAGATTGCTCAGTTCTCCGTGTAGAGAATAACGTAATCTGCTGTGAGATGTTTTACACAATGCCTCCTGCTGTTCCATCTGGGCTGCTGAACACTGGTGGTTTGCTCAATTGTGTACAAGTCAAATATAAAAACAATTTCTGACAGCAGGATTTTTTTATTTTTTTTTTTTTGTGAATGGACAGACACTAAGGAATGCAAACAGCATTATATTTCAATTCCTAATTATTCATTAAAATATTAAACTGAATATACTTTTGAAGTCATGAGGCAGTTAGAAGTCCAGAAATGTCCTCTGAACTTGCAGTAAAACTGTTATGGGGAAAATTGTGGTGGTAAGTAAACGTAAGCTAATAAAATGTCTGGAACAGGATATATTCAGAACCATGGTGTGATTCAGTGCATTATTTTATTTTGTTATATTACTCTCTTGTGATTAAAAAAACCCCAAAAACCAAAAACAAACAAACAAAAAAAACCCAAACAAACAAAAAAACCCCAAACAAACGAAAAAACCCCAAACCACAAAAAGATTTCCTTTACTTTTTCTTTCTGAAGTTACAAGTAACAGGACTTTCACTATAACAATTACTTCAGCTGTGGACAGTAAACAGAAAGTATTCAAAGTGAATGTATTTAAGTACGCTAACAATAATTGTATAAGGGTATATTTTTTCCAACATTTATGTATTTCTCATCCTCTTTTGTGTCATAAGGACTTGGAATACTTTAGGTCGCTGCCTGTGGCTTCCAGTAGCACATACAAACACCAAGGGCTCTGAACTTTCCTACTCATTGGAAGTTTAGACTTTGCTAGGCAAAGCCCTCATTTATGAAAAGATCTTATCTGCCCAAAAGAAGACCCTAGAATTCATACCTTGAATTTTAGATATATTTAATGGGCAAAAGAGGTTTACGTGCAAACTATAGTTTTCTGATTAGGTAAATATTTCTGAACATCTACATGAAGAATAACATAACTTAAACAAATGCATTATTCTAGAATCCCTTGCATACTGTAGGCTTTATTTTGTGTATCTGTGACCTACCTTAGTTACTAGTGAAGGATAGATGACTGAGTTGTTTAGTTAAGTAAGAGTCAACACTACTAGAGCAACACTTTAATAGGAAAGTTTCTAAAACATGGGTATTCTGGTAGTTTATGGATTGTGACAGCATGGTGGAGTGCTCCCCCTTCCCATTCCTCCCCGGCCATGTGGTCTCTGAGATGCCCCGGGAAAGAGACACACAGAGACCACAGGAGGGGAAAGCAGAAAGAGAGTTTATTCACATGGTCAGGGATATATAAAGGCATTTAGGGAATTTTGGATACAACCAATAGAAATCGAGGGATAACAACCAATGGGGAAAAGGTTAACAAAGGACCAATAGGGGGGCTTCACATAGTCCTGCTAAAACAAATTCCTGCATACTTGGCTAGGGAGATAAGAGTTTTCTCAGGGGGTCTTGGGAAGAAGAAAGGTGACTCAGGGAAAAAAAAAAAAAAAAGGCAAAGAATCCATTTTACAATACAGTAAAAGCCTCAGTTTTTAAGGCATTATAGGTGGTTTCTTTATTTTCTTCAGAGACCCATTTTTTCCATGATCTGTTCCACTTCTGATATTGTAAGTCTACTGCCACAATGGATTATCAAGAATAAAGTGGGAGGGAAGATAGAAAACTCAGGTTTTACTTTCATTTCCAAAATGATAGTTTCAAGAATATTCTACTGAATAGAACTGAAGTGTATAATTACATTAAACCACACTGAAATAAAGTAGTTCATGTGACTATATGCATAAAAAAACCCAACCAGAACTATTAGAAAATATTGCAAACTTTTAGGAAGAAAACTTCCTGACAGAATTTTGTCTTCCCTTTCAGACAGAGATACGCAAATTCAAATTAAGCCATTCAAGGTAGAAGATCTGCCTATCCAAAATGATGCCACTGGTCTCTTGTCATCAGATCTGTGACTGAAAAATATTGCTCATGATCTGATGTACCATGTCACTCTCTGGTTACATCTGCTGCTCCAAACTCAGTATGTTTGACTCGTGGCAAGGGCTCAAGAAAGCAAATGCACACCCTCAGATGTGTTTGAAAGGATATATCAAGAGGGATAAGCACTAATTTTATTATACAGGACACTCTTGACGTAATTGAAAGGAACTGAGGAAATGTTAAGTAGCTATGGAGAAAGACACTTCAGTTTATGAAGGGAACAGAGGTTTTAAAAAGAACAGAAAAATAAGAATTTTAACTTTAAAAAAAAAAAAAAAAAAGCTGAGAGGTGATTTTTGTATCTATAGAAAGCATAAATTCCAGGGAAGAAATCAAGATATTGCAGTTAAGGACAACAGTTTGCACAATGATGAATCAAAATAAACCAGGTGGAAATTACAAGATTCCTAGTTATCAAAACAAAGAGATTTTCTAAGTTGTATTCCAATGGAAATAACAAGGGATCACAACATATTTAAGAAAGGAACATGATATGCGTAGTAATTGTAACAGTGAAAGTCTTTGTGACCTAAGGGATTCTTTCTAGTAGGTTCTCCTTTTTCATTTGGGCATTTGTCATTTGGGCCAACTGTTTGCAGAGATTAAATAGGATTCAATACTAAGAGATGGCAACCCACATTAATAAAAGTATAACCATTAATCTTTTACCCAACTTATGACACATTTTGAAGAAATGACAGCTCATTAGTCCTTTAGATAAAAAGGCAAATCTCTCTTTGTACAGAGACTATTTTAGGAGTACATAGAATGAAAGCATAAAAATTTGTATATTTGAACTATGGTTTTTATTTATGCTGAAATAAAAAAAAAAAAATAAAAAAAAAATCTAACCTCTGGCTAGAATTATTTATGACTGTCAAAGCAAGAAATATTTGGTCTCTTTTCTCTCTTAAACAAGTCCCAGTCTGAAAGTTATGAACTTTCTTGAAACCACACAACCTTCTGTATGGCCACAGAAAGAGCCTTTTCAATGCTTCAGCTTTCTACCAGTTTACTCATGGAATATCCTTTTATACTGTAGCACTACAATAAGAGCAAAGTTGCACTTTCATTATGGTACCCAGCAGCTATTTCCCTGGAAAAAGATGAGAGTATAGGTTATTGTGCTACTTTCATGGCTACTCAAGCAACCTTGTGGTTACTTGCTGTTATTTTACACTGATCTCACACTTATATATCAGTAAGACTTCTTGTAGAAATGGTGTAATAACAGAAATTTCTGGTTTATTTTCATATTTTCAAAATGGAAATTCTCCTTCCAGCTACCTTATAGAAATGTCATTCTTTCCAGTATACTAGTGAAAAATGTCAGGTTTTTTAAGCATCTCAAAATATAAGCCTGGAAAAAATTGAAAGCTGCTCTAAATGTCTTCAGATACAAGTATACAAGAAAGCAATATATAGGAAAATGTTATTTTCTAATCAGCAAGAGAGAACAAGCCTAAGAAAATCTCATAAAACCTCTGCTCTAACTTTTGCTAAAACTTTCGCTAAAACTTTCCATAATTCTGCCTCACTGTGCAAGGAAATGAGGTGTCCATATGATACTCCTGAATTCTCAAAAGACAGTTTCCTTACCAGTGACAGTTCTCTTGGAGAAAAATAATTACTGAAATATATCTTAAAAAAAAAAAAAAAAAAAGTACCTAGGTTATTTTAGCTCGATTACCTGTCATCAGTGTGACTGTAACTGCGCAAGCTACATTTTAATGTATGTATAACTAGTGCTGTAAAATATATACCTGTTTCTAAATCTGTACATACAATGTACATTTCTGTATCCATATATGTATGGATTTTTTATGTCCCTGTATCCATCTTTGCATGCAAGTTTCTTTCTTGGAGTAGAGAAAAGACAAGGACAGAAATTGACTCTGTCAGTCTTCTCCATTTGGCTTTACTTCTGATCCAGTTGAATATGCTGTATGGATCAGAACAAAAAGTCACAAACCAAATTATATAGATTCAAAACTCATCAATGCCTATTTCAAACAATGATAAACTTTTATTTGGTTTCTGAGATAATTGGAAAGTGCATGTTCTTCTTCATGTAGTTATTAAAACATTGTAAATTAGTCACAGAACCTGTACCTGAATCTGTCAATTCTCTGCTTCTCAAGTTTCCATCAGCTGAGACTTTTCAGCTCCTTAGGCCTGTCACAATGCTGCATTAACTTCATATTCACCTACTGATAATTTGATATATACTATCCAACTAAATATTGTGGTCTCAGCTGCGAGTGAAAAGAAGCATCATAGGAATTCCAGAATTACTTTATTGCTCAATATATGACAGCTTTCAGCGAGAGAGCTAGGGTAGAACTAGATCTCTTAACTAGATCTCAGTGACAAAATGTGACAATAAAGTAATGACTGCCTTGTAACATAACTGAGTTAATGCTTTAGTTTTTACCACTCCAGTGTAAAGAAATTTACTTGAAAAGTCCAGAACTGGTCAAGTTTTAGAACTGGCTGTCACTCAGGTTCTGGTGTGCAGCTCCTTTATTTCCTTTATATGAACTCTGATATCAAGTCCATATAAACAGGCACATTTTAACTTTCAATGGAAGACTGATTATTACTTTGACATCTTAAGAGGGGAGGTTCTTAAAAAAAGCAAAACACCATTTGGTATAAAATTATATAAGCTCTAAATGTGCTGTATTCATCAAGCATCGCATGCTAATCACTTTACAGAACGTAAAAAAATACAGTTTCTGCCTGAAGAACTATGATCTAGACTCATAAACATGAAGAGATGAAGGGGCAGGTCAAGAGGAAAAGTTCTGCTCTAGTTTATTTGACACAAACCATAGAGTTTCACCAAGCATAAGGAAATGGGGTAACAAACTGTAAAGTTTGTGAAACACATCCAAAAAAATCTTACAAATAGTAGCCCCTCTTAGGGGCTAGATGCAGAAAATATTAGAATAACAAAGCCTTTAAAACAAATTGTGGTACATTCTGTGGTACATTCTGATAACATTTGATATATTATGAGGACGACAAAACCAAGAATTCTTAATTTCTACAGTAAAAGTTAAGAGACAAAATTAAGAGTTTATGTTTGTCTTTTCCTTTTTCAGATGGCAAGGCAATGGAAAACACAATATAGTTCTTGGTTTGCAAGCAGACTGAAGTCAGTTCCATCAGTCTGTATAATAAAGGATGGTCAGATAGATATAAGCATCACAAAATCAATTATGACATAAAAATACTCAAATTCTTGCATAGGTAGAGGGAACATCTGTGTAATTTGAAAGTAGTATAATGTTTTGTGAACTAAGAAAGGCTTTGAAATATGGTATTCAGAACTACACATTCAGGTTTCACCTGTTATCTTGTGGCCACTCTCTAGGGAGACCCCTCTCTAAGGAGGACCACAATTTTTTGTTGTGGTTTGCAGAGGAATTGCTGATTCAGGAATTTTAATGTAGATCATGGGTTCTCAAACTCAGAACAGTAACAAAGTTGTATCGCCTGACACAAATAAACCAAAACTGGTGCTATTTCTGATTATCAAGCTAAAAAGACTGCAGGGCTTAAGGCACAGTTTTTGGAATCATCTATGATTACAGCTGAGAAATTTGTCAAAAAAAAAAAAAGCAATGGCCTAAGTATACTGGATGTTATTTTGTTGAAGAAGATTGAATGTGAAGGTTTCTTTATCATTGTATTGTGATATTACTGATTTTTCTCAGCTTTGTTGTGGCACTTTTATGGATTGAGATCAGATATTTTTCTAAAGTATCTGTTTTATTAAAGAGGAAGTACAGGATTCTGCAGGATGAAGTAGAGAAAATTTAGGTGAAAAGTCCCACATAAGGTAGGAAGAAATCCTGTTAAATTTAAATGAGTACTAATTCTTATATATGTAATATGTTCTTTAATCTGTTTCCGGAAATGTAATTACAATATAAGAGAAGTCTTACCTTAAGTTTAGGAAACAAATTTATTTTGTTATTAAAGCTGATTCTGAAAGATGGGACTAAAAAATAGCATGAAACTAGTAAAATTAGAATTTGCTGTTCTTGAGGAAGTAATGAATCAGTAGAAAAAAAGACACATTCAGGTTGCTTGGAGAGACTGAGTACCTCAGGCCACAGGTGGGTAGTTTTCAGAGGCCATACAAATGTCTAGGAAGACAAAGTGAGGGCTTGTGCCTGCAACTGCAGTTTGGATGAAGCATCTCACTCCACTCATCTACAAACGTTAGATGGCTATATATTGGTAGCAACTGACTCTTTTTAGTGGTCTACAATGCAGACTCCAAAGATATATCAAAATCACTGATGCATCATGATCACTGTTTTTCTTTGCTAGATGATGTCAGTAATTTAAACATCAAATGTAGTTACTATGTGTGTGCTAAACGAATTCGGATTTAAAGATTTACAATTGCAATTGAAAGACATCTGTTTGTTTTCTATGCTTTTTTGGATGATTTCTCTTCTGCATTAGCAACTTTTAGTAGTAGCTATGTCCTTAGTAAGCATTTTTATCATTTGAACTAGTGATAAAAAGCAAGCAAACAAATAACAAAAAAAAAAACCCAAACAAACAAAAAAACTCAAACAAGTGAATAATTTAGAAATGAGACATTAATATTTTAAGATATACAGGACTATTCATATTTCTACTAGCCATGCTATAATTCAGAGTCATAGAACTGCCATGGCAAGGCAGGTTAGAACTACTTGATCTTTAAAGTCCATTCCAACCCCTTAACATTCTGTGATTGCTGCCAGAGAAATTCTCTCTGTTTAAGTAACGCAAGATGAAACACCAGTGTAAAATTAAAGGTATCAGAGGGTAAGTAGCTCTACAGAGTATGAAGATCAGGTACATTATAGTACACAGCCTGAAGTTCTGTACAGTGCTGTCTCATTTTAGAAATTTCAGGAGCCAATATATTCTCCAGACAATGAAAAATAACTATTCCTTGGCAGTGCAATGGAGAAAGGAAGAGAGAGAGAAAGAAAGAGAGAGAGGAGTAATTCTCAAATTAAATACAAAGTAATGCAATGTAAAACTCTGCATGTGAGGTATGTGTTTATGCCTCATTTTAGTCTTTGTTGTGTGTGTGTGTTTTCCAGTAGCCATTCCAGAAGAAAATGAATTTCTTGCCTCATAAGCTTTGTTTTTTTGTGAATCTGCCAGGCACATTCAATCACTTCGTATATACCAGAAAATCTCAAATAGCACTGTGTGCCAATGCTTAGGCAAATAAATTGCATTCCAATATTGTAAGTGTCAGAAGTAACTTAAACTCCTATGGGAAAGAAGACATCTGAACAGTGCACTGGACCCAGGTAGCCAGTTATTTGGGCAGAAACATGCAAAGATATAAATGAGAACTCTTGATAGTTCTAGTCTTTCTGTGTCTGAATAATTTGCAGTCTAGACAAACAGAGCTATTTGAATTTCTGAAAAATGGATGTTGGCCATTAAATGTCATGAAAATCAGTATTTCCAATCATTCATTGAACTTTGAGTTCAGAAAGTTCATTATATTTTCCTGTCAGTTACAGCAGTGTACACCCACTTCTGCAAGGAAGTTAAGTCTGACTTAGATGGGTGTATCTGCTGTTAGATTTGTAAACACAAAAGGAAAAGCAAGCAAAATGATAAAATCCAAGTGTGGGGTGAACTGATTCTATGCAGGGTCAGTCTGACCCCTAGTCTAGTCCAGGCAAAGGAATCTCAGCCACGGGTCATTTCCATTACAAAAATATAGATTCATTTCTCTTTCAGTGTAAATTGTAGTAATAGCTAGTACATTTGTGATACTTAAGATCTATCTGATCAACTTTTAGTCAGTTGACCCTATTGATTAAAGGGAAAGTTTAGAAAAATAGCTCACAGGTACTGGTTTAAGATGACAACATAATGGACTCATATCCACTTTTTAAACATAACAACACATAAAGTAAAATGTACAGCCACTTTATGACTATAATGTTTCTTACTATTTTCATCCTTATTGACTATTTGTCATATTATGTCTTGGTGTAACAGAAAACATTCAACTAATGAATTCTTTTAAAATTGAATCATGTAAGGTGTAGAACAGCTGGAGCTCCAGACAGGAAAGAAACTATAGAAAGTGAAATTAAATGCACCTAAATGTATTTCTAGTTATGACTCAGGTTGCTCAATACCTTGCTCAGTTTTTCTGATAGAATTCTGTGCTTTATAAATAAGTTATATCTTTTTAGCTCTTAGGAAAACAGTAATGATAGATAGTCTACTAACTAGTTCGTTCTTTCTTAACACAAACTAAAGTTCCATAAACTGTGTCAACAAGAAAGTGAAGGCAGGTCGTCTACGTTGTCTCAAGAAAAATCTAAATTTTCTACAGTAGGAGACAGTGGATTTGAGTTGACTTAAAGTAGTCAACTCAAGACTTAATACTTTTTAAAGTAACTCAATTATGGCAAATGGGACTTGAAACTGAAATAACTGAATAAATAATATTCGTGGCCAAATACACTTAGAAATCAGATTGCATTATATTAAATTCCACAAAAGGTATTCATATTTACATGATGTGTCAAGTAGACATATATGTGACAGTATGACCTGACTTTATGTGTAAAATCTATTTTGAAGTACCAATCTGTTTATTTTAAGGGTCATAATTAAAGTCAAGTACCTTGATCAGAGTTATAAAAATGCAACCTAACATTGTGAAAGATTCCGCAAACTGTCTGGGAAAAGTCAAGCATTTCTGAAGGCTTGCAAAAACAGAACTGTTGCGACTCATTCTAGTATTCATTAATATAATCACCTCAGAACATGTCCAAGAAGCTAAAGTTCTTAACTTGTATTTAACTCTCTAGGGAGTTTTATGAAATTTTTAATGAGATCTAGCCATGTGGATCCTACTTAGGGTGTTCAGTAGTAACTTACATTTTCTCCACATTTTTCCATAGCCATATCACCATTCTTTCTGGATATTTTAAGTAGAAAGGAAGAAAAAATGTTATAACTTCTTATTGTTAGCAAAGAAGAGAAAAACCTGACTTTATAAGATTATTTTTCTGAAAATCCAGCATTGGGTATTACTATGAAGACTACAAAACCTGAAACAGAAACAAAACACTAGAATAAAACCAAAATGTTTTTACATAGAAGAGATAATTCTATTTTGTCTCTAATTAAGATACTGCTAAGAAAAAAAAAAAAAAAAAAAACAAAAAAAACCCAAAACCTGCTAACTAGGTGCCGGAATCACTTTAACCCATATTTTATTACTGAATTAATATTTTGACAAAAGGAAATGTCTTTAGGAATAAATGATGGGGAAATAAACATTCTTCTGGATTTATCTTCTCTTTTTTTGTTTCAACTGCCTGTTCCCCACCCTTCTCCTTTCTACTAGTTTCTTCTCTGTGTTGAATAAAATACTTTATAAAGCCCTGTCAAGGAGAGATTTTAAAACTACATTTTTTAAGACATATCATATACTCCAGAAATTTTTCAAAATTTGATATTAAGGATGAAACTTCTGAAAAAAAAAAAAAAGTTTTTTGTATAATACAAGACAGATGGCACCAATCTGTTTTTACTTTTTTTTTTTTTTTTTTTTTTTTTCATGTGTTGCAAGCTTACATGAAACTGGGCAATGAAATTCAGCTTTAAGGTAAATCCAGGCAAGATGAATTTCTCTTAGCTACTGGGCAGCTGGCTTAGCAGTCATGTTGTGTTTATACACATGTTTCTTAACTGAAGTGGTGTTTGGGGACTTCCTCCCAGTAAAAGCTGTTGAGAAGACTGATGGAAATGCTGTTAACATTATCAGAGCCATTGTAAATATTTGAGGGGAAGAGGGATCAAATCTTCTTATTGAAAGAATACTTTTCATTGAACTGTAAAGGGTTTTTGTTTTGTTTGTTGGTTTTTTTGTTTGTTTTTTTTTTTTTTTTAACTCATGCCAATATATCCTGCTGAACAATGTGTCTGGATAAGCTCTTTCTTTCCCTAAGCCAAATAGATATATTTTGACCTCGTGCATTCTCAGAGGGACTGAGATGTTGCAGAATAGTTCTATTTTTATTTTCTCAATAGAAAATAAAAAGAGTGGAAACTACATGTTTCAGTTAGGGAATTCTGTAAAAGACTCTAGATTTCCAAGTGGCAAAATTTGATTACAAAGCCCACAAGCACATATTCCCTTGTAAATCTGATCATATTAAAATATTACTAAAATAACTTTTGTTTTCACATTATTTATTTTCCTGAATAATACTCAAATTAATGGTTGTGAATGGAAACAAGAGAGATATAAATAAATAAACATTTAATTATAAAATTTTATTAGGTGGGTTTGTTGTTTGGTTTTGTTTGGTTTGTTTGTATTCTTTTTTTATGGAGACAATAAAAACAGTTTTTTTTTCAAGCCAACTGTCTTCTCTCTGTTCATTCAAACTTAATTTTCAGTAAAAATTAAAAAAAAAAAAGAAAAAAAGAGAGGAAAAAAAATAAAAAATGCTCCTGTTTTTATTTAGCTATTCTAACTAGACATATTCCTTTAAATAACTTATATCTCCTTGGAAAAGATTAGAGTGTCCATGAACAGTTAATTACATATTTCAGGAATCTTGTCACTCAAAATAAAGACTAAATTTACATTGTGTCCTGGCATAACCCCTTGACTCACAGATGAACCACCAAATTTGCAGCTGACGTTGTGCCATTAAAGAGCTCTATTTTTAGGATAATAGTTTCTAATATCATGTCACCAAGCTAATTTTTGGCTATACTGAGTGGAAAATCTGCAAACCTCTAGTCTTCATCAAAACAGTTGGGTTTTGTAGCAGAACCAAAATTTTGGAAAACGGACAGCTGATTAACATGTGAATGACCTACTGCATACCAAAAAAAAAAAAAAATAAAAAAAAAAATTAAAAAAAAAATAGAAAGCTGAGTTCAGACACATTTATAGACAAACCCTTTTTATCAGAACTTTGAAATGCTGAAATGTTGTAAATAGCTGCTTATTGCTGTGAGTAATATAAATTATTTTCATTAAAATTATGCAAGAGCAAAAGAAGCAAACCCATATTAAAAATTTAGGGACACTTTCGATGTTTTCTTTGCCACAGTTAATGTTTCCTCCCTCTATATGTTAGTAAAAGAGAGAAATGAGGGTGTAACAGACTACCTTCTTGATAGATCACAATTTGAAGATATGTACAATGTTCCAAATGGGGAAAGGCAATGGAACATGACCTTGTGTACTTAATTTCTCCCTTGATTTGCACACAGACTATATTTGGATTTGCCTACAGGGAGAATAAAGGTAGTTTCCACTAGACTCCAGTGATATAACAAGGCCACTTTTTCACTTGGGAGAATACCTTTCTTATTGCTCTTTCTCTACAGACCACATTTGAATACTTGTAATGAGCTAAAGAAATAGCAGAATAACTATAGTAAGTTTCAGTATCCTTGTGGGTTAGTTTCCCTTTCCTAAGAAAGTACTTCCAGAAAGATGAGGTTTTAGATTGGTGCAACATTGTGCAATTGGGTACTTACTGCTTCAGTATCCAAGATGATGCTGTGATGCTTTCTAGAGTTATCAGTTTGGTTTGGTACTAGCTGAATATATGTGATATGTTACATCCACACTGTAAGCTCTTCCAGACTAAACTGTATATATTGTGCTAGAGATAATTATATGAAAGTACTTTACCTGTTACTCTTAAACAAGAAAATAAAACCTTCCCTCTGTCAGCTGTATTAGAACAACAAAAACAGCAAAGACCACGGACTACACACTAGTATGTAAATGCAATGCACATATGTGACCACAGAAATATCATATATATCCAGAAATATTAGTGAATTGGAAGACAGGAATTCCAATGCATTTCTGTTATCACTACTGAAGGAAGACATCCCTATAACAGATGAGCATGTGGCTTTTAAATACACATTTAATCTCTGATGTGTAGGTGGGTGCTAGGTCTGGACAAAATCTTATCATCATAGGCTTATTTGTGTTTGGGTGTATACACAGGATAAAATGTAGTCTTAAGCAGAAGCAGAGCAGTATTTATAAAGTCTCTGTAAAATATTGGGATATGTAAAATAGCTCAGGAAACTCTTTAGAAAGGTACAGTGTACTCTGTATATACTCCAACCCATTCTATTTGAGGTCAAGTATTTAGGGAGCTGGCACTCATGGTAACACATCAAACTATTTATTTTTCCACCGTTTAACAAACTGCTGCCCCATTTAGCCAAGATCTGTCCAGCCCTAATGTAGCTGCAGTCTTCTATAAGGGGTCCCAGAGTTCATTTGCATCCATCTAGCCATTAGTTCCCGAGCTTCTGAGCACAAAGCAACTCTGTAACTCTGCTTTTGCAAAGAAAGCATGAATGGAGTGCAACCTTCCTCATGATACCAGTGCACAGTATGTGCTCAGCATGCAGATGCAAGAAATGTGCACAAAGCCATTTTTTTCTCCTTTTTTTTTTTCCCCTTAACAGTCTGTTTAGACTTCATTTTAAGAAAAAGCAGGGAGCAACACTTTAACAAAGCAATTATAAGATTTAAAAGCCTTCAGAGTGCCTGCTAGACATCTGAGTTGAACTTAGGTGTAACTGAAAAGACGGGGTTTTGGAAACGATTCCTAAATCAATTCTTTTTATTGCCTCTCCCTGTAACCACTTGCACTATGAACAAAAAAAGCTTTTGTGTGCTATGAAAGGGAGGTGTTGAGCCTCAGACTGAATCCCAGAGGGCCCCCAGCTGGCAAGGGTTCTTGCCACAGCATTAATTTACATATAGAACACAGCAGCCATGACACCACCTCTCTTCAAAACCGCATTCTTCTATTTCATATTATTTCTGGGGTTTGTCCAATGACTCTGATAGAAAATACTTAAACAGTGTTGTGAGCAGAACTATGTTCTGCTTTTGTTTAGCTGAATGGAGCCTTCTTACTGCAGATTTCTAACTCACCCTCCTTTTCCCCTTTGCTTACTACTTTCCTAGCCCCGTGGCGCTTGCATTCATCATTACACAATATCAGCTTCTAGATGTGGGAGGAGGAAGAATATGGAGTGAGAAGTATGCACCCCATCATCTATATTCTGTTCCTTGCTTGCTGCGTAAAAGATAATGATCAAATGCTTGCAAATGGGCGATGAGGTTTAATGTTGAGAAACTTGACTCTTTTTTTTTGTGTTTTTGTGCAGTCAGCTAAGGTTTTACACAGAACAATAACACTGCCTCAAGCACTTCATCCACCTAAATAGAGTGAATTTGTTCCCTGATCTTGGTCAAGAATGCCACATTCTGAAGCAGAGTCTATGCAGTCTGGCTCCTGTTCTGAAGCTTGAGGTCTGTACTATGGGACTCAGCATATCCCCCTGAGCAGGACTGAGGTGTCCTCCTTGAGGTCTCCTTTCAAAAAGTTTGCACTCTGTGTGCAGTCAACAAAAAAAACAAGAAACTCAGCTATCTGAAACAGACTCTTAAATGAACCAAATGTGCTGCCATTGACTAAATAGATAGGCCAGGTAACTAAAGTGAGTCTGCACTGCCCAGAAAGTGTTAGGTGCTGGATTTTTATGCAAAAACTAGCTGCCTAAAGCATATAGTCTGTGTCTTGCTGTTAAACTCTGTTGACTTTCAAAATCTGAAATGTTTATTCTGAAGCACATTTCTGCACAGCGGGTGCTGTGATCACTGACAGACATACCTATCTATTTGCAGGTGGCTTGGCATTCTAACTGTGAATAGGGAAGCCAATCCTACTGTTTGTAGAGCTCTATAATTGAATTAGTGAACCTTATTTTATAAAACAGAAATGTTCCCACTGAAACATTCAAACATAAACAGCTCACACATAAATTATTCACTCCTACACAAAGCTACAAGGCTAAAGTTACCTTTCCAGCACATCTAAATGATGTAGAAAGTGTCTACAGAGAAGTGCTGTGAAGAGTAACCCAAGCTGTCCCTGGAAACGACTGCTTCAGCAAATAGCTTAGATGCAATAATATTCTAACCAGTACGAATTGCTTTCCAGCATTTTATGGATGCTGCAGATCCACCCATACTACTTCCATACCTAATCTAGATCTGCCGCATTGTATGGCACTATATCATGTGGAAATTACAGCCAGAGTCAGTTAACTTAAAGATCAGTGCACTGCATACCATCATGGTAGACCTTTTTTTAAGTCCTCTTCATTAGTTAATTCCTCAGAAGAAGAGGCATCTAGGCAAAGTTTGACTTCTTGTGTTGTCACCTGAGACTAGAAAAGTTTCCATGCCTGAAGATCTTGGATTTAAATATATCCAATATTCTGAAACAGAGGCATTCTGCCTTTGCAGAATGTAACTAAAGAGGTATTCCCCAGTAGTGAGCACCAATAAGATTCAACACAAATCTGTCTCAACAATTCTGTTATTTATGATTGCCTCAGTCGTGGAAATCTCTGATTCTACTTCTCCTGAAAAACTTATAGATGCATTAAACTTTGCCACTGCATGTGTCTGGAAGATTTACTACCATGGTACTTGTATATTGAAATACAGAAAAAACTGTTCTGAGCATTGAGACACTCTTATCCACAACTCATATATTGACATTATTGACATCATTCAGGTAAGGTCAACACATGAATGGCTATTTTTTGGTGGAGTTTTCTTTGCACATTTTAAACTGCGGTGTTTAGAATATTTCTCAGTAAAGTCTAGATTTTATGTCTTCATCAACCAAATTACTCCAGAAAGAAGAGACACAATATTATGCCTAGATATATGCTCTGGCTACAAAGTTCTGGATACCCACTTCCTGCAACCCTTTCTGTTATAAGGAACTATAGTTCCTTATTTTTCTGTTATCTTATTGGCTCAATGATCAGCACAATGTTAGATATTTTCCTTTAATATTTATTAATTTACTGATAAGTTGGCTAAGAAGTTATGTTTCGTTAATTTCTACTTTAATAGTTATGTCTTGACTATCACAAATTGCTTGTCACAATGAAGGTGGAGATATCCAGTTTATGTATGAATAAAGTCTTAAATTTAACAAACTGTATACTCTGAGACAAATGTTATTGTATGTGGCCTACTTAGTCCTACTGAAAAGCTGGCTCTACCTTTTTCGTCCAAAACTTACACTTAACTGACTCCCAGATGCAAACGGTATAGTGCTTATTTGTAATTGGTCATTAAACTTTCTATTCCAAAGCTAAACCAATAAATTCTTGAGGGACACAAGTCACATTCTGAGGATAAAAGCATCACTTTGAAAAATACTCATTCCTAACTCCTACTGTTTTAGAAATTCTGTTTTAGAAGATCCTGAAATAAGCATGGTTAAGTTAGACAGCAAGGTGACCGGAGAGTGAGAGGTAAGAGTTGTTCTGCCAGAGATTTAACCCAAATAATTCTTCATACCGACAGATTCTCAAGAATTTATTAAATCCCCATAATATCTGAATCAAGTGCCCCGGACAGCAATGTGGTGTCTGTCATAAATCCTGGTGACCATTCCTTTCATTCTAACTTTTCTTCAAGATTGCGAAGACATTCAGTATACCCCAATATAAATTGTATTGATTTTCTTAAGCATTCAAAGGTGAAATTTCTTCACTTGTTTTGTTTACCATCTACAGCTTTTTGTAAAAAAATGAAAATGCATTTAGCTTTAAATTTTGATGGTAATTGTAGGTTACTCTTTATTTTTTTTTTTTTTTTTTTCCCTTCAAAACTAGAAAGACAAACTAGAATTTCAAACTCTTCAAGTAGAAATTCCAAAGTATTCATTTGACAATATTTGACAATGTTCTGGTCTACAGTTTAGACAATGTTGAATCCTCTAATTTCACTAGTTTTTTTTATTTCACAAAAGAAGCATTGTTTCAGTAAGTCTGAAACACTATAATTTATATAGAAACCTTATGTATCAACAATATTATGTAATATGAAATATAATTTGAAAGATGTATTTTAACTAAATAGACTTGAAATGAATTCTGCTTATCTCATTGAAGCAAATTTATTTAACATTGAAATGAAATACAAAAGTGACAATAACATGTTTTGACAATTTTCTCACAAAAAAATAAAATCAATACACTTTTATGATTATTTGTGTATTAATGAATTACATTTTTCCAATGAAAATGTTGTCTGAAAAAAATATTTTCAGGCAGCTTTCTTTTCAGATTTCTTTTCTCCAAGTACTGCTCCTGTCAGTTGCTGCCACCTTGCAATTAGTTTTCAGTTATTTGTAGTTCAGATGGCTCTGTATAAGTTGGCTGGTTATAAACCTCTGAACCTGTTGGCCTAACCTATAAAATGTACATCTCATGATGTGGGCTTTCCGTATTTTATGTGTCAGCTGGTTCTGCAGTTTGCCTTCCAAATGCAGTTGCCAAGATTGTCACCCACAGGAAGGCCAGGAAGACAACAGTGTTTTACTCTTAATGAGCCTGAACCTAGAGAGACCTTGCAGGAAAACTCACTCGGCAGCTGACACCATTATTCCTTCTTGTTTACATTACCAGTTTTCTTGTTATGAGATAATCGAATCCATGTGCTTATCCCATACTGGAGTCTGACTCATGGGGCCAGATGCAAATTAATATGCTCCTCTGTTAGATTACTGACTTAATTAAAACAACAGTTTTGCAGTGTCTTCAGATATGTCACTGCAAACATCCCTGATGCTGCAAGGGGATATAGGAAGAGCTCTATCCAGACCATTGTCTCTGAACATAATCATTTTGTTAGACTCTTGCAGTGAAGTGAGCTGCTAATTCTTAAACCTTAATACACTGCATCCTGACTGTTTCTTGTCAGGTTTCTACTGTTTGAAACACATCTTGTATTTTTCCTCAATAACTTAATACTTTTTTAATCCTCAGTTTTTTTTCTTCTGCCTTCAGAACAATTTAGAGCTTTCAAATTTACGTGCCTGGTCCAAAATAATGCCAAAATAACAGAAGAAGACTTCTGTTTTCTGTAAGTTTTAGCTTGAGAATATAAATTCTCAATTAGCCAGATATAAAATTAGCCAGAATATAAAATTACCTCTCAAAAATCTGTGGATGAGTTTGTGGGCTTGAACAGACACTTTTTTCCTGTATTCAATGGTTTCTTACTTTGATCACACAGCTCACCCACCTGTTCTTGTAGAATAGGTTTCCAAATTGTTCGACTTAATTGCTCACTTCAGAATAATTATGATAGAGAGCAATTCTGAAAGAAGGCATGTTCCCCTGCAGCCTGAAATTCTCTGTATGCATTTGTATCTCCAAATAGTGGCACTGACAGTAATTTGAAATTTAAATTTAGACAAACTCTTCTTCCAGGTTTTTCATGGGCATGTGGCACTGGATTTTGCTTGCTCAGTGAAAACCTAGAGAGATATGATCAAGGTTGTCAAATTGTCCTATAGTAGAAAGGAATCAAAAAGTGTTTGACAAAAGCTATGCTATAAAATTAGTTAAATATGCCTATTTTAGAAATGAAATTTATATTAAATTGTGTCACTGAACCCTATTCAAAAACTCCTCCATGTTTTAGACACAGTCACTTAAAAAAATTAGCAAATGGAATCTCAGTGGGATTATAGAAGGTTAAGATGACACTTTACAGTTATAAATGCAGGGTAAGGAGATCTGCAACTTGGAAGACATAAAAGAGCTTCATTACATACTCAAAGTTTCTATTTAACCATTCAGTAGGGGCTACATCTCTATTGATGTCAAAGTGATAAAAGATTCATATTACAAAATGCATGTTTGAAGCATAGTCTCTAGCGAGATAGAAAAGTGAAATGATTTATTCCTTAGCATAATTTAAATGTCATCAGTGAAGTTTAAGAGACATTTGCCAAATTCCTAGTCTTACAACAACAAAATATTTAATTTTTAGGTGATATGTGGAGGCAAAAAGCACAGATAAATATAACTCTTTAAAAGAAAATGCTGGTTATTGAAAAACAATGTGGAAGTCTCCTTTAGAGTGTTATAACCCTACCTTTAAATATCAAGAATGCTGGCTAATGTACACTCTTTAAATAGGAAAAGACAGTAATTCCCAAATGGCTTCTGTAGGAATTTAAGATGCTTTTAACTTTTAACATCCTGTGTCAACTTCTGCTTTTAGCTCTTGATTTGATCTTAGTATAACCCAAATGTTAAGATTAATCTAAATATATATTTGAATAATGACTGCTGTACTTTCCTCTGAATCATTCTATATCTACAATAACAACTCAGAACAGATTAGTGTAGCAGAAAATGAAAATGTTTTGAAATTATTTCTGGGGCTGTTGGACCCTCTTTCTACCCATTTTTTTCATGTTGAATGCCTGACAATGTCAATACAGGATTTTTCCTTTTGTACTAAGACGCTAAGAACTTTGTGTCATATTTTTATACAGTTTAAATGTAGGTTCAAGCATAAAGAAAAGCCATGTGTTTGATTTGCAGCTTGAGTAGCAACATTGTTCTGTGATACTAATTACTGTGAAAAAGCTTTCCTTGTTTGTCATTCTTCTAAATACATTTAGTTGTGCTGTTCTGAATTAATGACTATAACACTTATTCTCTAGAAGGTGATGCAATCTCTCAATCTTATTCTGCAGTACAAGTAGCCATTTATATCTTTTACAGAGTGTGATCTCTACTGAAAATGAGTACTTGCCATTCAGTTCTACTGTAACTTTAGCACACACATTAACTCAGTGTAAACTAGGACAAGAGATAACAGATTTTCTGTTTTCTAATTTGGTAATATTTCCTTGCAGAATAGAATACTAAAAAAAAATAATTTAAACAACTCTATGGGAATATGTATATATTTGTATTACAGATGTATTTGTATTACAGCTCATTTTTTCAACAGAAGACCCAGACACTAACAAATGTATATTGAGCAGATTTTGTTGTTTTTTTTTTTTCTTTTTTGTATCAGGTGACCTGAAGTTTTGCTTGTGCTAGTGAGATTCTTTAACTAAATAAGGTCTTCATGGTTTAAGCTCACTTTTCTCTGAATACAGCATTAACTGAGAAAATAATTAATATTTTCTTAAAACTAACATATTTACTACAGCATAATTTATAGGTTTTGCAGTTTCAGATCAGTGAGACAGACTTGAATTTATCTCTGAATCTTTATTAAGCTAAATAAGTATTTTTAAAAGTATTCAATATTTAATTAAGAGAAAAGCCCCATTATTAATTCTTAATTGAAAGCTTCTATAAGAGACATACTTTAAGTAAGCTTTTCTAATATAGAGCTTGACTCCCAAAAGATAGCTATTCAATTTTCTTGACAGAAAAGGAAAATGTGTGTGAGGAGAAGAACAAAGGGAAGCAAGAGTGTAAAGGATGACAAAGAAAGACAGATATGAGAAATTCATGTAGTTTTGTAAAACAGAATGAATTTACAGGCAGAATCCTTTACTAACTGTCTCCTTCAAGACAACTGAGGAATGCCCTTCTAAGAAAACTGAGAGAACTGGAAGGGAAGACTAAAAGATTTTCATTTGAATTGAATGATATGAAAAACACCTGTGAAAAACTCTTTGTCTTTACTCATGCTTCATATCCCATAGGGTTACAAGGGCACTCCTCATTCATAGTTATTTCCATTACAGCCCACTGCATTGCTAATTGCTCATCGGGGCAAGAGAAGGAAAAAGTGCATTTGTTTACAAGATGCTATGCTGAGTAATTCATACAGAGTAGTGAAATGCAATTAATGTATCACACAAACAACTTTTGGCATATATTATTAATACAGACTTTATACAGTATGGCTGGAATCCTACTTTCCGGTTGAGAGATCACAGAGTTTGGTGGATTATTCCTCTCTGAGTGAAAAGCAGGACATTTTCCTAGCAGAAATCAAGGTGGAACAAAAGAGAATTTATTTTTTATAATATATTTATGGCACTAAATCTTTATTTCCTCAGTTCAAGCAAATATCCCAGCCAATTTAAAATCTAACATCAATAGAGATAGACATTTTATGCATTATGTCATCTTTACAAATCCATGAGAAATATGCTTAAGAGAACACTCTTTGTTCAATCTTATGCTCTCTCTAACCTTTTTTCTCTTTGGGACAGCAGCTAACCTAAGATGCTGAAAAGATTGAAAGACAACCTCACATCTTGAACAATACAGACTGATTTTTTTCCTTTCTCTGTGTTGAGTACTTTTTCTGGAGAAATGGTGATCATCTTTGTGGCCCTCCTCTGCACCTGCTCAAATAGGTCCACGTTCTTCTTATGCTGGGTGTCCCAGAGCTGGATTCAGTACTCCAGATGGGATCTTGCAAGTGGAGTAGAGAGGGAGAATGGCTTCTTTTGACCTCCTGGCCATGCTTCTTTTGATGCTTGTTATGATCTGATTAGTTGCCTCTGCCTGAATTAAGGTTTAAATGAGACCATATGCCAAAGTCAGCAATATGGATTTTATTTAACAGTAAATATGAGGTAGAGAGAGATAGAAAGAAATAGAAAAGAGAGGAGAGAGAGGGAGAGAACAAACAGAAGACAGTCACCATCCAGGGATCCAGCAGTGTCCCATTAGTCCTTCACCTAGGGCTTCTCAGTGGCTGGGGGGGACGCAAACTCATTCTTCTGGAAATACCACCTTTATACAGTCCAGGTAGATTTGTGAGCCATGCATCTTTTTATTGTAAAACCCCATTCAGTGAGCTCATGAGCTGAGCCTGTGGTGTTACATATGTGTATGAGCAGTTGCTTCCTTTCCTACAGCTTGCCACAGTGGGTATTTTTGTCTGGATGTGTTAACCAGGATGTGCTAACCAGACCTCACCTCCATCAGGCCTAGAATTGGTGCCTTCCTGTCATAAATTCCTCCCTTCCTTGTTTATATCAAGTTCTTTCTCTGGTAGCTTACTTTTGGCAAATTCCTTCTGTGACCTTGACAGTGTTTGAGACAGGCAACTGTGTTCCTTAAGTCCGTACAGCAATCCAGGATAGATTTGGATGTTTGGGCAGCAAGTGCACATTATTAGTGCATGTCAAGCATTTTTGGTTCACTAACATCCTCAAGTCTTTCTCCTCAGGATAATCCATTTTCCTCCTAAACTGTATTTTTTCTTAGGATTACAGATTACATCAACCCAGTGACAGGACCTTGCTGCTGACCTTCTTGAACTTCAGGGGGTTCGCACAGTCCAACCTCTCAAGTCCATCAATGTCCCTCTGAATGACACCCTTTCTCTCCAGTGTGCTGACTCCATCACACAGCTTGGTGTCATCAGCAAACTTGCTGAAAATGCATTCAGTCCCACTGTTTATGTCACAAAGAAAGACTCCCTTTGAATAGATCCTTCCATTTCTTACTTTTCTTTATTCAGACCCACTAACTCTACTTGCTTGACTGCAGATACCTTCTGTCCAGTTCATACTTCGGTCTGGCAGAAAAGTTGATGGGAACTATGTAGATAGCCCTATATTTTTGCCTTTTATTTTATTTCTCTGATGTTTGCTGTATTAGTTTTGAGGTTGAAATGGACTTCATTGCATGTCCATGAAGTTACTCTCTTATTTTATCTTCTAGCTATAGTGTTCCCAATTTCACTGGTTGTCAGGGATAAGTATGAACAGGACTGAAGAGAAGAAGGAAAGAACAAAAGAGGAGTTACAATGTCTGAGCAAACGAAAGATCATTATATAAACAATATTTTTTGTTTCTTCAACAGCCTGGTTGGAACGCTCTTCACCCCTCCCCCCTCCACGCGGTGGCCACCAGGGGCCCAGAGATGTTGCAGGGAAGACCACACGCCGGGGAGGCAGGCAGCAAAGAGCTTTTATTCCCAGGGTCACAGGTATTTATAGGGTTCTCAGGGGGATGTGATATCACATCACTAGACATCAGGTTTCACAGCGAGTAGGAACGGGTTAACAACAGACAGGGGACAGGGAGACTTTTTCACCTAACCAGTTTAACCAGTCCCTTGCATACTAATGAGAGCTTTTATCAGTGTTCCTGAGACAGACAAAGACAGGCAGGAACAAACTCTATTTACAATGGAATAAAACATTATAGTGAGCTCTCTTCATCCTCCGAGGCTTATTGCCACAGGTTTCTTGAGCAGTTTTTGCTTCCTTCACTGTAGGACCCTTCCAACTGAAATAGATCTATTCTATTCTATTCTATTCTATTCTATTCTATTCTATTCTCAGTTCAAATGGCAAATGTGTAATTATTGTTTGGAATTTTCTTATTTTTATAATCATATTGCTAATATATTTGCAATTTTATTTTGTCCATAAAGACTGAGATATACTCTTATGAGTAGTATTTGTTAAAATACGAGAAAAAAAATCAGAAAATAACCATTAAATTTATTATATAAATGTGACAAAGTCAGTATTATATTTGACCCTACTTCTTAAAGACGAGAAATTCATGATTATGCACTTTTCAGTGAAGGAAGAATAGTTTAAATTACATAAGCAAATGAAAAATAGTTTAATTTATGTAATACCTCTGTATGAGCAGTTGCCAAGTTTTAGGCTAACCTAGTTGTTCTGTAGGGTATTATCAACAATTTCCAGTCTCTTTGCTGAAGGTGCTAAATTGAAAAGCTAAGAAAACTACAATCAGTTATTATGGTTAGATTCTCTGACGTGTTCTCATAATTTCTGTCTGTTCAGGCAATGGAAAAAACCCTGAAATTTCTCATAAATCCTGTCTGAGAATTCTCTGCATAGTGAGGGATCTGACAAACAATTATGGATTGATTATAATTGGCTTTTGTACTCTCAGTGTCTGCAGAAAACAAAAATTTCTGTAGTTATCTATATTCTCAATATCCCCTGTGAGCAATAGTTCTTGTGGACTTGAGCCATCTGCCAGAAACTAGAGTAGCCTCTTGGATGATTTGAGTTAGGCTGCAGGTGAAGTAACAGCAAAATATACCGATGCTTCAACTGAAAATTAATTTTCTCTTTCCTTTGAAAGAAACAAAAGAAAGATTCTTTTATATATGGATGGACAAGGATGACCAAAAATATACTTTATAGTTAATAGTACAGCATATTCATAAACAATAATTTCCTTTCTGACTGGATTCTTGAATAAAGCTATTAAAAGGCACACTGCCAAATAGTTACAGGAAAAAAAAAAAAAAAAAATACCTTTGGCCCAGAACAAGAACATCTCATGGAAGAAGTGCCCGTAAACCACAGGCAGAGTAAAAAGTAATGGAAAGCAGGACTTTTACATAGCATTTACCTTATGTGGAAATCAGGCTAATTTAAACAAATAAAGACAAAGCCTTCAGGTAAATGACCAGAAAAATATTCTGTTTATGTTTTTTTCCTAATGTAGCCTTCCCTGAGGATTGGGTTTAGAGTTCTGAAATAAATATGTGATCTCCAGAATTTAGATTTGATGCTACTCATTTAATACTTATGAAGCATATTAGTTACAGAACTGAAAGAGACACTTAAATTACAACAGCTTTAATATGTAGTAATGCAGAAATTAATCTGGGATTTTATCAAGAGAACAAGTTTGAAGTATTTTGCTTTTTTGTACATTATTATCATTTCATTGTTGACTATATAGGACCTTCACTCTTAATGCTCAAACCAAATTGTATATCCTAGTTCCTGCATCATGTAACTCTAGTTCCTTAATTTAAAGATTCATTAAAAGAAATTTAATATCAACTAGAAATAGAAATTTTATCAACTAGAATAATCAATAAAAAAAATACTTAATCTGTTTGATATAAATTAATTATTTTGACTATACTTACTTAATTTTTTCATGGAGCTTAAAAGGATCATGTTCTCACAAACAACTTTATTTAGAGTCCTATTTTAACTTTGATTTATATTATCTTTCTTTTCTTACTTTGATAAAGGGATGTACTTAGCTATATTTTTTGATGAATAGTAAAGCCCAGTTTTTTTCACTCAAATTCTAGCTCTAGGCTTCTGAAGAACAGCCTCACTATCATTTCACTTCTAGTTATTTACAGGAAATCCTTGTCCATGAGAAGATAGCTCTACCAGTCTTCTTGGACGTTTTTTTCAGGAAATAGTGGAAACTTCAATCTTACTATTTATTTATCTCAAGAAAACAGAAATAATATGCTACCCAGATCTCATATTCCAGCTGGCATCAGCAGTAATGATTATTTGCTGTCTTCAGTGTATAAATTGCTTATTTAGAAGTGATTTGATGCAGTCCAAGTAGATAAAATGAACTTTGATCATCCAAAGGAAGAGGTTTTTTAAAAATACATAAGTGAGATTCTGGGGGAAATATATTAAATTGGCAAGAAGAATGAATGTCTGAAGGGTGACAATTCAATGTCTCTACTGTAGGTGTCAGATAGCTGTATGTATCACCACATTAAAAAAAATAAATAAATAAAATAATCTTTTTCACTAAATTCCTTCAAAAAGACCATGAAATTAATTGGGTTACATAAGATATACACCAGACACTGAGTACATTAAAAGAGCAAGTATACTAGCCATGAAGGGAATGGTGATAAAAATGCAGTTGAGGCGTAAATGAAGTGCTTGAGTCCTTCATCTAAAGGAATTCTATAGTAAAATTGTCACTTTTGAAAAAAGGCACTTCGTCAGCTAACACTCACACACAAAAACCAACCCAACCAAAACTATCTATTGACAACAGGGAAGAGAAACCAAAACTTTTAGTTAACTTATGGTGGTTTGAGCACATTTGAAACTTCCTGTCATGTACTCAGCTAAAGTAATGGCTGATGGTGTATGTGAAAAGACAAAGTAGTTACAAAGTTTTCTTATATGTGGTGGTTAATTATCTTGCCTGTAGAAAACTATTCCTTTCAGCAGGGAAGTATCAGCTCATGTGAAGTTTTGCAATGAATGAAAACAAATAGTTTAATTACAGGCTGCTGTCATTGACAATGTGAGTAGCAATGGTTATGTACCCTGCAGGATTTAAGCAACTTGTCAAACAGACACAGTCAGAAAGACAGATGTTTTTGATTTTTTTTAAAGAACCACTGAGACATTACATTTAAAAGTAACTATTTAGCATTTTTTTCAAACCCAAAATATACCAAAGATTTTCAGGATGTTTAAAATAACTTAAAATAGAAATTTAATGCCTTATCAAACATAATAGAAATTAGCATGACATCTCAAAATGTCAAAGGAAGAATAAAAAAAAACCTGCAAGTCTATTTTCAAAAAATACTTCTGTGACTTTTCTGTCACAAAAGCAAAGGCACTATGTCTACCAAAGAAGAGTTAAAAAGCCCCTAACAATTGTATTGCTTCTACAGAAACAGATTTCTTATCTGTAAGGTGAGGATAATAAGTTTATTTCAGAAGTTAAGGATGATACAGAAAACTATGCTGAGAAAATGAAAAGATTAATGCAGCTGATATTGAAAATTACTGAAACCTGAAAGAAGCATGTTTCTCTTTGCTAACTATTACAAGAGAGTAATATAAAATTACACTAAATTAAACAAGCAACTACTCTGATAGCATCTTGGTTTGGGAAGGCAACACTCAGAACTTTCCATGCATCACTTTCATGAGTCTCCCTTCTAAGTTATTTCTTTTCAACAAGGAACAAGGCAGCTGAAAAAGAATCCACAAAATAACTTCTAAAGTAACAACTATCTCAGACTGTTATTGTAATTTTTTTCAAGCAGTAAGAATATAAAAGGGGATTTATTGTTTATTCTATACAATGGGTTCATTGATATTGAAATACTTTTATGATTTATTAAGAGATTTTTCTACACATTCAGATTTCATATTTCTAAAAGGGAGGATTAGGTAAACAGAGAGAGATGAGAGTGATATTTACTCAGGAATTGAAGTTTCTCAGCATTATTTACATGCTTGAACATGTATTCTTGCATATGCGTTCAAAATACCTAAGTTAAATATTTCCTTGAGTTTTGTAAGATTCGGCAGAGCACTCATTTTGATCTGAAACTCTTCCCTAGCTACACAAATTTTTACAGCAATCCTGGATGTATTTCACAAAGTTCACTATGATGCCCATAAAATACCTTTACCAATCTGTGAGATACTGGTACACAATTGTACACTGAGTTTTGCAGACATATATTGAGATTTATCTCACCTGGAGAAGAAAGCACAGGTCAAGGAAAATTCACTTTTACGTTAGATATCTACTGCACACCCTCTAGGGAGAGCAATATGTAAGTAATTGTAACTGAAATAAGAGATGCAAGCTATTTGGTTCCCTTAATCATAGTAGTTTCTTATTTGTAGGTAAAGTGATCAAAATGTATTGTTAAAATTATTTTGAAGTCTGTCTTTTGATGTCTATTGGCATCTGACAAAGAACTTCATATGGCAAAAGCTCACAGGTAGAATTCGTTCTTGAAGTAGGTGGAGGGTGAGTGATATATTTGGGACAAAACAAGCAATAGTGAATGGAGATACTAGGTTTTCCCATTTTTCACTTTAGAAAGCGATTTAAAAAAAAAAAAAAAAAAAATAAATTAACTAATAGGCACACTGTATGAGGAAGTTAGTGGCCTGAGGGGAGCCAAATGTATCTCTTCCAGCAATTCCTGCAATTATGAGTTTATGAGTAGTCCAGAGAATATGTCTTTTTTTTCTGTTGTACATACACATAACCCAAAGAGACTAGGTAAGAAAAGTAATAATTCTTGCAGTTAGGAGAAACCTAAGAGTTGTGGAGTTCGCTTAAGGGGTGGCAAGACTTTTGCCTCTTATTAGATGAACATTTAATCTCATGATTATTAAATATATGATATATGAACACCCGAAGAGTAAATAGGGAGAAGGGTTATGGGAAGGTACCATTGTGTTACTGACCTAGAGTTTATAAGTGACAGCAAAGAGGAGGAAAGATCTAAAACCCCTTTTTCCCCAAATGAAATTTATATGTGGTAATTTACTCGATAAAAGAGCAGAATCCAGATTTTTTACATTTTACTAGATTTGGGAGACATTATTTTGCACTTTACCTCTCTCCCTCTCCTGACATACTATTCTTACCTCATGCAAATATGTAACTAATGTTTCACTGCTTCATGTGTTTTAAACAAGTTCGACAGTGGAAGATAATGTCATTACCTTTCATCTGCACTGCAGATGGTATCTTTGATGAGCTCACATAATGTGTTCAGACTATTTGTTTAGTGTCATCTTGAAAATACTTCTAAGTTTGAATGTTTAACTCACATATTATATTTACACCTAAACTACCAATCTAAGTTTATGGCTAATTACAAACTATTATTGAGCATTTATCATTCTGTACTCTTATAATTTAAAACATTTTAATGGTCTGATAAGGTTACAGAAAAGGAAGCTGGCAAACTTTTGGGGAGTTTTTACCAAACAAATGTATAGAGGAAACCAGAAATGGTTTCAAAATTATTCATGTTAAGCAGTGGGTGAACATTTTTTCTGCCCATAAGTTGATGTATTTATAAAATATTTGCTATAAGATGTTCAGCTAACTCCTGAAATATAATATAACTTCCTCCAGCCTTCAAATTTTCAAAGTATTAAACCAAATATATATTCAGTCTTTCTAATACAAATAGCTTTTATTTCTATCCTTTCAAGACAACCAATAATCTACATTTGTGAATGCATTTAAAAATTAAAATGAGGGTTTGGGATAAAATGGGGTAAAATACAATAATGTAATGGGAAAAAAAACAGTCGGCCTAACTCAGCCCTGGTTCATGACATTTTACTGAATGTTCAAAACTCAAAAACATGTGCTCTGTTCTGCTTTTTCTGAACATAATCACAGGTATTTGCAAGCAAATTGTTGCCAAAACCATTATTCAATAATGGTTATTTATAATTAGCACTTCAATGCTAAACATTAGAAAAAATAAAAAAGTGTACTTTGAGGGCTCTGCAGTGGTATAATTCTACCATACATGTCTTTATAGAACAAGTCCATTGTTTAACACTTTTTAATAATAAAACACACAACATAGATACCAAAATGTTACATATGTAATATAACATGTACAATAATTTGTACATTTTTACTACTGCAACTGAAAATTTCTTTTCAGATCTATTGTTGGAATCAGTTCAGTTTTTCTGGTGTGTAAAATATTCTCATGAAACATCCCAAATGTTAAATTCTTCCTGAAGTTGATACTGCTGAGAAGTATACTCAACCATAACAATTAGTGTGAAATTTTATCAATTGCAATTGCAGATGTGGTTACTACAGTGATATTATTGGTTCTGAAGCTATATCACTAGAATTTTAGAAGGAATAATTTTTTTAAAATCCTTAAAACATTGAAAGTGGAGACAAGGGAAAAATAAGATCCTACTGAGAGGTTTCATTCCACTTTCATTTTCAGAAAAACTAGATTGAAGATGACAAGATATTTCCCAGGAAAAATGTTTTATTTACATTTATGTCTTTTATTTATTTAATGTCATTGAAATCCAAGAAATATTCCCTCAGAATTTATGTTCTATAAGAACTGTTTTCTTCCTCAGAGTGATGTTTAGGAAAACTAATACTTCTTATATCATCCATAGCCCTAGAGAAAGATATTTTCTGCTAGTTTTGATTAGAGACTATTTTTTTTTTTATTATTATTATTATTTATTTTGTATTCTCTATTCAAACATAATTGTTGCCACCAACAGTTTACAGTCATGGTATGAACTTAATGCTGGTTGTTAAAATGCCATTACTTGAAAAAACCTAGAAACTGTTGTTATTTCATATTTGCTTACCAACTAAAGATACTAAGAATCAAATTATTAACCATATTTCTATGTACAACATTCAACAGACAGATACAGAACTAATATCTGGTAGCAGATCTGGCATAAAGATCGTGTGATCTGTCTGTTTTCATAGGTCTGTGTCTTTTTATTATCTCCACATTTGATAAAAATATTTCCACTGTTAAATTAGCCTTTGTATTGTTTTTCCCTTTTTCCCTTTTTCCCATATCCCGCCTCATATCTGTGTCTTGCCTCATATTCTGCATACATTCTTCTCTTCTTTTTTTTTTTTTTTTTTTTTGAGTTGCACTGGGGCAGCCTCACCATGAATATTATGTGCAGTTTTGGGCACAGACAGATATAAAGGTATTAGAAACTTTGCAAAGGAGGGTTACAAAGATGGTGACGGTTCTAGAGGGAAAGCCATATGAGGAGCACCTAAGGTCACTTGGTCTGTTCAGCCTGGAGAAGAGAAGACTGAGGGGAGACCTCACTGCAGTTACAACTTGCTTGTGAGGGGAAGAGGAAGGGCAGAAACTGATCTCTTCTAACTGGTGACCAGTTACAGGATATGAGAAAACGGCATGAAAGGGAGGTTTAGGCTAGATATTAGGAAAAGGTTCTTCACCCTGAGGGTGGTTAGGCACTTGATGGCTAAAATTGGCTCTTAAAATAAAACACTTAAGACTCAGTTCATGAGTCTTAGCAGGCAGCATTCCTTTCATTATTATTACAACGTCAGATGTACAAGAATAGTTTCTCCAAAAGTGTGCACGCAGAGTTACAAAAGCCTTTTGCTTTTATTTAGTTGCCTGATTGACAATTCAAAGCATTGCCTAATACTGTTATGTCCACTTCCAAAATGGTCTCTCCCTCAGTACAGCACTCAACATGCCTCCTAAATTTGAGTCAGAGGTCCCAAAGACCCCTTATCTTCATCTTCCTCATCTTGCTCCTTAGGCTTTGGCACAGTGTCATGCCTTCTGGAATGGTTTCAAGGCTTTAAGTAGCTTTGACTGGTTATATAAGGTGTTATGTCTGTTTCTCAGTACATTTTTTACAGACGGAAAACTCTTTACCTTGTTAAAACCCCTTGTCTGTTGAAATTTGTAAAAAAGAATGCCAAACTACTTCCAGAAATGTTGGACAAAGGCACTAGCAAGCTATACTAAAATCTACATAATATGGATTTTAAGGCATCACTCTGAAATAGGAAAGTGGTCAGGGCACCAAGTCTGTCAGAGTTCAAGAAACATTTAGAAAATGCACTCAGGTGCATAGTGTGATTCTTGGGTGCAGAGCCAGGAGCTGGTCTTCAATGATTCTTGTGGGTCTTTTCCAACTCAGAATACTCTATGAATCTATGATTTGCTCTGTTTACAGATACAGTGTTATGACAGATTTCCAAAGTCAGCTTGAATTCTGCCATTTGGTACATTATAAGTACATTCTCTGACCTCTGAAACACAGCTTTTCTTGCTGATTGATCCATTCTTCAAATTGTAACAAGTTCTAAGCTTATTCCTCAGACATTTTATAATGCAAAAGTTGATCTATTTATTCTGGAGATCTTTCCAGAATCATAGGCAAAAAAATAAATTGGAAGATACCTACAGATAGCACTCTATTGTCACAGGATTAGGATCAGCTTTGTTTAGGCCATTCCTAAACAAATTCCAATTATTGTCTATATCCTGTTAAAACAGATGCGGTGAAAAGTTTTGGTTTTTTTCTTTTCTGGATACAAATTTCAATTATAATCCAGAAGCACATATTAAAAGTGTTGCTTCCTTCCTCTCTCACAAGTAAGAAAAATGACACCTCAGCTTCACAGAATTCAGAAAATAGATCCAGGAGTTCCAAAGCCACCTGTCATGAAATTACACAGCTTGCCAGAAATAGATATTGATTCTTATAATAAAGTCACGGCAGCAAAGGAAGTCAAAAGGCAAAGATGGCTTGGCAATTGTAAATGCTACAACAGTACTGTAGAAAGCTGATACCGCCTCAACACCCACCTCTCTAAGCTAAGTTTTGTTGTTTTTTTGTTTTTTTTAAATATAGTTTTCACAAGGAAGTATGATAATAAAAGTATTAAAATCAACATTAATATTTATGTATAGGGTATTCCTTTAGCTTTGGTAGTACTGGTAAAATTTGAAGAGCAAATACTAACTAGGTCAGCAATATCTGAGTTTTTGCCTAACAAAACGCTTTCTTTCCTGGCATATGCTTCACCTCCAGGATATCTCCAAGGTATTTCTGAGATAACATCTGTTGTCAGGTATCTTAGAATTATTATTTAATTTCAGTGACTTTGTTCACATAGTGATTATATTGGTATTATTACTTGCCTTATTCTTTATCCTGTCTTGAGTTGTTACCCCATCTCAGAGTTCAACATTTCTTGTTGTTCAGATGTTTCTGTTCCCCTTTGAGCTTCTGTCAGAGCAGTAGGCATGAACAGTTCTAAAACTTAGCTTGCATAGTTTGTTTAGAGGCTCTGTCAAGCCACTTCCTTCTAATGAGAGATAATTGATCTTATCAAGACTTACTTATGTGTCTCTTTGCTTTTTATATTTCTATCAGAATGAAGATCACATATGTTTTTTTCAATCGTTCTGTTTTGTTGCTGTAAGTCCTCACTGCAGAAGATATCTACCTACTTGCCTATGCCTTTCATGCAGTGCATAGTTAAGTGAAAGCATTGTAAATTAAGTGATGTATGGTTAAGGTATTTGGCATTTATATTCAGATCTCCAAGTGATTCTCCACTGTTTTGCACAGAGCTCTGTATTTCAACTTCTTGGAAATTAATATTGTTCTGAGATCTTCTTCTCCATGTAAAAATCTTTTTATTTTGTTTTAATGTGAGCTTTATGCAAAAGTTTGATACCACAAAGAAGTCTATCCATTTCTGTGAGATAGTGATAGAATGAAGAGGTCCCTTACAGTAATTATTTAAATTTTTGCCAGTGCTGTTTTTCACAGTAAAAGAACCCACAACTGCTTCACCACATACAGTAATATTAAGGAGCCTTTCAAATATTCTCCCCTCAGTTTTCTCTCCTCAGTATCAACAATACTCACTGGTTTGATTATTTACTGACTCCTACTCTTTGAAATAAAGGCAACGTAAACACATTGTCATCAATAGAGTTTTCTAAACAACATACACTGTTGAAGAAAATTCTGATTTCTTTCATCATTATAATGAATGCTATAACTAAGAAGTGCGTGAGAGTTTGAGGTTTTTTGGTGTGTGTGTTTTTTGTTTTTTTTTTTTAATTTCTCTTTGCTTAGAACCATCATTACAGCAAATCTTTATTTCTGTAGTTGTCAATCATCACCAGCTTAATACATATAATATTAAGAAATACTCAGAAATTCATTAGTATGTTATTTGCTCTGGATTTACCTCAATAGGTTAATCCTCAGGATAGTACAGAACCATAAAAAAGTTGCACAAACAATAATGTTGACATTCTAGCTCTGAAATTGATCACACTTCATACATGTTCCTGGAACACTGTTTTCCCAAACAATGGTCTGAGCCCTATCTTGTGTACAATATACTGTGTGGTTTTCTTTTCTCTAACATATCCACTGGAATTGTGATAATCATCATTATATTTTTTATATGTGTGGTGTTTCAACTGTGTTTAGATATCCATTTCAAACATATATTTTTGTCCAGAAGTTACCTTAATATTCTTTAAAATCTCAGAGGCTTAGAAAAGCATTATCAGATAGTTTGCAAATCCTCACACCCTTAGGGATTTTTCCTTATCTTAAGTCAAGGTTGTGTTTCTTCACATTCTTGATGTCCTTGAAAAGTAACAGTATTATTTTGTTTTGCCATTTAATTTTCTTCTTTTAAAGCAGAATTGTTAATTTGTAAAAGGATAGGTGTTGCTGAAACAAGTGGTAAATTTGCACTGTAATACTACTCCCCTTCCCTTCCCTTCCCTTCCCTTCCCTTCCCTTCCCTTCCCTTCCCTTCCCTTCCCTTC
>JAWWTY010000106.1:73253274-73263480 GCA_035222235.1 Margarornis squamiger | reverse complement strand
CCTGCCCGTCCCTTCCCTTCCCTTCCCTTCCCTGCCCTTCCCGTCCCCCTCTCCCTCCCTTCCCTCCCTCATGAGCATCACTCATGAGATAAGTCTGGGATCTCTAACAGTTATGGGTTTGTGAGGACTGCCAGGCAGAACTCCCCATTGCACATGCACAGCACACTGCCTGATGTGCTCAGGACTAGCAAATGTGCTAGGACTAGCTGGCATAGCAGGAAAAGACATATGCAAATGTTGTGCAGTTATAGAGTTCTGGGTGGAATTGACTCTATAATCACCAGATTAAGAGCTGTCGTATTGTAACAGAATTCTTTTTTTTTTATTATTATTATTATTTTTATTTTTTTTATTTTATTTTATTTGACTTGAGCAGAAAAGTCAGCTATAGCACAAAGAAAAGCAGTTATGGTTGGGCATGGGGGAGGTGGGGAAAGGGGTGAGAGGAGAGAAAAGGCTCTGCAAAACAAAACTTATTTAATTCCTCTTTTACTCATTCTTTTAAATTTCTCTTTCCTCCAACAATTCAATTCTTTCTCTATGAATACAGTTACATTTCCTCATGTCACTTCAAGTTTGAATTGTCCTCCACAGTTCATTCTCAATCTATGTCCAAAATTGAAGTTCCATTGTGGTTTTCACAATTTCTATATTTCAAATAAATATAAGGGTTCTGTTTTTTGTTTGGTTGGTTGTTTTTTTTTGTTTGGTTTGGGTTTTTTTTGTTTGTTTGTTTTGTTTTGTTTTAATATCTAAACAGGACAGGTAAAGTAGAAAGTAATTAGGGATAAACGGTAAGATTGCATATGCCTACATCAAAATAAAGCAAATACAAGAAAAATCTTATATAAAGTTAAGGGAAGCACTCAAACTGCATGGAATCCTTCTAAACCACCTGTCTACAGATACTCACTTACTTAAAATAGTTAAATTTCCTGCAGAGTATTATGAACGCATCTGCTCCCACAGTACTCCTGTTAGAAGTTTTGACAGTTTGGAAATCACTTGTCAAATTACCTCACAGGAATTTGGAGTATGGTGGAATTACAAAAGTCTCTTTCTGAAGCAGAATTTCATAAAAGAGTGTTGGTACAGCTGATAATTTTCTAGCCAGTGAAAGATTTGGTTTTATTTACTGGTTTGTGGTTTTGTTTTGGTTTTGGTTTTGTTTTTGTTTTGGTTTTTTTCTTTGTTTGTTTTTGGTTTGGTTTGGTTTGTTGTTTTTTTTTTTTTTCCAAAGGAATGCTAAAGTTTGAACTTGACCTTCTGTGAAGTGTTTCTTTGTTTCATTGACTGAAATAGCTTCCTGTCTATCTATAGTGATTTTTTTTCCCCTTATTGCTGTAAAATTTGTTGTACTGTGAACAGTCAGGGTGTTTAGTGGGACGTGTGTGTCAGTTTTAATATTGCATAAATATGTTACAAAAATGAAAGTAATTTAAGGGAAAAGACACAGGTGTTGAATGTCTTTGAGTGCCATAATGTGTGTCCTTAACAAATACTTAAATTGAGTGATCACGGAATCATAGAATCACAGAATCGACTAGATTGGAAAAGACCTCTGAGACTGAGTCCAATCTTTGTCCCAACACCGCTTCATCTACTAGACCAAGGCACTATGTGCCGCATCTGGTTTCTTCTCAAATACCTCCAGGGAGAGTGACTCCATCAACTCTCTGGGCAGCCCATTCCAATGCACAATCACCCTCTGTTCTTCCTAAAGTTCAACCTAAACCTCCCCTGGCACACCTTAAGACTGTGCCCCCTTATCCTTCTGCTAGTTTACTGGGAGAAGAGACCAACTCCCACCTGGCTACAACCTCCTTTCAGGTAGTTGTAGAGGGTGATAAGGTCTCCCCTGAGCCTCCTCCAGCCTAAACAACCCCAGCTTCCTCAGCTGTTCTTCATAACACTTGTGCTCCAGTCCCTTCACCAGCCTCATTGCCCTTCTTTGGACACACTCCAGCACCTCAATATTCTTCCTGAATTGAGGGGCCCGGAACTGGACACAGTACTTGATGTGCAGCCTAACAAGTGCTGAGTAGAGGGGAAGAATCATTTTCCTGCTTCTGCTGGCCATGCTATTCCTGATACAGACCAGGATGCTACTGGCCTTCTTGGCCATCTGGGCACACTGCTGACTCATGTTCAGCCAGCTGTCAATCAGCATCCCCAGGTCTCTTTCTGTGTGGCTGCTCTCCATCCACTCTGTCCCCAGCCTGTAGTGCTGCAGGGGTTTGCTATGACCAAAGGGCAGGACCCAGCACTTGGTCTTGTTGAACTCAATCCCGTTGGATTCAGCCCATGTACCCTGCCTGTCCAGGTCCCTCTGCAGAGGCCTCCTGCCTTCCAGCAGATCAACACTCTCCCTGCCAACTGCAGGTGCCACCTGCAAATTTGCTAATGGTAGACTCAATCCCCTTATCCAGATCATCCAGGACTGGGCCCAGCACTGATCCCTGAGGACACCACTAGTGCTGGCCACCAAGTGGATGCAGCTCCATTCACCACCACTCTCTGGGCCCTGCCATCCAGACAGTTCTTAACCCAGCAGAGAGTGTACCTGCCCAAGCCATGGGCTGCCAGGTTTTCCAGAAATTCTATTCTATTCTATTCTATTGTATTTCCAGGATTCTATGTAGTTATATTTCAGCAGGAGATTACCTACAGTTTAATATTCTGAACAGGGTTTATGTGGCAAGGTTTTGCTACTGTGAGAGCTGCATGTGAGAAAACCCAAAAAATTGTCCACACATCAGACAAAGGCTGTCCAGCAGGCTTCAAGGACTCACCACTGGTCAAAGCTGAGCCCATCAGTGCTGTTGATAGTGCCACTGGGCTAGCATATTTAGGAAGGGGTAAAAAAAATTCACAAGAACACCCAACAGTGAAAATATGTGTAAGCAACAAATCTGCAGACATCAAGGTCAGTGAAGAAGATGGGGGAGGAGGTTCTTCAGACACTGGAACAGAGATTTCTCTGTAGCCTTTGGTGAAGACCATAGTGATGCATGTTGTTCCACTTTATGTAAGTCCACACTGGAGCAGATATCCATTCTGTAGCCCATGGAGGATCCCATACTGTAGAAGGTGAACGCCCAAAAGAGGTTGTGACCCACACAGGAGCAAGTTTTCTGGCAGGACCCATGACCCCATGAGGGGTCCAGCCTGGAGAAGGTCTAGAAGGACTGTATACTATGGGAGGGACCCCATCATGGAGCAGGAGAAGAGTATGAGGAGGAAGGAGCAGAATAGACAATGCGTCATGAACTGACCGTAACCTCCATTCCCCATGTCCCTGTGCTGCCTGGAGGAGAGGACTTATGAGAAGACAGGAGTGAAGTTGACCTGGGCAGAAGGGAGAGTTGTAAGAAAGGTTAGATTTGTTACTATTTCTCACTATGATTTTTTAATTTAAATTTTTAAAAATTAATAATTTCCCAAAGCTGAGGATTTTTTTCCTTGCTATTGTTGCATTTTCCTTGTGATTGGTATGTGGTCTCCCTGTCTTCATCTTGACTCATGAACGTTTTCATTGTATTTTCTCCCCTCTTGGTGAGGCAAGGGAGTGATAGGGGACCTGGGTGGGTACATAGCATCTGAGGTCAATACAGCGCATCTTACATCGGGGAGTGTGTGGCAAAGATTTGTTTCCACCAAGGAAATTTCAAAAAGTTGTTCAAGTCGGATAGGTCAAAAATGCAGTAGCTAGCTGAAGGTCATGCAATCCAAGAAGCTGCTTAAAAAAATTGCTCCTTATCTTGTGAAAGGCACAACTGAGGGTCTAGAAAAAGGGATCATGAATAAATTTCTCTTTCAAATAGGAGCTAACAATTATGCAAATCATAGATTTAATTTTAAATGTCAAATATATATGGAAGTACATTTGCAATCTGAACCACTGAAGGCAAATGTTCTATCACAAAATGAGTGGTTTGGGTCACTTAAAAAATAACCAGCAAAGGTATCAGAAAAAGCAGATTTAATATGAGTTTTAAAAAGTATGACAAAGTTTGATGGCAAGGTTCACTCTTCTCCTTGCTACATGGATGAAACATGCACAGGAATATCAAATTAGAATCAATTTAGAGTGACTCATGTGGAGACCAGGGGCAGGAGAAAGGTGTAAAGGTATAAGAGGGAGACCCTTCCTTTGAGGCAGGAAATTCAGAGTGGATGCCCTTGCTTTTTAAACTCCTGATGGAATGTAGTTGCAACTGAGTCCAGTCTTAGTTTCAGACTTGATCAATGATTTATTTATAGAGGTTTATAACACCATTTAATCATTGACTAATTTATAAAGTGGTGTAATAGGATTTACTACAATTCTATTGTGACAGCTACAAATTCAAAATACTGATATTCATCCTATACTCACTATAAGGTATTTTGTCAATTCACATGCACACACACAGATGTATAGTAGTATGTGCAAAAGTATTCCTGTGAAAAATTTCACTCGAAAGTCAGTGAAATAGTCACATCTAATGCTTTGTCACTTCTCAGCAGGTGAAGCATTGAGCCTTGAGAAGTCAGGATATCATCACAGATTCTGTCATCAGCCTACAGTTGTTGTGGTTTGAAACCAGCTGCAAATTAAGCTCCAAGCAGACACTCCCCTTCCCCTCACCCCTTCAGTGAGAAAGGGACAAAAGGCACAGATTATGGATTGACTGGAAAATTTTTTACTGGAAATTTACTGGAAAAACACCAATGAGATGAGAAAAACAAACAGTAGTGGCAACAATACTAATAGCAGTCTATGCAGCTTTCCAAGACAAAGGAGAAAAATGGTGGGCACTGCTGTTCATGACAGTATTTTTGCCTCTGACAATGAAAAAACCCAGTGGAGGACAAAATTGTCTGCACCTATGTTCCTCCCCCAAGCCCAAGACAATAAAAAACAGTGATGGACAAACCTTCCAAGCTGGATCGTCTGCACCAGCCCACCACTCTGTTCACCACTTGCTCCCTCAGAAAAAAGAAAAAAATTGTGCCAAAGGGTCCCGAAGCCATGCCCCCTTTCCTCATGGAAGTTAGAATCCCTTACTTCTCTCCCCCAGAGTGGTATCAAATAACCTAGACATGCCCACACAACTCCAGGCTCCAAATTCCTCCTGTCCTTGGCTGAAAATTAGGACAATGGTGCTCTGAGTATTGCAAATTGTCTAGTTTACAAGGTCTGAGAGCCATCTCACTCAGAGAGAGGTGCTGGCACAGCCCACTGTGGCCCAAGGAGAACCCCAAAGGGTCTCAGGACTGCTGTTTATAGTGTTTCAAGATTATTCTTTTAATCATCTATAAATTTTCCATCCTTGGGTCAATAATTACTGAAGTTTCCAAAGCAATTGGAAATTGTTTCTAACACACTGTAATTTTTTTTTTTTTTTGTATTTTTTTTTTTTTTTCCAAAAACTCTGACGACAATTATACCACTCCCTTTGGGCAATGGTTCAGGTATAAAATTTTCCAACACTGTCACAAAATGGCTGATTATCCCTCCTTTTCTTCTTCACCCTAGAAGCGTGACCAATGCTGCCCTGCTGCAGTCAGTTCCATTCCCATGTTGCCACACCACCCAACTCATCCCACAAAGGTCAGGGGCTGACAGGAACTCCAAATTCTTACAAAGCCTAAGAAAAAAGCAGCAGGGAGTGAGGTGGGTGAGATGGATACATATCAACAAGTGTTCTTGGGTTTGGAATTCATCTATCTTATGTAATCTCCAAAGTAAGAGGGGAAAAAAAAAAAGGAAAAAGGAAAACTTTAGGGTGAAGAAATCACCTCTATTATTATCATCCTCACAACAACTTCTGAACAGTGAGGTTCTCGTATCCATAAAATGCATTATGCTAAGTATTACAATAAACTTATATGTGCGACTTAAATTTGTGTTTCCATGTGGAATCAGTTTTTCAGCTCCAGTAAGACTGAGATGTTTCATATATTCATATCTCTAAATGAAACTATATTAAGCCTAATTAATGCTTTTGACAGAATTATACATAATTTTGGTTAATTTACAATGAATTTACTCCCTGAGTAATTTTTTATAACAATACTTTGAATTCACTCCTTGATGAAAATTAGTGGAAAATACTATGTATAAAATTAGTGTTAACTTAAAGAAAGAATGGCAGATAGGACTGCAGGTATCTTCTAGCAGATTAAGGAGAGTTTTATTAGTTTCATTTATAGATACATACAGCCTACCTGGCTGACAGCTGACACTGATGACAACTGAGAATGCGCACATCGCAAATAAAAGTCTTCATATATACAGGGATTTCAAGACCTTTGTGAAATATATCGTTTCATTAATTGCTTATACAAGGATTAAGTACTGGAGTTTACATTTTGCAGCACCACACTATCATTCTCTTTTGAGTAAACTGAAGTAAACCAGAAGGAGCTTTACTGAAGTTAGCTGGTGGTACAATACATGTGTATGTGAGAAAAGAAAGAAATCTAGGATTGGATGCTAAGTATCTTGGTAGGCAGAATGGTTTGATCCTTTCATGTACAAGTAATGGCCCTAACAGTAATTCTGATACAACCAAACTTTGTTATGAATTCTTGTCCGTTTTTCTGAATTAAAAAAAAAAACAAAAAAAAAAAACAAAAAAAAACCAAACAACCAAGAAAATAAAAAATAAGGAAGTCAAATTTCCCTCTCGTATTTGGTTTAATGTTGATAAAAGTGATACACAGAGAACTGGTTTTGAACAGATTAACTTTCATTGTGCTGGAATTTGTGCCTATACATTGCCTTCTTAACACAAAAGTGGAGCAGGTTGCTATTAAAGCCTTTTACCACATTATTTTGTTATGTATTCCAGGGAATGGATATTCTGGGAAACTGCTGGTGATTGCAGTTTATGGTGCTTTGTCTACTGAAATAGCTAATAAATTAAGCTGATTTCATAATGCCTACAAGCAAAAAAGCCAGTGGAGTTCAATTAGTATAAAACTAGAATAAGAGAATAGTGAATTATGTCTAAGGTTTCCTTTCCTTATTTCTTTTAACAACTTGATAGTTTGGCTTCAATTCTAACTTATCTTTATGTGATTTATGCTTTGGAAAAAAATATTGTTGAGGTAATAAAGCCCACGGCAACTGTCTGTTTCTCAATGAATTTATCATTTTCAGTTGAAACATCATATTTGTGATTATATAAATTGAATTTAATTATGGAGTATTTTCTACATTTGTGAACTCACACATTCAATTGGTTTACCCCCAAAATAAGTATCTGGTGATTTTATTCTGGTGCACTTCTATAAACTTATGTGGAAAAAAGTGAATGTGTACTAAGAGAAGAATCAAATTGAAGATCAGGCAAAGAAGAAACCATGGAAAAATCTTAATATTCAAATAAATGTAGTAAAACTCTGACTGTCTTCCCGTTTCTTTCAGAGAAAATTCAAGCTTGTCATCCAGGAAAAGCAGTCATACAGTATTTCATTTCCTTGCCTTTCTCTTGCATACTCATGTAGTTATTCTAATTACCTTTTAAAGTATTTTTAGATTTTTCCAACACTTCTTGTTTCCTGAAAGCCTCTTTATTTTCCGCTACCATTTTCTGAATTATTTTTCATATACCAACAAGACTCGGAAGTGGTTCAGAAAGCTGAGAGCACTACTGTGTCAGATATTTTATCACTAATTGAAAACTTTCACATACTGTAGGTGTAGGCATAGTATAAATTATGAGTGTGATCATATTCTTCAATATCCATAGTTTATCATTAGGTTTATTGCTTTTCAGGGCACATAATAGATCTTAAAATCAATGATTCTGTATCTGAATTAAGCAGTCTAGCATCTCTGCAAGACTTTCTTTGCCACTTCACTAAGATTAATAATGGTTTTAAAAGAAAAAAAAGAAGTATCTAAAGATATGTATCTTAGAGGAAAGGAAAGTTAAGTCTTTTCTTTCTTGCATTTCTGCAGCAACAGGATAGTTCAAACACAGAGATATGGTTCGGTAATGTGTTCACTAAATAATAAATTAGTCCTTATTTGGAGTACTCTGCTCAGCTTGAAGTACTATTTCAGGCATGGCACAGATGTCCTATATGATGCAGCAAGTTTGCATCTCAAGTTCTCTGTAAAACGTGTCTTATAAATTTCTAACATCTTCTAATGTGATAAATACAAAGATGATTTAAGATATTCAGAAGTGTGATAGTATGCATACTGAGTTATAGACAACAGACATTGCATTCCATTTGCTATAATCCTGATGCTACCCACTGTCAGGCACATACATATGTGTTCTCAAACAGTCTTTCCAATTTTTTTTTATTTTTTTTTTTAATTGTTTTGCCTTTACATGGTAATTTTAGGTATATATATATATATATATATATATATATGCATATCTCCATCTAACATAAATATGTGGGCTGGAGCTAGATGACCTTTAAGGTCCCTTCCAACTCACACAATTGTATGATTCTAAGATTCTATGATTTAACACACCTTTTGAAAAAAGCATATATTAATCAAAATCCAATCAGACTTTAACCCTAATGGTGTTGTTAATAGTGTTCTGTTGATTATTCCATACCACTTCTCTGTTTTCTCCTACATTAGATTCAGAGTGCCCAAACTGACAAGCTAAGGAAAGTACTTGTTGATCGCTGGCTTTCTCTTTGTCAGGCTTTGGTGTCACTTGTATTGGCAGCTTTACAAATGTCTCTGGATCTCTCAGAGATCTGTTGTGCCAATGGAGAGGATGCCTGGTAGTCTTGACCATTATTTTATTTTAATTAATTTCACTTTCAAAGTATTCCACTGTATGTAGGAATATATTTAGCTTGAAAGGAGTTCAAGATATCTGGAAAATACATGTTCTGGTCCTTCAATTTCCTAAAGAAAAGATCAACCAATCTTACACCTATGATTTTTACAGTTGAATTTAGTGGCCTAGTAGTTAAAAATGAGAAGTTTCCAGCAATGATCATGTAGGAAAAAAAAAAAAATAAAATATATTTCAGAGATCTTAGCGCTCATAAGTTTATTTTATTTTATTTTATTTTATTTATTCTATTTCCTTTCATTTTTGTCTGTCAAAGCAAGTTGTTTACATAAGGTAATTTAAATGGATTTATAGTGATTCAGATAACTTTTAGAACATTTGTATTTGGATTATGAAATATTATTTTGGTAGCAATGAGGAATGCAGGAGTAGATTGTGTGATAAAGCACCAGGAGCTGTCCCCATGTTGGACAGAGACAGTTCCAGCAGGCTCTTAAACAGAAACACTGTTGGTTGAAGCTGAGCCCATCAGCAGTGCTCATGGTGCCTCTGATAACATATTAGGAAAAGATAAAGAGCACTGTACTGCAGCTGTAGAGAGAAAGAAGGAAATCTGGAAGAAATATCCCTGCAGGCACAAGAGTCAGAGAAGGAGGAAAGAGAGACAGTACTCCAGGTGCAAATCAAGCATTTCCCTGCGGTACATGGAAGAACTTCCACTGGAGCAGGTGGAAATGTCCTGGAAACAGAAGAGCCCATACCACAGCAGGCTACTGGCAGGAGTTTGGACTGTGGAGAGGAGCTCATGCAGGAACAGGTTTTCTGGCTGGAACTACAGCCTGTGGGAACCTACATTGGAACTGTCTGTAAACCATATCCTGTGGAAAGATGCCATGCTCTTGAAGAACTCCAGCACATGGGAAGGATCCACACACGAGCAACTGGTGAAAGACTGCATCATGTGGGAGGCATTCAATGCTGAATCAGGGGAAAAGTGAGAAAGAGGAAGGAGTAGCAGGGACAAAATATTATGAACTAACTGCAACCTCCATTCCTTTTTCCTGTGCACTGCTCCAGGCAGAGAGAAGATAGAAGTTAGGAAGAAAGATGTGAAGTTGACCCTGGAAGAAGGGAAGGAGTAGGGGAAAGACATTTTATTTCTGTCTTTTTTTCTTACTGTCTCACACTATTTCTATGTAAGGAAACCCTGCCTGCAGAACTCACAGAACAGCCAAGATGAAACTTTCCAGGACTGGATGGAACTGACACTTAGACAGTGATTTATTGTATTAGATAGCTACTCCTCTTGTATCTGTGTGACACACCCCCATTGATGAAGCAAGCCCTGAGCCACTCCCCGCTTCCCCCCCTCCTCCTTCTCCCTCCTTTCCCTACCTGCCGGGCCCCACCCTAGCCACGCCTCTCCTTTTCCATGATTGTA
>JAWWTY010000106.1:73221734-73242921 GCA_035222235.1 Margarornis squamiger | reverse complement strand
GTTTGTAGGACTGTGAAGTTTTGTTTTGTGAGAATCTTCACACAGTTCATTATAACAGGATGTTTTTTAACAGAGACCTTGTAGTAGATGATGGAGGAGTATTTATTACCTTTTGTGTGTGTTATCTGTATACAACAGGCTCCGGCATATGTAATGGTTTCTTAGCAGGTAGCCATTGAAAACAATGAAAGACCCCCTGCTCCTTTCCTCATTTTTCCTGCTCCTTTCCTCAGCTTATATATCTGAGCTGACATCATATGGTATGGAATATCCCTTTGGTTAGTTTGGATCATCCAGCCTACTTGTGTCACCTCCCAGGATCTTGCCCTCAGCTGGGGGAGGAATGTTACAGTGTTGAGGCTGTGCTCAGATGCAGCCAAAACACTGGTGTTCTATCAACACCCTTCTAGCTACCAATGCAAAGCACAGAACTGTGAGGGCTGCTGTGGGGAAATGAACTCCATCTCAGCCAGACCCTGTGAATACTCTGTGAATTTTAGTGGATGAATGTTCATAATGCTTAAAACAATCCTAATGAAATGCAAAACTCATGACAAAAGTGTATCTTGAACATATTTAGTAGTGAATGCAATCCAGGAGATATGACTTCTTGAAGTCTTCCAAAAATATGTATTCACCCTGTAGTAGTTTGAAAATATTAGTGGATGAAGGAAATGTTTATTTATAAACCTATTCTAACACTTGATTAATTTAAACTTCGTTGATTTCTGTTTATCTTTGCTAATTTCTGATGAAAAAATGCAATCAATATTCTTAGAATCTTTATTTTTTTATTACATGATTCAGTACCTTCAAAAGCTTCCTTTAAAAGTTGCATGACCGGAACACCAGTTAGGTGAAAGCTTATCATTCTATAAGGATATTATAATTTTTAATCTCTGTACCAAAATTCACATTCAAAAAAAGATGAACAGAGTGACACTAGAGAATGAGCCACCACTTCATTTCTGAATGCAGTACCTTGTACATGATTCCAAGGTGAGATCCAGTGAAGGATCTACTAAAGCTGTAAGTAATAAATTTATGCATACTCATTCTTTCTGTCCCAGGAAATAGTTAACGTGGGAGCCACTTGTCATTAATCAGCCATTTTGTAGACTTCTAAAAAGTATTATATTTATGCAAGGTCTGAATTTCAGACCCAGAGACACACTATAGATTCATAATTTTTCCTTTCATTTTCCCATTAAGAGATACATTTTTTAAAATTTTCTCCTGATTAAATAATGAATATGAGAAAATGGATTTCTGTGTTTTATGTGTGAAAGTTCCAGTGAAGAAAAAAGATTAGATGCCCAGTAGAAATCTATACCTTAGATACGGTTAATTATTTAAATATGATCTATCATAAGTAATTGATTTAACAAGCTAAATATATCTATTTTCCATATAAGACAGTGAGAATACTGGTTCCAGTTTCACAGGTAAACACCTTCATTGTTGTGATCCAATTTATTAATCAATTATTAAATCATTAAACTATTAGCCACCTGCTTTCTGAATGAACTTTTTTAAAGAACATTAAATTTTAATGAAGTTTTAGGAGGGATTTTCTTATCAGAGATTGCAACAACATTTATGATTTAATAATATTAATAGAGTTTATAAGTGTAACTGTAGCACTGGTCAGGAAAGGGATATTTAGTCATATTAATGGGTATGACCATATAAAATACTGGAAAAATATGACTTTGATGACACTTCCATTAATTGAAGGTTGCCATAACAACTGAAGGCCTGCATTGAAAGCCAGTCAGGTACAAAAAACAAAAGGCAGTTGTCCTCCATCACCCTTATATTTATTTTTTAACCCTTACACATGCACAGGGTACTCAAGCAAGATTAATTAATACTGATAAACTATGGAAGTGAAAAAAACATGGCATAAATCAAAGTAACAGCAACTACTAAGAAGCATCTGCATGCCTCTCAAATGACCAGTATAGTACCAGGTATTTCAATCATTAAAAAAGCTAATATCAGTACTAAATTGACCTGCATAAAGATGCAGCAAGATATTTCTGCCTGCACAGTATATGTGCAGGTAAGACCAAAATGAAGGATAATGCTTTCATTATTATTTATGCTGTGCCAGAGAACCACCTGTGTAGAAGGTTTCATCTTTTGTTTCCAGTTTTGTTTGTCTTACAGTTATTAGAATTATTATTAGAAAAATGAGAATTATTAATAGAATTCTTTTTTTAAGCAATAAATGAGATCCTAAATATATATAGTCAAAGATTAACTTCATCAAAAATTCTGTGAAAGACTACTAATTTTGAAAAAAAGAATATACCAGAAGGGTGTATTTTTTAGAAGAGCATAATACGTTGTTCAAAATAAAACCACATTATTTAAACAGAAACTGCACAACTAAATTTAGGGAAAGTCACTTGCAGAGCAGACTGATGTTTGTAATGATCAGTATGTTAAAATATTAATGAAGCTGTTGTACTAGAACCCAAACAAAGACCTAAACAACAGATTGATGGCATTGGGTATGCTAAATGAATATGTTATGAGAAGGGAACAAGAAAATTGTTCATCATTTGCAGTATCTTCTTTGCTGATTAAACATATATCTATATATATACATATAGATATACAAATATATTTAATATACATAAAATTATAATTAACCTATAGAAAACTCTATATGTTGTTCACAATCACACACAAGATTTTTAGGAACTTAAATGTTATGAAGTACTATGATATATAAAAAATAAATAGATACATTCAACCATGTACATCCACATGCACATGCTTATATGTCTACATATAGATCATCTTGGGATTTTTATAAAGCCACGGCCTTGTGACCCCCTATTGCTACAAAGTTTGTACATACGACACTCGTGTTGCTGTGGAACAATAAGTCTTGTGGAACTTTTGCTTTTCTCAGTAATGCACCTGGAATTTGTTTTTCCATATTTTTGAATTTCCAGTATTCAGATGTAGATGGAATCAGTTTTTAGACAACAGCTTCAGAAACAGTTCTTCCAAATGACAACAATGCATTTTTGACTGTTGGAATTCCAACAACGAAATTGTAGGGGAAAGCTATATTCCTAGTGAGGTGATCCAAATTCAAGGAGAAAAGGTCTGATCATCTGATCATAACGGTAATTAAGAAGAGTTTAAGAGGAACATAGAACTTCTATCTCATACATGAAAAAAATGAATAAAGCTGTCTAAAATTCCTCTGATGGTTTTTTTTTTGTTTTTTTGTTTTTTGTTTTTTTTCAGTTTCTGTACCCAAAAGTCCTCTATTTCCCCTTATCACCTTGTGAAAGAAAGGACTTCTTGAACAACTGGCTTTTCCTCTGCACTATGTATAGATGAGACACAAGTAATTCAGAAACACAAGTGTATAAAAACTTTTCCAGCTCACAGAAGTTGCTGCTGTTGTTTGAAGATGTCAATGGGAATCTGCCCAGGTCTCATAAAATGTGCTATTCAGTCTTGAAAAATCAGGATTTGCTATTCTCTTGGGTATAATCTTGGAAATATCTGGAAGTTACAGATGCTCTTACAAAATGTCTATGGTACTTTGTCCACTCCTTTTTGATCTACTTGACTCCAACTCCAAATACTACTTTCTTGGCTCTCTTGGCTCTTAATATTTTTTTTTTTTTTTTTTTTCCACTCTGCTCTCTCTAGTCTCTCTTCTCTGAAAGGTTTTCTAACTCTTCTGGGGCTATATACCCATGCTTTCTCAGTCTCATTCAGAGGAAATCATGACATCCTTTGATGTTATATTCATTCTAGGACTAATATTTTATATTTTAATTTCCTCCACTTACTCTATCATCATCTCAGGTTCTTGTCCCTTGAGTTTTGTCAGTCTTCAAATCTGTAGAATGTACCTGTAATGAGAAATCTCCAAGAAAACCAGCTATGTGTTAAACAAAGCAGATTGTGTTTTTAAAATTTGCAATGTACTTACCAGAATAAAAAAATCAAACCCCAAAATGATGTTTGCAAAGAATTTGCAGCATTTTCCAGTCATATTTTATAAATGACACTCTTGTAATCGTTTGACTTATTTAACACTTATGGGAATTTCAGTAGCTTACTTAGAAAGCAATTCAATGTATTTAATCAAGACAGAAGTACACAATGATATTTACTCAATAAATCACAGAGGGTTTGAATAAACTGCCATGAAATTTTGCTTTTCTTCTATAAACATTAAAAGTTAAACTCATTCCTTGGGTGGAGGGATGGAGAACAAACGAAATAGAACAAAACAAAAGCAACGCTTAAGAATTGTCTTTATCTCAGCTGAATAGATATTTGAAATGTTGGTCAATTTTTATCAACAAAGATAAGTTGCTTGGTTTTGGCATGTATTTAAATATAATAAAAATATGAAAAAGAAGATAACTGCTTTTTTTTGGTTTTTTGGCCGTGGGACAGAGAGAAAATTGTCTGCTTCCCATATGTTTCAGGTTGGCCAACAAAGACTAACACTTCAGCAAAGTCCAGCATTATATATTTCACACCTAAGTGAATAAAACTTCCAGACGAAAAGTCATTCATCAACAACGTTCAATGATTTCAATAGCATTCAAAACTCAAGGAAAACCACTATGAATAAACATGTTATCCATGCATAGTGTACATTCCTATATGGTCACGCCTGCATATTGAATGATAGGTACATAAGAAAAATCCTCACAACAAACTACAAGAAATTCCATTATTGGAAAGGCCATATGTAAGATTGCAAATTTTAGTTTTTAAATTTAAGTTATTGTAAAAGTTAAGACAAGGTAAAAAAAAAGTAAGGTGCTGGTGGTGACTCTGGCAGCACTTTGATCTGATGGTCTCATACTCAAAACTGAACAAAAAGGCATCATTAGCTGTCATAAAAAAAAGTTCTCATATTGGAAGAGGCAGAACTCACTGCTGGTATTGCTTATGTATGTGTCCTTTTACTAACCAACTCCTTTCACAAGAATAGCATCTGAATGTTTCAGTGATTATATAAGATTAGCATATGGTTCATTCAATATAGCTCTGCAGTTGTAGGAGTTCGGTGGCTTTTTATATGAAAGATGATGTTTAAGCTAGAAACCAATAACTTGGTATTTTGGCTCAAGGAATGTTTAAACCAATATTGCTGTAGCTCTGATATTTTAAAGATAAATATGTTATATGTTTATATATAATGATAATAGTTCGTAGTCTGATTGGTCTTAGGTGAAGGCAAATAAATTCAATGGAAATATCCTTTTTGATAAATTCAAAATGAATTGACAAATAATTATGCTTACTGCCTAATTTTAGACTCTTTCTGGTGTCTCTGTGGAAAGCAAATCTCTGTAGGTGCTATACAAGGAGAGGTACAGGCCAATGTAAAGTATAATCATTTAAATTTCCATTTAGGTCTCTTTCAGATAGGTATTTCTAACTGGAAACACATCTTGATGGATATTCTTAAACTATTCTGCTATGGTTCACTCTATATTTTTAAAAGTGACTTTCATTTATCATACTATCTTATAGTCATCTGTTCATGGATTTGCTAGCCAATGCTCTGTGACACATAATAATAATGCTGTTATATTATTGCTCTACTGCTGTAGCTTGTGGATCACTAGTGCACAGTTTCATGATGGATTGTTTTGTTAAGTGATTCACAGATCAGATAAAGGCGATCTGATAAAGCAGTGGTACTACAATTCAGGTTTATAGCATAAGTTTTTAATAGAAAATTTAGGACAACATGCCCCAGAATATTAAAAATGTAATTGCTGTTATAAGATTTTCCTTATGAAGGATATTTGCTTTATCAAATTTATACAAAAGATCAAATTTTAGGATATTTCTGAAAGACTGGGCTTGTGCCATCCTGAAGTGTGGAAATGCCTATGGAAAAAAAGCATCCAGGCCAGACAGCAGGTGTTCCCTCAAGAAAGAGACCCAATTACTGAGCATGTACTTCTTCTGAGACTTTGAACTATATCTGCCTATTTCCCTGGCAAAACACATGCTATATATTGCAGTCCAGCTTGTGACCTGAATTCTATAAGTATTAGAGCACCATGCACCAACTGATACAGTTTAAACTGAATAAATGTTGATTCTCAAAAATTATTATTTGAAAAATAATATGTTAAACTGTTTTGGATATTGTTTTTTTCATCACTAGGCATTTGAGTTAAAATACATTTTCCAAGCACTTTTTATCAATTGATCCCAATTAGATGTGGACATGATTTGTACTTTGCTTACAACTAAAAAATTATTCTGAAGGATGATTAGAAAATTGCTAAAAAAATCAAGATACCAAATTTTACCTCAGTTAGTAACACAGACTATGTTTCTGTCTCTGCAGTTTTCAAAAAGCACATTTTTCTCCTTTCTAAATCTAACTAGCCCATTATTCTTAGCTATTAAGCTATGTACTGGAACTTGCTGAAGATCTACAGACATAGTTTTCCCAAATGAGAAATACAGAAAATTCAGAAACAACAGGATATGATAAAATTCAATCTGACAGAGTATAAGTAAATTTGTTTTAATTATACCTGACAATATAATCTTATTACCACCTGGGAAGAATAGTGTAGCAAACAGAGATCAGAAAAGACATAGAAAATTGTGAGACTATTTTTTTTTTTTTTTTTTTTTTTTTAAACAGTGATGGTAATGCTACACCCCAATTTCATCCCAGTCGACTGGGAGCTTAGACATTATGGGTTTGCTTCTCAAGTCCTTTTTTTTTTTTTTTTTTCCCAATGTCATGAAGATGCAACTGCTTTCATTTTTTAATCAAAGCTCAGCCAGCAGATATTATATATTATAGTCAGTATATCTTATCATGGCTTAATGATTCAAATCTATTTTTCTTTACTGCCTTAGAGTATTCAAGCTTCCTTCTTCCACCCTATTGAAGCCTGAGTGGGATCTCAATAGTGTAGAGAACATAATAAATGACACCTGCTGAAACTCTTTTACTTTCTCTAATAGGACCCATATTGTATTTGGAGGAAAGTGGAACTATGTGGAACATAATTTTTGTGATTAGAGCTTTCACTTGGACAAAGATATCCTAAGTTTTAGTCTTTTTCTCAAGGATAAATTAGTCTGAGAACCATTGGTTCTTATGACTGAGTTCAATTTTTTTTTTTTTTTTTTTTTTTTTTGTTATGGTTTATGTCCTCACAGTAATGGAAAAAGGCAGGAGAGAGACTTCAACAAGATATAATTTTTTCAACAATTTTGTGACACTGAAATTCTAAAGAAGATGGCTATTGAAACAAAAATGCTCTTAACTGACACTGATGTTTTTGTTTTTGAAGGTAAGCCAAGATTTTCTAGTGAAAGGACACAGAGAATTCAATTTCTCTGGGCAGAGAACCAAACTATACTTAAATTATATTACATTATTAAATCCTTATTTCCTGAGATTTGTGTGCAATAAGTTTTGTCATTGGTAAAACTCACATTGAAGTTCTACCTTCACTTGAAGCTCCTATATAAGCTGACCACTCTGTCCATTGTCGTTAAAAGTATCATCTCCTGAGGCTGTTTCAGGATCTATAAAACTCTAAGGTTTTATGATATATGGTCACAAAGTTCGTCTGATTCTTTTACAAACACAGTTTTGTTAACAAAAAGCAGATGTGCCACAACAAATACACCTGCCAAATGTTGGAACCATTCAGCATTGCTTAAAATAACTGTTTAGTCCCTGAGCAATTTGTCACATGCATCCTGCTGTGGTCTCTTGAATTCTCAGTTCAAATTGTCTTGTTTCTGACCATGTGTAATGCGCTCACTCCTTTCTGCTTGGTGTGCTGGCATGCTGCTGTGACTTCTCACAGAAAAAGCTTTGGAAGCTGCAGGACACATTTAAGCTCTTGAATGAATTCTTCCAATAATGACCTATGGGTGCCAGCATTTTCTCCTGCCCTTTTTAATAAGCAGTCTCTTGTTTGGACTCACTGCTGATTTTGCTTTTAGCTGTGGATCCCCTGGTGAGCACGGGATCAACATCCTGTTCTTTCTATTGTCTCTCTCCACAGACGTGCTTTCTGCAGATTCACAGCAGTAATGATTTTATTTTCTTTCTTGTTCTTAGTGTAAAGTTCAATGCAAATGAATTATGACATTCAAATATGGGCCTCTCTCCATTTTGACAAGGGAATTTCCTAGAGTATTCATCATAGATTTTATTCTCACTAAGAGAATAACTCACTAAGAGGAAAAAAAAGTGTTCAGCACATTCGGTTCTCAACTAAAATTTCTAATCTCTGGGGGAGGAAGGACAAGAGAACAAGAGAAAATCAGGTGTCTTTTACTGGGTTCATAAATTGAACAGAATAAATTTGCAGTTGTTTTAACGTGGTGACATCCATTAAATCAAAATTGCCTGGAAGGAGAGATTTGAGGTTTCTTTCTCTCACCAAAGAAATTCTGGTTTACATTTGCTGTGGGATCGTTCCCTCCATAATCCTGTTTGCTTAGTTGAAGAATCCTCCTCTGACTCACAAGTACTCCTAAACCAACTCAACTGGCAATTCAGTAGTGAAGCTTCATGGGGTCTCAAAACAGAGAGAATCAGTATCACATCACACAGACTCTTAATTGTAAGAAGACATGTAAATGAATATTCATTAGAATTAAATAATATTTGATTTAATAGAAAAAGATATCAAAGGATAAGTCAGTCCAGTGCTAAGTTATGTTTTTAGGTTTTTCTTTTCTGTTTTGGCCTCTCAACTGTCTTAGCAAGCTGGCACTTTAGAATGTTTTATACTGTTAATTAAAAAAGAAAAAGGGCCAGAAACTGTTCTTTGGCATTGAGGTAAAGTGGCCCTGATTACATCACAGATGTACTGCATAGAGCTAGAGAAATCTTTAGAGGTTTGTTTAGGAGAGAGGTAAATCAAGACATTCCAGAGAAAAATTGAGTAAGCTAACAAGTAAGCACTGATGATGACTGCCAGTCTTGCTGACCCTCCAGTATTTTATGGTTTATAAGTTTCCTGGGCCGGGAGGTTTTAATTACTAATGAGATCTTAATAATAATAATAAATAAAAAAAAAATAAATTATAATGCATAAAATTATTGTCTTAGAGTTCTCTGCCTCAGAAGACTCAAGAGAAGGCAAGATAAAGCACAACGTATACCAGCTACCTCAATTTACAGTAAAATCAACTAATTTTTTTTTAATTCTTTCCAGTTGAGGCGTCCCTCTCTGGTCATGGAAACTTTGTACTAGGACATCAACAAGCAAAAAATGTAGTCACTTTCTTCTCCCTTCCTTCATAAAATTTCTGCCACTTTACTTTCCATATTGCTTATTTTAAAGGTTAATCTTTATATAACCACCTTCTTAGAATTGTAGGATTTAACAAGCTGCAATTTTTTTTATTAAACTCAGGCATGGTATACCAGATGGCAAAATAAAGACATGGAATGTCTAGAATAAGTAACACAGCTCCTGTATGCACTGTGAGTTTTAGAAAGCTCTTTTTGGATATCTTGTTAAAGGTAGTTGTCATGCTACACAGACAGTATCATTTTTTAAAACAGGATGGAGTGTCTAATGGCATAATTTGGTTTTTCAGCTGTGCAATGACATTTAATCAGCAGTGCTTCCCATAATAATGTCATAAAACTACAGATCTTAAATGCAATTACTAATCTAAAATGCACTACTGATCTAAAATATACAGGATAGTTTAATTAGCAGATGTTCTGTGACCACAGATATATGCAGCTTTCTGTTTTCTAGTTCATCTCTGCATTCATCAGATTCATGCTGAATTCTGAAATGGTTATAAATGGTTATATAGAAATTGAAATGGGTATAGCAAAATATACTTTCTGTTATCTTACTAAGAATGACATCTGAATTATTTTCACTTTGATCCATATAGGTACAAGAAGGAGTTAGTGGATGGATGAAGCTGGAAATTCACATAATAATTCTGTTTTCTTTAAAATATCTGCCTTTTCCTTAACATTCTAGATTAATAACTATAAATTACAATAGTTTGTGATAAAATACATGGTCATGGAGCTTAGACTCAGACAGTCTAAGAGTACCTTCATTAAAAATGGCCAACACTGAAATTTGGAATTTCTTGCTGAACTTCTACTTGCCTGCAACTTTGTTCCTATTCAGTGGAGATCCATGAACAGATTTCAGTAAAAGGAGTAGTGGCTCATAAGGTCACTTATCTGTAATAAGTGTATTGATAAGGCACAATCACATTTAAAGGAATATTATTTAAAGGCTTCTATTTCTCAGAGAAATTTTCTTTAAATGCAAGCCCATTTCAAGATCTACACTGACTATTTCTATGCTGTTAAAAACACAGTATGTATCTGCATGCAGAGTACACTGGTCTGTTGTGTGCATGATTTTTTTAATTATCATTCTAAATCAATAGAAAGAAGACAGTCACTTTCTAATGCCACATATTATCTTACAGAGTTAGGCAGAAAAAGAAATCTGATTTGTTATACACAGTAAAATCCATGACTAAACACTCTAGAATGGGGAGGAATACATTAGTGGGTTTATTGCTGAATGAGAAAAATTATTTTTGGATGGATGCCTAACAGAAACAGTGATGGCTTTGAAGGAATTTCCTTTTAGATACATTATACTATATTACTGAAGAATTGATTTTAGGACACTGTTTATTAACAAACTAGTGCCAGGTAGGAATTGTTCTGAAGAAAGATTATTTTTTTAGTGCTTGCTTGAACCACTCATGCTAAAGCTTAAGTTTCTCCACTTACATTTTGCTTCAGCATTTGAAAAGCCTTACAGACCTTGAAACTCTGTAGCACTTCATTTAATTCTGAGTAATTTCACACTCCTACATAACTGAAGTATTGAAACATGCATTGATTTGAAATGGTCAGCTATCTGTGGTGAAATACTCTGAATGGCAGAAAATGTAGAGATGTTCCTGCCTGCTTTTAATTGTAAGGTAAATGAAATTCCAATTATGCATAAAAAGCATTTTGTAGTGATTGGTTAGTTTAGTTATTATTGCATTGAATAGATATTTATAAACTTGAGCCTTTCAAGGCAATGTATCTTCTATGAAAATTAGGCTTAATATTCCTCTTATAAATGTCACAGTCCTGATATACAAAAGAGTAGGGGATGCTGGCTAAATAATTGACCCTTATCACTCTAGTTGGTTGATTACTCCATGTCTAGTTTCAAAAAGACATAAACAGTTAAGAATTACAAATTAAATTTACAATATAAACAACATCTGGTGACACCCAAGCTGATTGGTGCTGTTGACAAGTTGGAGAGAAGGGATGCAATCCAGAGCACAACACGCTTGAGAGGTGGGCCTGTGTGAACCTCATGAAGTTCAACAAGAGTAACGGCAAGGTCCTGCATGAGTCAGGGCAATACTAAGCACAAATATGGGCTGGGTGGAGAATGGATGGAGAGCAACCCTGAGGAGAAACACTACTGGCAGTTGCTGGATGAGAAACTCAACATGACACATCGATGCGCAAACTGAGAGTAGGTTTAAATTCCATATAATAAAGAAATTCTTAACTATGAGGGCGGTCAGACCCTGGAACAAGTTGCCCAGACGAGTTGTGGATGCCTCATCCCTGGAAGTGTCCAAGGCCAGGTTGGATGGGCCTTTGAGCAACCTGGTCTAGTGGAAGGTGTACCTGACCACAGCAGTGAGATTGGAATTAAATGATCTATAAGGTCCCTTCCAAGCGAAGCCATTCTGTGGTTCTGTGAGTTAGGTGTTTTATAAGTTTGAAAAAATCATGAATGGAAAATATTTATATAACATGTAGAGTGTAGTTCAAGGCATTCCTTACAGGAACAGAATAAGCAGGACCTAAGAGAACAGGGAGAATTTTTCAACTTATTGCGGCATAGAGTTTTTTACTGGAGAGATAAACACAGAAAATGCTTCCTAACTGAGTAGCTGTGAAGGAAAACAAACTTTATTCTAATTAAGATGACATGAATGTCTTGTACTTAAGAATAAAATAGAGGACATTTCTGAATCAAAGATTAAAGTAGTCTAGACAGTACAGATATCTACAAAGGGCAGTTTGGCGACAATAGCTGTCATATTCTGTCAAAAGAGAAGGTCATCAAAAGGTCTTAAATGCAGACTTCTGTCTTCTGGGGAAAGAAATGGGTAGTCAGCTGTATGAGGGAAAGAGAACTTCCAAATGTATCCTCAGTGGAAATAAGTTAAGCTTATTTTGTCTTTTACTGCTAAGTATTTGTTTCTTTTATGTGTCAGAAATAAGTTACTTTTGCACTTAACTGGATATATGTAAAGCATGATTTTTTTTATTTTTTTTTTTTTAACTAAACAGCAGTGTACTGAACATTTATATGTTCTAGATATCTGTGACACTACAAAAGAGCTGAAGTGCTCAACAATCTTCATTTTCATCAAAATATCACTTGACTGTGTCCACTGCTTAGCTGTACGCCACAAGTAAAGGTTGCACTTACAGGATCCAGGGAAGAAGAAAATGATTTCCAGAGACTATGAGAGATATCAGTGAACCTCTGGTGCAAAATAAGAAATTATGAATAAAAATTTAAACATTGAGGAGTACCCTAGAGGCACATTAGTAGACATCTGGAAATTATTCCTTGGAGATATTCATAATGGCAGAGTGAATTTTGACTGAAATGATGCACACTTTCTGTGCAGGCACTATGTTACTGAACTGAAGTTCTACTTCTCTTTAAGATAAAGGTGCAAAGAATGCTTTATAAAAATAAACCTAAATCAAATAATGTCAAGATTTTTGCATGTAGCTTTTATTTCATTTTTTTTTTTTTTTTTTTTTAAATTACTTAAGATACTTGATTATGGCATTTTTAGTGTCATCTACAGAAATATCTAAGGAAAATGCTGTAAAGATCAATATGGTTTTTGGAAGAAGGCAACACATGAACTTTTTGTTTTTGTTTGTTTGTTTCTTTTAATAGAGACTTTGCAGAGAGAAGAGAAATATTATATATATAGGAATCATAAGATCTTCCCACTTGGTTATTCGACACTTCTGCAAAATTCAGTTTTACAATTGTGGATATGCAAGGTAGAGCTGATAAAAAGTTGGGGGTTGGTTGGAGTGTTTTAATATTTTTTTGTTTTGTTTTGTTTTTATCTTTGTTTGGGTTTTTGCATTTTCGTTCACTGAATGACTGTATATTAACATCTATAGCATCATAAAAATGCATAAATAAAATAGTGACTAAATGTCTTTATTGAGGGCAGTAAAGTCACTTTGGATTTGTTTGTGTTCTTTATACACTTCAGAGTCAGGTATCTGTATTTTTTGGGAGATGTATTTCACAGATTATTAATTATGCAATGCAGTTTGAAGAACTGGTGCAGTGATAATGGATGGAATTCCTTTTCTGCAAAAATCTAAACACCCTTGGGGTGTTCCGTGGAATTAATTTCAAATTGAATCTTGGAAGTAAATGAGATAAATTCCCTACTTCTCTAGGTTATCAGAAAACTATTAACAAACTTTAATTTTGTTAAAAGAAATAATAATAGAGCTCCATTTCCATAACATTAATTTTTCAAATCTGGTTATATCATTGAATTATAAGAGAATGAAGAATTTCTTCACCTACCCCATTCAGAACCCATCACAATAGTACACTTTAAAACAAAAAACATGTGGGAATAAGCTTTTATATTTCTGTGATTGAACGAGGAATTAGAAATCCATCTTTGAAGCATTGTATTTAAAGTCAGTGAAGTTGATCTATAGCAAATAAGTCTTGGCATAGATCTGCTGAACACTAGAGAGACATGCTACAACCGAAGGTCTAACTCTGAAGACAGAAAAATACAGAATAAAATACAATGACTACAAAACCATTCAGGAAAACAGGGAACAGGCTTTGCCAACTCCATAAATGCTGACAAAGCCAGACATGTTTCCCTAACCTGTTTTCTAAACTAATAGTAATCACTAAATTAGGTAATTTCTTTTTTCTTCCAATATTCATGTTCTTTATCAGGTCCCATAATTTAAATTTGAGCCTTGTAAACAGATGAGAGAAGTTCTCTACTTTTCTATATAATAGAGTGGGAATACCACCAAGATTTGTAAGGTGACCTGAAATACACTGGTATGGAAAATAAGTTTTAGAACTATGAGTAGTATCCTTAAGAACTATTCTGCTGTTCATAATATTTTTAATATATGAAAACTTTTTGAATTTTGTATGACACTGTGAGCTGTCCTTAGTCACCACTTTCATCAAGTGCACAGAAGGAGCGGAAAAGAGCAGAGCCAGAATCCACCTATGCCTGAGGAAAGCTTCTAAGTTCTTCAGTGACACTGGGCTGAACAGGTTTGGTCAAGAATAACCATAGGTTTTAATAGGAAGGTAAGGTTTTGCATCCAGACAAACACACTGAAGTCAGTTTTCAATGTGATTTTTCGGAATACTTCATTCAGGTCTTGATCGCAAAGAATAAAGATAAAACAAGTAAGGCCAATATCAAGAATTTACAGTTTTGATTAAGAAAATTAGTTGAAAAAATGCAACAATAAAATTAATGTCTTCAAATTATTACAGTTAGAGCTGGTTGTTTTATTTGCTGTTTTATAATATTTTTGGTCCTAAATTCTAATATTTTTGCTAAATGAAGCATATATTAATGTTTTCTCCTTCTCTGACTACCTCTGTAGTTACTCATCTTACTTAAGGAATAATTAATTTGCTTATATTTTAGCAATTTCTGTTGTCACCAGTATAAATTAATTGCAAAGTATTTGCAATCTCACAATCAATACCATAGAGACACATTCATAGTACCTTTCTGTGATTTTTAAAGTGTTGTCTGCAAAAAGGGTAGTGATTTAAAATAGCTAAAGTCTTTGACTCTATCTAAAATCTTTAGATGACCTGTCTATCCTGTTATATCTAAGCTCAAAGTGTTTTGCGTATAAGTACATATATACTAAATTCAAAGGCTAGGGAAAAAAAGAAAAACAAAACAAAACCAAACAAACAAAAAACCCAAACAAAACCTCAACTAAGCTTTAAATTTATGGAGCTTATGTCTGTGTTCCTTAATATGGCCTTCCTAAACTCATACAAAAACATTTATATGATCAGGGAGTGGAAGTAAATGTCTTTAATTATGGGTTACTGGATAATCAGTCCATCCCTGGGAGTCATATCAGAAAGTCATATAGTCATATCAGAAAGCCTATGAAAGTTTTGAATGAGGCTGATTACTGTAATACACATTTAGGTTAGACTGAATTAATTCCTGCAGTGTTAAATAGCTTATTCATTGAGAATTTTAAATATTTTGTTTTAAAATTAACCATTTAAAATATTCAGGTGCCTTTAGAAACATCTATGTTCTGAAATAAAAGATCTGATAGTTCAACATTCACAGCTCCACTTGCTGCCTCTGGTACACGTAAGCAAGCCTTTCAGTAAAATGAACCCTGCCAGCACAGCAGGATGAGATTAGATTATTGCAGCCAGAAGAAAACAAACATCCAAGCAGATGTTCATGTCTGTGAATCTTATTCATATTTTATGTAACATTTCCATTTAAATATTAAAGAAGATAGACTCTAGCACTTGTGAAACTTTATATATGGGTTTCCTCTTAGAACAGTTTATCTTCCTCTTCAACATTTTAATATGTCTAATCAACCATAGCAGTCTGAGCTGCAAACTCTTTGCAACTTCCACAAAAGTATCAAATAAAACTATGGATTGTAGAGGTGAATTAAGAATTCATGGCATAGTGCAGTGCTAGAAGAGATTTTCTAAATGAGATAACTTTGCTTTTAAAAATATGGAGTAAATAACTGAAATACATTCTGATTATTTTCTCTTTGTAGTAACACATCCTGTGCTTATCCTCCCAAGTATTACTGCTGGTGGAATCAGTAGACCAGCAACATCTGAAAAAAATTGTGGCAGAGTTAATGCATATTAGTCTTATTCCTTAAGATCTACAGTTACAAAAATATTGCAGCTTTTCAAAGATGTTTTTCATATTTAAGCATTAATTTATCATACTGCCTGTGCTTCATTAATAAAATTAATAACTTTAAAAATTTTGGACATTGTAAAAAATCTTATGAAATACTCATTCAAGGAAACAAGAAATGGTGCCAGGTCTTAAACAGTTGCTCCTGGTAGTTTGGAGTTCACAAATACTGTCCTTATGTAACCTCAAATAAGAACTATAGCCAAAAAAAAAAAAAAAAAGTTTGAGATATAAGAACTTCTGATTTTACATTTTACATATCTGGAACTACACCTTGCATACATTTGTAAGTGTGAACATACCTGTAACTTTTGCAGAAGAGAGAAAATCAACAGGGCTTTAGGTAAAGACCCTGTTCATGAGAACAGTGTACTCTTTTTTCTGCTTTTTTCCCCCTGTTCCTACCCTGTTTACTCTTCAGTACCACTACCATTACCAACAAAAATATTACAGAATCATTTTTGTCCCTTGCAGAATCTCCATTCTTTTGTTTTCATCAGGTAAAAAGAAAATGAAATGTCTTAATCTGTTTTTTAAACTGGAATCTAATCTCACTGCTCAAGAATCTTTGGGCTCTTTGGCTACTACAGATTCAGTTGAAGCTGAAAATGCTCAGCATCTTCCTGAAGGCATCCATGACAGAAACTGAATAAGCCACCTTTAGATGCCTATAATGCAGACATCTGTGCTTGTCAAAATAGATTCCTTCTCTACTGTAGATGGAGAAAGGCAGAGACTTTTAAAGAGCAATTAATCTGATCTATCATGGATCTCCACTTTAGGGTGACATGAATTATGCCCTAAGGTGCTTATTTCTCCCTGTTGACAATGAAAGTAGTCCTGAATGACTCATTCAGGGAAATTTCATCAGTTTAATCCTGTATCTAGTATATAAATGAAGAGTAGAAAAGTAAGAAAAGCACAAAAGCCAAGGGCAATATAATACAGTAAAATTCTGGCACTTTAAATCTGTTAGCTATTTGACACAATAGTCTCAGTAATGTAATTTGAATAGGTTCTTCCTGTTTTTATACAGTGGTGTCTTACAATTGTACACAACTGAATCTATGTTGTTCAGTAGAACATAAAGTGAAATCAGTGGAGTACTGTTCAATGGAACATATTTATGCCTGACATGGGTCTGTCTTCAATGGGTGGACTTCGGTCAGTTCAGAAGGACTTGAGACAGTCAATCTGATCAGCATTTTTCTGAGACAGTTACATTTGTTCAACCAATCGATGACTTGGATTTTTATTACAGTACATTAGAGAGACAGGAAATAAAAAAGCTTGATGGACAAGCACCACTTTAAAGTACCGATGATTTCCATGTAAATTAAAATTATATAGCTGAAAGGGAAAAAAAAAAACAACAAACTACTCTAGAGAAATATTTGGCAGTCTGCCTGTTTATTTCAGCTATTCAGACAGCAAACAAGGGTGTCAAGGCTATTTGGCATTACATCTGTAACTCTTCTTTGATGCTGAGTATTTAGGAATTAGTAAATATGGCTTAAGGGTTGGTCTCGTGACTTTGGGATGATGCTGAAACCCATGAAGATTGGTAGCACTGTAGCTAAGAAGGTGGAAAAGCTTGAACTTTCCAATTTAATTATATAAGGGATGTGATACAATTTGTTTCACAGCAATTCTTTTAGATGATTCATTGCACATTTACATGGCCCTCAGGAGTAGTTATTTTGCTTGTCTCACTAGTCAAACTATGAAAAACACAACCTTAATTATTTTGATGAAGGTAGAAGCAAGAGACTAAAATGGAAAGTTTGTGACTTTTTAAATCAAACAAAACAAAACCAAAAATGAACTAGCTCTGTCACCAAGAGGTTCCAATTTTAGTGTTTTATTTCTATTTCTTTTTTTTTTTTTTTTGATGACTAGTACAGAAAGTGCAGAACTTACAAGAATAATACAAAAAAAAACCCCAAAACATACAAGTAAAAATATGATGGGACCCCTAAACCATTAAAGATTCAATTTGATCTATGTGTAACTTCTGTGTGTAACTTTTTAAAGTGAACAGGATAGACAGAACAAGCACAAAACTTTTATTGGCTTTATCTTTTCCTCAAAGAATGGTCAATTTAACAACTACCAATGGCTTGCTTGGTTGCAACAAACTCTTTTGAGGCCTTTACAGGTTTCTAGGAAAGTAGTTTTCCATAATTTTTGAAGATATACTTTCTTACAAGTCTCTCAGACTTTCCTGTTCTTTAAGATCCTTAGTATACCATTATACTCTGATTTTACTTTCCCACCTAAAATTCACTATAATTTTTTTTTTTTTTTTTTTCCCAGATGAACATATTCATCTTCTCTAACTCAGAAACACTCTTTACTCCCTCTGCTCCACATGGAGTGAGGGGACTACGACAAGGCAAACAGCACAGCACACACGGAATTGTGATATTCAGTTGTGGGTTTTTTAACAAAACAGAACATATAGTTCATGAAAATCTGCAGATGAAACAGCAAACACCACTTAATAGTAATCTCCAAAGTAGGGGAAATGTCTATACTATTGACTGACAAAAGCTCATACCCACATTTCTAGGATAAAGTGCAAAACTGACACGAGGTGCATATGCAATGGTCTGTTTCACAGCATGTGGACACCTCTTGAGCTTTAGGGATTAGTATAAGACTGAAAGAATTAAGCCTAAACCATTTTCCAGAAACTTATTTTAGCATTAACTGTTGTCATTCTGTTTACCAGAGACATCCATGTACAAGGTGATATCTTTTTTCCAACTTAGTGAATGTGTGACATCAGAAGTATCCTGTGAAAAATAAATTCTGAACTAAAACTATTCCTGATAGGGTAAATTAATTGTTCTGCTCTTTATGTGGCATTAGTAAAGGACATTCTCAGAATGAAACTAGAATCAACAGTCACTTTCTATAGCATTTATTATTTTAGATAAGTGTGTAATACATCTTTTTTTGCTTTTCTTTACTAAGAAAAATACCCCTCTTCCCTGTTCCTTATGTGAGTGTGGCCTTATATCCCAATACTTTTGTTTTCCATCTCTGATGGTGCAGTATTTATTTTCATATTTAATTTTCCCAATTTTTTTTTTTTTTTCTTCTTGTATGGAATTCTACAACCAATAAGAAAGATTTTGATGCCAAACCCTCCTCTTAATCACAAGAGCATTATTACAAGGACATGTGTAATTACACAATTTTATCCTGAATGCTTTTTAATGTTTATTTTAACTATTCCTCTATTAAATCTTTAATCGGTCATCTCTAGAAGCAGAAAGCTAAACCCACTGAACACTAACAAGGCCTTCCAGAACTATTGTGGAGTATATAACAAATTTGAAACTGATTTTTAAAAATATCCAAATGGTCTATAAAGAAGCAAAGTGAGATGCACTAGATAGTGCCATAAAAGCTACAATGAATATAAATAGAATGATAGATGTTGAAGCATAGTTTTGCTGTCATGTTTTTAATGTCTGTTGCTTCAAGCAACAACATTTATTTTATTAAGTGACACATCATTCACAAGTGACCAAGTACTGAAAAGGTGTTGTCCAAAAGCAATGCTGTAAAAATGCAGTTTGATTAAAAATAGTCAGAGGTTTGTAAGAATGTTGCCTGGGAAATACCTTCAGCAGGTATGAGTAAAAGATTAATAATATTAAAAACAAGTTTATTTATATAGATTGATCAATATTTATTTACAGATGTTTTATAACAGTATTTATAATATCTATGACACAAGAGTCTATTCCCACTGATGTAAAACTTGAAACTTCTATTGAATTCAGAGTATTATTCTTCCCTGAATTCCAGATACTTATTTTTACATTGGACCACTTCAGTGACAGAACTTGTGAAATAATAGTTGAGATGGAAAACTAACAGAAATGGCTTGGTTTGAGGAGCCCTCTAAGATACTAGTTCCATCCTAAAACTTTTGACAGAAAAATTAATAACAAAGTACCAAATAAACAGCTTTTTGATTTCACCTTCACTTTCCCTCATTTATGGGCCGTGTGTGTTTTCTTTTACAGTTATTGCACGTTTTGGTTTACCTTTGAACTTGACTTTTATTTGTGGCTTTGGCTTTTTTTGGTGTGCGTGTTTTGTTTTTTGTTGTTTTGGGGTTTTTTGTTTTGTTTTTTTTTTTTTTGGTGGGGGGTTTCCTTTTGTTTGATTTTTTTTTTTTTGTATTTTTTTTTCTCCCTTTTCACTCTCTTGTATTTCAAAAAAAGAAGTCAAACATAGTTAGAAACAGAGTGTCCCAGTTTCCTTGTTATTGCTTAGTCTTCTGGAATTTCAACCCATGTAACTTTTGCTAAGATTATCCTTTGCATATTTCTAGCTTTTTGGTCCAGTACATTTTGGCCACACGTTTTTTATTGAAACTGATGTACACTTAGTCTTGCATGCACAACCTCATTTTCTGGAGAGTTAGAGATCATTCAGGGGTAATTATTGTCCCATTTAATCTGCTTGTTACGTTTTCTGAAAAAAAAAAAATTGAAAGGCAATAGAAACACTGTATTTCCCCCAGTTTTTCATGTAGATGATCACCGGACAGCAATCGTACCTTCACAGATTTTCACATAATGTTTGAGATAGTCTAATTCTGAAAATAAACAGAAGGCATTTTGTGGATTTTTATAATTATCATTGTAAGAATTTTGCCTCTGATCTCTTTGTTATTTTGAAGGATGTTCAACATGTTCTAGTTAAAAGCACTTCTGAATGAGCTAAGGGAGAAGGACCCAGAAGAGAAACACCTAGATTTTCTACTTAAAAAATTAGTCCACATTTTTTTGTCATTTTGCTCAAAGTCAGGATGAAAAAAATCTGGATTTCAAATCCCAGTTGGAGGCAAACTCTTGCAAGAGATTTGAAACAATTGTTAACTTTTTGAGCTGGGGGCAAGACTTTTCTGCATGCTGTTCTAAGCAACCTAACTTTACTCATGCATTGCATATATATTTAGCATATTCTTGGAGCACGGTGAAAAGCTGGATTTCTTCCAGGAGGTTTGTGATGATTATTCTAATTGATGTCTTAGGGTTTTCATGAATTTGAAGATTTTTATACTTCTAGGTAATTTCTCACATATAGAGCAGCTAGCAACCTCTAA
>JAWWTY010000106.1:73189499-73221634 GCA_035222235.1 Margarornis squamiger | reverse complement strand
ACTTTTGTACTCTTTTATACTCCTTTATATTCTGTACCCCAAAATTCTATAAGTAAAAGAACTCTTCTCTACTTTACATAAAGTTGTCTTGGAAGCTTTTTTCCCCCTTTCTTACGGCAACATAATCCTTAGGACCTTTCAGTGGTCTAACACAACTGTATTCATTTTTATAGTCAAGTGTATGAAAGGAGTATAACTGCAGCCTCTTCCTTTCCATGTTACATCTCATGTTGTTATTTCAAAACATTCAGGTCTTCTCTTTAATGCTCTGACCCACATTAGCACAATTGATGCTGTAAAGTATAAAAAGTGGATATGGAAACTGTGTGTGAGATATTGATAAGCAGAAGAACAAAAAAGGCAGGAAAAGCAAAGTGTAAAATACCGAACTATTTTCACATAATATATTTTTGAGTGCAGTGATTTCTCTGACAAGTTGAAATATTTATTAGATATATTGTGAATGATGTAAATACTATTCCTCATAAATTACATATGTCCTTTTTCTTAGTTGTTAAACTACTCATATAATATATAACCATCTGTACAGAGAAAATGTACCATTTTCTTTTATATCACTCTTCAAACATGGCACTGCTTCCTTAAAAAAAAAAAAAAGAAAAAAAATTAAAATTGATTTGAATTTATCTGCATCCTGAAGTTCTGTTAACAGTTTTTTTTTTGATTTTTTTTCTGGACATATGAAAGAAAAACATTTTCCGAAGTGTCTAAATCTATGCATCATCATGAGCACATTAGGAAATCTAATGTGAAATAGAATTAAAGTCAAAGACCAGTTTCAGGTTTTGTCTGTTTCTTTTTCAAATATAATTCTGTCACTGAGGCAGTGTCTTACATAATTTTATTTTTCTGGACATTGCTATGACTACAAAACTCAGGTAGATCATAGGTGTCCAAACTTCTGCATAAAATCTGTTCTTCATCAAACTTCAAAAATACAAATTGCCTGTGATGTTGCACATTTTGTGCATTGTTATAGCTAATATTTAAAACAATGTCAATCCTTCTTATGGTGCTATGTAATGCACTGGATTTTATCACTGTTCCAAGAAAACAACTGGAATTAGGAAGTATATGGAGAATGGTAAAGGCTCCATTTTAAATTTAAAAAAAAAAAAGAAAAGAGAGAAAATTTATGTCATAGAGATATAGGAGGTCATAGTACACCATCACTTTGAACAGTCAATAGATACTGTTAATTTCCATTTTTTTTAACAACACATGATGATGCTTTTTTCTGTTCTTTCACACCAATTATACTTTTCCAGGTTACATTCCTGTTCTTAATAACCAATGGCAGACAGTAATTCTTACTTTCTGAGGATATTTTCAACATTTATCAGACTATTTTTCACCTTTTCAGGTGATACATTATCATTACACCCCTATGTTTTAGCACTTATTGATAGTATCCCAGGATGCCTTCAATTCCTAGGTACCCAGCTGTGCTTCAAATATGCCAGTTGCTCCATGTAACAACCTTGTAACACCTGTCTGTATCTACATATGAGCCACTTCATTTCCTTCTGTAAGAGGAACTGTTTCCCAGCTCCCAAGTCCATAACTTAGCTTGGATTTTTTCATCTCTATACTATGTACCACAGACAGCCTTTATGCTATTGTGTCCTGTGTTCAGTGAGAATTTACTAGTTTTCCAGGGAGCACCAACACAAATCACATTCCTATTTGGTATTGGAACCTTAGAAAATACCAGGGAAGGATAATACATTTTGATTTAAGTAACACCAGGAAACACCTGAAAATGCACCTGAAACCTGCTTAGCAATGACTGTAAGGTACTGCAAAAGAAGACGGCAATTGGAAACTAGACCATAAAATATGGAGAAGCATATCTTGAAAGGTGATCGTAACCCAGGCAGTGATCTCTGCAAGCTAGAATAATATACATATGAAATAATAATAAAGGCTATGTATTAAAAAAACTATTAAAAATTCACTTACATTTCTTTTGATAAGGACAGGGAATGAGGCTTTGGTATTTCTTTTATTTTATTGTAATAAATATCTTTAAGTATATGCCAGGCTTTAACGAAAAGGTATTAAATTTCTCCTGTGGGCAGCATTGTTCAATAATCATCTGCTAAAGAGTATCTTTTTCTAGCTGAGTCTCTGTCAAAGTTAAGATATTTGGCTAGATAAACTACTGGTCTGATCCATTATTGCAATTCCAATGTTCCTATGACTTTTTATTTCCTCGGTAACAATTACTTTGAACTGGATAATACAATTTAATGCCTACTTCCCCTGTTATTTGGAATGAATAATACTCAGTATAATAAGGAAAGCTTACAAAGAGCTTTTACTTCTGAGTAGTGAAATGATGCACTGACATTTTCAATAGTGAATAGATTTTACAACTGACACATTAATAGCATTTAAATGGAGAAAGGTCTGGTTGTACATCTTCAAAAAGCTTCTGAACTTGAGATAAGTCTTTCCAGTAGGAAGACTTATTTCTTTTTAAGATTATATATTGGTAAAATGTATAAATCAGGTCCAGGTTTTGTTGTGTTGTTTTTATGGTTTGTTTGGGGGGGAAGGGGGGGTTGTTTTGTTGTTGTTTGGGGTTTTTTTAATTTCAAAATTAGTGTCAAAGCTGATATTTATACATATAATTAAGTTTATATTTTAAAAGTACTATGTGGCTGAGGTTACCATAAAAATTTCCACATCTTAGCTGTCTCATAAGACATAGATTTTATGAGTTTTGTAAGCATATTAGTGCATAACATATAAGGTCTTATAGATAACATTTTTGTCATGGTCCTACCTGTTTCTGAAATATATTAATTTAGTGCTGCCTCACTAAATGGTGACATCACAGTATTTCTGAACCATGGAAATACAGTATGCTATTTTATGAGGATATTATGCCTAAAAATTAAAACCCCTATATTTAAATAATTTTCTCCTGCAAACCTTCTGTGGGATGTTGGACTTTATAGTTAAATAATCAAGACAAAAAAAGTATTGTTTTCACCCTAGTTTGCCCTTATATCAACAATGCATAAAATGGATTGTGTTGCTGTTGGGGGTGGTCACTGTTAGAAGAAGACAGCGTTTCTATGGAGCCAACAAACAGTGGCAGAAACTCTGGGATAAGATACTGTAGATTATTTCTTCCTAAGTCTCTTGCTGTTAATAGTCTGAACAAATTTACATCTTGACCTCTGTGTGCAAGTTTCATGTATAAGTTTCAAATGCCCCTTTTAAATACTATATACCTGCATTCTTCCCCAATAAGGTGTATGAGTTCTTAGGTAATGTGTGTGGTAGGAAAAAAATAATTTAAAAATTCTGAAACATTTAACTGCCACAGGAAGCTCTATCAGTATCTTTACTAGAGATTACAATTTGTATTTCAGATAGGTCATTAAAGTACATTCAAGCATTAGTTTTCATCTGTCTGTGATATGACACATAGATAAATTCAGAGATGTGGAATGTATAGCTAATATTAATCCTCTAAACTATTCAATATCACTAAATTAAATTGTTTTTTTTCAGAAGCAGAGTAATGAAATCAAAACTTTTATGTCATGCCATTGTAGCATAACTTGCTTCTTAACGGAATATCTTTGATAAGACACTTGGGAACTTAATATTTTTTTAAAAAATCAGTACATATAGACTAGTTACCTTTATAAAAGCAACTCTAGTAGAATAACTAAATCTGCTGTCCATCTGTAATACAGCCAGTAATGCATACCAGTATCAGGAAGAATGCATAGGAAAATACACAATACAAAATACATGGACTGAACATCAGCAAACACAAATGAATCTTTAAGTTTATGTACAGGCGCCTTTTATAAAAGGTAGTTTTATAAAAAGTACCAAAATCAGTATACTTGTAAATGCAAAATTAATGAGTAAAAGTAGATATGTTAAACATGCTTGCACAGATTTAAAATTATTCCAGTTAGTTATTTTGTAAAACTAAAACAAAACCTGATGATGTCATCTATAGTATTCCTTCATTTATAATTTGTTTGAATTATTTAACTCTAGGTATTAGGGACAGCTTTTGATGCCAAGGAGATCTGCCTGAAATGTCAACATTACTTGAGTATTTGTGTCAGAAAGGAGTATTATTTGAAACAATGAAGGTCAAAAAAGTTTGTGTTGTTTTGCTTTTTTTTTTTTCTTTTACTTTGTATTGTTTCAAAGAAGAAGTCTAATTCTGTGAAAATATTTAAGTGCATGCAAATGTAAAGATTTCAAAATTAAATTACACTTCTACAGGGACTTTTAATAATAACATCAATGTGAAAAGCAATTTGGGTTATAAGACTCCTTATGTTCCAAAGTGTCCTTTGATGAATGACCAGCTCTGCTCAATAAAATTACCATTTTGATTTTAAAAAGAAATCGTCATCCAGATATTTCTGTAACTTTAATTTCAAAAATAATAATAGTGCTTATATGTATATATAAGATACAAACACAAGGTTGGATTTTCCTTAAATGTTAAACAAAAGGTCTTTTTTATCTATTGTAAACACCATCTAAATTACTCCTAATTTTTGCTACCTTGATAATGTCTTAATACAACCATCAAACAGCAGCTCTTATGTGGTGGATGGCATTTCTGATATGCTTTTATGGTAGATAAATTAGTAGATTTTGTTAATGTCTGAATCTTATCTGAATGTCTGTTTCTCTTCTGTATCCTCTCAAAAACACAGTGCAAACAAAAGGCGAAGTGAAAACTTATTTGATTCTAAAGATCAGATTTTATTAATTCAGAAATTAAAATCAAAGTTAAACAGTCAATCTTTTCCTTTCTTCCAAAGAGTGATTCCAAATTTGTCAGAAATGCTTTAGGGAAAAATATTTCTTGCTAAATATATGTAAGTATTTCATTTTGATTTTAGATATCATATTCATATTTGTATTTTTAACTATATCTTTAATTACAATCTTGAGTGTTCTGTAGTCCCAGGTTTTCAATGTTTGAATATTTCAGACTTTTCTGTATTTGTTTTCTTTTTTCCATTCAATTTATAGTATTTATATGTCAAAATAGAACAGTTGGATTTTAAGCAAAAAGTCATAATTTCTAGCTTGATGCTCAAGGAGTTTGCAATAAAATACTCAGTTCCACTGAAATAACTATGAATTTTGAAAACATATATGCAAACAAACATACACTGAAACAACTCTACCTCATAAGAGAATGGAATATAATAAAATTATAGAAGTATGTAAAAAAAAAAAATACTTTTGTTAAGTAACATTTTCCTATCGAAGAATGTTGTGTTAAATAACATTTCGTCAGTTAGACACAGGATGCCCTTGGGTTTTTTTATTGAATATTTTTATATCTGTTTTTTGTATCTTTGACCAAACAAGTGTAAAGACACAATAAAATGTGATAATATTCTGAAGACAAAAAGGATTTATCAAACAGATTCTTGTGTGCTTGACCTCTCCTAGCTGAGATTCCTTGAATCAAGTTCTAAGAAACAATTTTAATATATGTTTCAGCCATATAAGAAAAAGTTTGAAACAAACTAAAGAAAAGAGAGGAAATTGGTACTGACAAAAATCATGGTGCTGATAAAACTAATGTCTAGATATAATAAATCACTAAGTGCAACTTCATCTGGAGCTGATGTGACTTACAACATGGCCTTCATGAATGTTAAAATAGCAAATAGCTCATTAACCTTTCCTTGGTCCCGGAGCAGCACCACTGAACAGCTGCTAGCTTTCTGGCCCTAATGTACAGCCTATGCTAACAAAGAAAAGCGGATTTCCTTCATGGGGATATCCTGGAAAGGTTCCCTACCTGTGGTTGTAGAAACTTCTTGCACATTTTTTATTTTCAAGGACCATGGCATTATCAAAAAGTGAAAAAGACAGACAAGTACAATACTGGCTATTTTCTCCTTAAGCCAGATGTCTTTGTCACATTGTTCTATTGATCCTACTATTTTAGATCATAATTGACCCATTTGTCCCACAAGATAGGTAATAAACATATTGATAATGACAATACTGAAATCCTACTCATGTTCTATCAACAAGAATATCCTTTGACTTTTAAAAGTTTCTTAAAATAACAGCAAAAAATTATTGTGGTGATCTGTATAACACAGACTGTTTAATTTCTCAGTCAATAACTTCTGCTCCAAGGTCAAATGACTTGAAATGACTCTTATATAGAGGTCAGACTAGAAGAGTGAGAATTCCCTCTAGCTTAAAATCTGTTAGCTTACGAACCTGTGGTTGAACTCATGAAGATCTTTCAAAAAGGTAAAACAAAACTATGAGGGAAATGAGAAAGTATACTATGAGCTTCTCCATAAAGAGTAGTTTTCAGGGTTGACATGTGAAATTTGTTCACTAAAAAAAGACTGTTTCAAATGTTGGGGCATATTTATCTGAGCTCCAAAAATATATGCTGAAAATTTAAGAATTTTAAGAAAGCAATCTCATTGACCAAACCTCTGAATGTATGTATAGCAGTGATGTTTTCTATTCCTTCCATTCATTTAATTGATGGTTTAGGGTTTATAGATTTTTAAATTTGAATCTAGTCAATTACTACAGACAGTATATTTGACTTTTACTCATTAGTTTTTAATCAACAGCTCAAAGACAAATCCCTTTTCTTCTTTTAATAAAACAATTTTGTCACAGGGATTACCCTAGGGAGTAATTAGATTACCAAGAGACAAAAAAAGAATATTAAGATATATGTTTAACACTAAAGGCAAAACACCGAAACTCTAAAAATCTGCCCACTTTTAAAGAACTATTAAGTTTTTGTCCTGGGAGACAAATCCATACCACTTAAAGTATGTATGCATGCCATATAACATAGTGAGAGGCTGTAGAATGAAATCTTAGTATATGTTTTATTACTTTTGACTATAAAATTATGAGGGCTTTGTCAAGCTTTTGTATCTGATTAATGTTACCTGCATGAGGTTATAGGCAGTCTGAAGTCACAAACTGTTTTAACCTTTGACTAAACCCAATTGATAGGCTACAGTGAACAATGAAAAACAAAAGATAAAAATGTTCCTTGATCCTGCAACTGTTTTTTGGTCTGGTTTGGTTTGTTTTTTTCTATTCTTTGTTTTTCTGTCTCCTAAAATACGAAACCTTTAGGCTATTTTTTTTTTTTTTAATTACTTTTTAGGAAATACTCACTCTGTCTCACACACACACAGCATTTTGTCACCCAGCTTTCCAGCTACAGCAACATAGTACTCAGTGATAATTCCATACTCAAGTAATATAATACCTAGAACACTTTTGGAAGCCAAATGGTCTAATCAGATGAAGTTATTCTTGTAGGAGAGAAGATTGTTGATTTCAAAAGGATTTAGAATTGCCCCTGATGACACAGAGGAATATTTTGCCTTCTTTGAAGTTCCATACAAAAGCTGGAAATAAATACATATGTGTATCTTTTTCTCACTCATAAAATTTAACCAAAAATATGGTATTTGTATGTTTAAAAAATCAGAAAATGAAAACAATAAGATAGAACAGATTTTAGTGTTAGATTTGGAAGAGCTCCAGGGCTGAAATGAAAATTCAGACAGATTAAATATCTGGAACTTAAGTAGGAGATCCCTGGTGTAGTTCAGAGACACATATTTACAAAACCACATTCATCAGAGTTCCTCAGCTATGCAAGCAAATAAGATGAGCTTAGGGGATTTACAGCTTCCTAATGTCCTTATCAAAACTCCTTAATCAAAAGCCCTTAAGTAATTTATCTCTATCTTCTGTGCTGGATACTCTAGATACACACTGCAAAAGTGGATTAATGAAAAGACACTTTTTTTTTTTTTTTTTAATTTTCTAACACACATTTCTTTAAAGTTCTCTTACAAAAAATACTTTTCAGTGTCTATTAGTCGTTCTTTATCATCTACAGTTTGCTCTGTTTTAGAAAAAAATAAACAAAAAAAAGAATCCTTATTCTAGGACACTTCAAACCAAGAGCCCCAGTGCTGTAAACAAAGGTTTTATCAATGATTCATAAACTTGTGTAAACACAAACTTAAGCTCAGCAAAACAATTAAATAAATCTCAATCCCTCATACCTTGTAAATCTGTCTGCATGTAAGATTGTGACCTACCGAGAAAATTTCCATTAGAAATTTGAAGCAAATATAACTAAAGTATTTCAAAGTTTTAATTTTAACTATCAATCTCTCACCCTTCCTTACCCCCACAAAACCCCTCAAAAAAACCCCACACAGCCAAACAGCTCCCTTTTTGTGACATTTCATGAAGAGTGTTTGGCTACAACTTTAGCAGGAGTGAGTTTGTCAGGTGTTTATTAACAGGTTTTCTTCTGTTTTCCTGTCAAATAATTTTAGAAATAGCTATCAATAACAGAATTTCATATAAGATTTTTCCCACTCATCTTATTTGATCCAACAACACTTGATAACATGCTTGAAATGTTCCATGTGTTCTTTGTCTGAGGCTTAATAACCTGCAACAAAAAGTCCTTTAACCACAATGAAAGTATTTTGGTAGGCAGGTAGAGGAAAGATCACGAAGGTGCTAATTTTTTTTTGTTGATGAGATGCAGAGTTAGTGTAAGAGACAAAAGTGTCATAAATGTTTTGATATTGAGGCCACAGCATTTTTTGTTCTTTCATTTTTTTCTCTCTCCTTTTCCCTTTTGCCTCCCTCCCTCCTTCCTTTCATCCCTCACTCTCTTTTTTTCTTTCCTCTCACTTTTCTGCCTACCTTCCCTCTCTCTTTTACCCTTAAAGCCAGATCACAATTCATAGTGCAGGGGACTGCTTAGCTTCCTGTATAAGGAACAAATGCTTTTAAAGAGTTGGATTCCCGAAACAGCTAGCAATAAATGTCAAAGAGTACTGCTTGCCTAAATTTACATTTCTTTTCTACATCTTCTAACTTAAAGAAACTGTTACAAAGTTTAGCAGATATTGAACTGTTTTGCAATTTTTACATAGATATTTTTTTCAGAATAAATTTTAATTTGATAGGGAATCACTTTCTTGCAGAATTTAAATGGATGAGATATGAGAAGCTCAAATGTCAGTGTTTTTGCTTCTTCACATTAAAGGAAATTCTAAACTAAGAACTCAGCTGGATTAAATAGAATGTATGCAACTAGAGGTGAAAGTTGTAGTGAATTTAACAAAGTTCAGCGCCGTACTCCTTCATGGCTGAACAGAACATGAATTGTAATCATCAGCAGTTTGAGTCATCTGCAAGGAGAAAAATGTAAAAGTCTTAGAGTTAGCTAAACTGAATAAAATAGCCTGACGGTATTTTGAGACCAAATAAACCGAGACTAGTTATCAACCAGGGACAGGCTTTCTATTGAGCTGCTCTAGACATACACATTGAACATTTATACTACGCAGAATATTTTTAGGCTGTCCATAACTGTCCTAAAAATCAGGAAATTAATTTACAGTACGTGTATATTCACTAGATACATGTTTATGCAATTAGGAATTATTCCTTTCCAGAAAAACTAAGTCCAGTAGTTCTTTGAGTAAGATATTTGCACACTTTGATATTGTGAGAAATGTTCACACTCACCAATAAAATTCAGAAGAGGACAAAGTCAAAGCAAAACTAAACTTTTTATTTAACAAATTCAGCAGAATTGGTGTGTCCCCTCTGGCCTAGGAGACAGACACAGGCCAGCAAGAGCTGGAGGTTTTTATACCCTATTCCAGCTGGGGGGTCCCTGCTTCTGTTCCTATTGGCCAGTACTAGGAAGCTCACAGCCTGGCCCGATCCACTTACCTGCCCGAGACTCCCACCCCCACAAAAAGGCGCAAAACCCAAGTTCAAACCACCCCAAGTTCCAAGTGCCAAAAACTCAACTATCCTCTCCTCCCTCTTCTCCTCTTTACCCATGCAATTCCTAAATCAAATCAGGGAGGGGAGGACAGTGGATCAATTCTGGCTTCAGCAAAACCCCAACTCTATTTCTAACAGTCTGAAATACAAGTCTTAAAAAATTCACTGAGGCAAGACTCAGAGATGATAATTTCTGACATCTGGGAGATCTTTCTTGTGTGGATATATTCATTCATTACAACTTTCCAATTTACTAATTTGCATACATTTTCAGAAAGACAGCAAAAGTGATGTTATTGAAAAGCACCGTACAGAAGTTAAATCAGAAATAGCCCAAAAGTAGCGCTTTACATAGAAACAACATCCACAATTTTTTCCCAAATACACAGGATTCTATATTTTTTTCCTCTCTTCTAGAAAATAGCAAACAATTTTTATTATTTGCAAAAAGAAAAAAAAGTATTAAAATACATATTGAGATACGATATTGAGAATAGACTAATTTTTTCTCAAATGATCAAATTTTTTTTTAAAAATATGATCAGTAGAAATCTGTCCTACGATAATAAATGTTGATAAATAGAGTAGACATGAGCCAACTGATATATCTTTTGCTGGAACTGATTCAGAATAATCATGTAAAAACCCTTAAGACAATAATACGATTACCGCAGGAGCAATCAAGAAGTGAAGTTAATATTCTTTTACCTTTAAAATCAAAGTGATTGACTCTTTGTTTACCTCATGGTTCCTTTATTATGACTGAAGGGAAAAAGATTCCAAGCTATAATAAATAAATAAATAAATACACAAATAAATAAATTAAATAATAAATAAACTGTTCAGGAAAAGAATCACAAAATCAGTCTCACAGAAACTATTTCTTTTGTCCACATTATTTTCCTACCTCTTTTATGACACATTTAATTAAGAACCTATGGAAAGATTCTTATTGCTAACTACAATTTACAATTTTTACAATTAATAGAAACATTTCATTAGCATGTATTCAAATTTTCCACTGGATACATAATTTATAGTACACATAGATATTTTTTAGAACAGATAATTCTGCTATTATATTATTCTTATATTTTACTCTTGTATGTGATTGCTAATGAAAATAAACCCTATAAAATTATCTGATTTTAGAAAAATATAATGTTTCAATTAATCTTTCTAATTGACAATGATAACAAAGGACAACTGATTTAGAGGGGAAAAAAACCCAACAAAACCTTCTGCTTATCACCAATTCTCACAGTTCAAACAAAATTTTAAGCTTCATTCTTCGTTTCATTACAAGCCTGTGAGAGTTGCTTAACCTCATTCTATTCTTGAGCTTCAAACACACATTCAAAAAGCAAGGGACAGCGTTTAGGAATTTTTCTCTGACATAAAGTTACTACATTTATGTATCAGGTTTGTGTGGCTGGGTTTTGGTAGCTGGGGGTGGGCTACAGGGGTGGCTTCTGTGAGAACCTGCCAGAAGCTTCCCTCATGTATGGCAGAATCAATGCCAGGCAGCTCCAGGATGAACCCACTTCTGGCCAAGGCCAAGTCAATCAAGAATGACAGCGACACCTCTGTGACAACTAATTTAAGTAGGAAAACATGTTATTGCACAGACAAAAATGCAGCAGAGGAGAGCAAGAATATGTGAACAGCTCTGCAGACACCTAGGTCAGTGGAGAAGGAGGGGAAGGAGGTGCTCCAAGTGCAAGAGCTGAAATTCCGCTGCAATCAGTGATGAAAACAGTTGGTGAAGCAGCTGGCCCCTGCAGCCTCTGGAGGTTAATGGAAGTGCAGAGATCCTGCAGCTGGTGGAGGAGACCCATGCTGGAGCAGGTACATGCCCAAGAGAGGGATGTGAACCCATGAGAAACACGTTCTGGAACAGGATCATGGAAGGGACCTGCTGACCAGTGGAGAGAGGAGCCCACACTGGAGCAGGTTTCCTGGTAGGTATTGTGGCCCAGTGGGGGACACACGCTGGAGCGGGCTACGTCTGAAGGACTGCACCCTGTGGAAGAGTGACCCATGTTGCAACAGTTTGTGGAGAACTGTTGCCTGTGGGAAAGACTCATGTTGGAGAAGTTTATGGAGAACTGCCTCCTTCAGGAGGGGCCCCACGGTGAAGCAGGAAAAGGACTCCCTTATCTGAACAGCAGCTGAAACAATCTGTGATGAACTGACCATAACCTCCACCCACCGTATCCCTGTGCCACTGAGGGGCAGAAGGTAGAGCTTGGGCATGAGGGAGGGATGGGGGGAAAGCGTTTTTGAAGTTTATTTTATCTCTCATTATTCTGCTTTGATTTTGTTAGTAAAAAATCCTATTACTATCCTCAATTCAAGTTTGTTTTGCCTGTGATGGATTTTGATGTGTTATCTCTCACAGACATTACCTCAACTCATGAACCTTTTTTATATTTTTTCACCCTGTCCAGCTGAGAAGGGGAGTGATAGAGCAGCTTTGGTAGGTGTCTGGCATGCAGCCAGGGTCAACCCACTACACCCCACAACCTACAGCTCAGGGTGAGTTTCTGCTCAACCCTGGAGTTCCAGAACTCTGAGTAAATAACAGGCAACCTGTGAATGCAGGTGGGTGCCTACAGAGGTTACTGGCCAAACACTGTTTTCTGTCCTGTGCTCCTGATGTAAAGCTTACCCTCCTTATAGGGAGTACACACTGAAGCTTGTACTCTGCTTACACCTTTCCATTCCAGAGTCATGAAGCATATTTTCTGTTCATCACTGCCAGCAGCAACTTTCATGTCTTGGTTTAATTAGCGGGAGAGACACACCCTTGAATTAGATTGTAATTATCAGGAGGTAAGAGCGATTTTCATTTTAGTTCTGTCTTATTCCTGCAACACAATTTTGGCAGTTGCTAGTAGAAGTCTTACTGGGAGTAAAGCTTACTTTATTTTGATAATATTCTGGCTGTGAAAATGTCCCATTTATACTGGAGGATGTTAATGAATGTTTACCATTTTGTCTGTCTCACTTTGAAAAGCTTAAGAAGACAACACAAAAGAGTGCATCACTGAAAATGATTAACAGTTCTTTAAATATATTATGGTTAAAATGTTCTACCCAGTATTCAACAAACATTCTTTAAATTCAAGGATTCCATGCCCAAATTCATCTGAATGGGAAAAAAAAAAAACAGCAACCCTACAAACAGATGTTTCCTTTACACCACATTAATGCAACTATGCCACGTGCAATTGTGCCATTTGATAGTTGTTCCCTACTGAAAAATTCCAGACACTTGGGAGAAATTCTTTTTGGAATAATTGTCTTACTTCATCACCAATTGAAGGATATGGGAAATACAGCAACAAAAATCAGAAATACAGCAACAAAAATCAAGATTTCAAACACTAAAAAAAGAGTAATGCATAGTTTGAAATATTTAGTAGTAGTATACGGATACCTTAAGTTTTTTATTCACCAGTGTTGACTTACGTAAGACCAAATAAAATATTTTCTTTTTTTCCTTTTTTATTTTAAGACTTACACAACTAATGAGTTTCATTCTTCTGACTGAAGTATGTGGGCATAAATCCAATTTTCTTTTTTGGGTGACTGTATGTTTAGTTTCTATGACATGTACAGCTTTGCAATCAATAGACTCCCAGTTTCTTTTTTAGATTATTTAGATTCTTTTTAAGAGTATAGCTTTATCTTTTGACATTCTCTGCATACCTTCAAATGTTGGACTGTTGATCCATAACTAGATTTACTAGATAATCTGTTTTCTCAAATTTTAGGAAAAATTATATTTATTTTTTAGATATTCATGGTTAATTTCCTAGCTGAAGTTAGCACATTATGTCCTCTTTTCTCATGAAAAAAACCTTGAATAGTGATACAAATATTTTTGAAAATGTTGATTACATGAGAAAAGCTCAAAAAAACTAAGAGCTAATTATACATGCAAAATGTTGAAATGGAATTTTATTCAATACTTTATTCATTTTAAAAGGAGGGAATAAATATTTAAATATGACAAATGGTAGAATTTGTCAGAACATTAGTGATTCATGTGGAATGTGCTACTTTGGTTTATGTGTGAAGATAATATTCCTCTTCTGGCTGGAAAACAACTTTGCAGGAAATGGTGGTGAGGAGCCACCAAGTTGAGGTTGAGACAGCAATGTGCCCTTGTACCAAATGTCAACAGCACTCTTGGGGGCATTTAGCAGGTGACAGGAGGCAAGTCTTCTCTGCTCAAAACTGGTGAGTCGTGTCTGGAGTTCTGGGTCAAGGATGGGCTTCCCAGGGAGACACTTGAGTGAGTGCAGAGAAGAACCACAAAGATGTTTAAAGGAGTGGAGTATCTGTGTATGAGTGTAGGCTGATAGCTGGCACTGTTCAGCCTGGAAAAGAGTAGGCTCAGGGAGGATATTATCGGTGTATATAAATACACTGGTGGTGGAATGGAGTCAGAGCCTTCTCAGAGGTAGCCAATGACAAGATGCAATGAGCATGCACAAATATACAGAAAATTCCACCTGAGCATAAGAACAATCTTTTTTACTGTGATAGTGCTCAGACTCTCAAACAGGCTGATTAGAGAGTCTTTGGGGTTTCATCCTACTCAAAACACAAATGGCCACAGCCCTGAGAAACCCTGCTCTAGCCAGTTCTGTTTTGAGAAGGTCATTGGACTACACAATGTTCAGAGATCCTTTCTTTTCTCAGCAGTTCTCTGATTCTCTGAGGGTTTCCAGGGCTTTTTTAAGTCTGTAGTTTTAAGGCTGAAAGAACTTCACCTCTTAAGTCAGTTAGCATGATGCTTTTTGATAAAAGTAGGTACCCTATATGATTTCTTTATCAAGTCATTATTTTTTTCCAATGTGCTTTTATTCTGTCTGAGTTGACACTGTAACTATCATGTGTTTATCATGTATTGTTTTATTGATGTCTGTAATATTTTAAAACATTTTACTGGGGGTTTATAAGTGTTTCACTATGTAGCATTATTCCATAGAGATTTCATTAAGGATGTATAGTTATTACTTAGGTATTCTGACTACCTAATTTTGCCCTTTTTGTCATTGCAATAAAAAGGATTTTAGAAACAGTTCTTTCCAGAAACCCCATAGAGAATCTTTCTCTGCATTTTCTTGATATCTTTACATATATTTCTTGTTACATATGTGACCAAATAATTAGCCTGTGGAATGTGTTTTTCTTCCTTAAGATCCTCTTTTAATGAACAATAGTTCAGAATCTGAGTCTGCAAAACTTTCTTGTGAGATCTGATGTAGTGATAGACCACAGCAACTTGAAGACTGAGACACATGCCTAGAACCTCACAGTAATGTCAGAATAAGCCATGCTTATTCTTTATATGTCTATACTTTCATGTTACCACTGTGAGTATATAGTTTAATAGGTGCACTACAAAAAAAAAAAAACAAAAAAAAAACAAACCAAACAAAACCACCAAACCAAAACAACAACAAAAAAACCCAAACCAACAAACAAAAAAAAAACAACAAACCCAAACTTCAAAGTGGGAGCATCCTTTGTTACATGCACACATTTCTAGAGTTCTGTTTTTCACTGTATGCAATGAAATAGCTCTTACTAAATTCCTTACTTTGTATCTACTTCAGAAGTTTTCATATAGATGTAGAAATACATTAACTGTCCAATTCTTCATAAAACTTTTGAGTTAAAATAAACTTTTTGTTGGTTTGCAACTCTTAGTGTTCTCATTTATTTGTAGTATTATGCTTATTTAATGAATGTAACATCACATATTTTTGATTTCACACTCTTGTGTCACAACCAAAATGACCTCCCCTTCTTCAGCAATTGACTGACCACTTCTAACCTATTATCTTATTTTCTTGCTGTCATGTCTCAGGTGAATCAGGAAAACAGAGTGAGATCAAGAATACATGGAGATGTATAAGACGCCCTATGACAGATTCCACTTAACTGCAAGAGGTGAAATGAACAATTGGAAAAAAATAGGGGGGTGGCTAAAATGAAAGCAAGTGTTGGTCCCTGCAATAACAACTTGCCATACATAATGTATTCCAGCAAGAGAAAAGTGCAACAGGGGCATCCCTGATGAGATACAAAGAAGTTGACCAGGTAACCTCTGATAGAAAAATTTTCCCTGGCCACTTTCCAGGATGATCTTCTAAGCACTCAATAGTTTTTATTTTACCTAATATAATGCCACTTCACAAGGGTGACACTTCTGTTCCATTGCAGTGAACTCTGTGTATGCATTGGCAGCTCTGAAAGGAGTATGCAACAAATTAATATCCTGATTGTCTCACTATTTGTGACTTTGCAAGGTAAAAGTCAAAGCTGAATTAAAGTCTTCTTGTTAGAAATCTGAAGTCTGCAAGACAAAAAGATTTACCATTTCAGAGGAGGAGACTGAAGAATATTATTATTTGATTTTGATTTTTTTAAAAAAATCTAATTATTTGGTTTGATTTTGATTAAAATAATTAAACATACACATGGTCTGCAAATAAATCATAGTAATTTACAATTTAAAAAAAAAATCACCTTGTGATCCAGATTCTACACTTTTGAAAGCTGGAAAAATTAAAGAAAAAGTATAATTTTGAGTTTGCTTCTTTTATTTCCATACTTCTTTGTCCTTTTTGGGACCTACAAATAAATCAGTATTTCAGTATACATATGGATATGTATAGTATCTATTTCTTTCATATCAAAGTATATGCTGTTAATGTGAGGTGACTAAATGATTTAATACCTGAATTCAATATTTTTTTTTATGACACAACACAATGAATTTTGAAAGCATTTAAGTGATATTTCATTGTAAAAATTCCAAACATGGACAAGAGATTTAACCACAAACGAATCATGACTTGGAACAAGAAGCAAGAATACAGGAAATAGTTGAAGGATTATGATGAATTTTGTGACTTTTAGCTGATTATAGCTGTTTTGAAATTATAGGAGACATCCAGAACTTTTAATAAGTTTCTATATTAAGGGTAATGCTTTGACTTAATCTTGGAATGAAAAGGCAAATGTCTGCAAATAAAGGTGAAAGTGTCATAAGTCATTGTTCTATCTAATAATGACGTAGCATATGATCACTCCATGAATTTTTCAAGACGTCTTCAGATGCCATATGCATTGGAGTGATTCAAATATGTGGACAACACCCAAGACAAGAGCTGAATCTATAACTAGTTATTTCAGCAGACAATAAGTTTATATATTGCTTTCTGAGTCACTAGACATAGTACTTCTCACATATGAAGTGAAATACATGTATTTTCCTTGACAGACAGCTATTTAGATATAGCATGAAAAGTTTAAGTTCAGATAAGAGTATACTCTTATAACTTGGATTAAATGTGTTCAGAAATCCATTGCCAAGAGTTATTGACCATAACTGAAACTGAGTTTGCATGTGCTGAGATTGATGAACCTATGGGTGGTTTCTGGTTGTTCAGAGATTTTACATGGATATAGCTAAGAAATACCTCTTTGCAGGCTGCTGTGGGACAGCACATGCAGGATTGCTTATTCTCAGTTATTGTTACACAACAGTGTACATCTGTTCATGTAAGAATGAAACCACAAGTCATATTCAGTAGAAGTTAATGTTTATGGGCTGTCTTGAGGGTTTTTTTGCTGTGATTGAGACCCGTGTAATAAAAAGGATTTTAACATTCAGAAAGCATTAGGATCCAATTTGAACAATCCACTGAAGAGGTTAAACCTAATTCAGGTCATCAGAGAAAGTCATTAGCAAAAAATAAGACAAATCTGAATAGTTTGGAACCTCCTGATAATGAAGTCACTGATCACAAGCAATAAACATTACTGGAATCAGATGTAAGATTTCATGAACACTAAATAATAGTAGATTACAACTAATCTCTGAGAAAAGCCATAAGGAAATATTTGCTTCAATGTGAACTCAATCTAATTAACAAATCAATGAAATTCATTGATTGCAATGAATTCACTGATTGCAACTCGTAGTTGCAAGAATAAAATTTCTCTTGTAATGAAGATCTTATGGTGTTGGTTTTTTTTTTCCTATTTTAATAATGACTGGTGATTTTTTAATGTACAGTACTTTTCCATACTGCTTCCTGGAAACCACTCTCATATCTTATGCTCAGATCTTCTTCTAGATATTCTGTATTCTGTAAAATGAGAAAACACATCCCCTTTTTTTTTTTTTTTTTAGCATTCATAGATTACAGAATACAGAATCAGAGAATATGCTGAGTTGGAAGGGACCCACAAGGGTCATTGAGTCCAGCTTCTGGCCCTGCAGTGGACCACACCCAAGGGTCACACCATGTGCCTGAGACCATGTATCATTCAAACACTTCTTGAACTCTGGCACACTTGGTGATGTGACCATTTCTGTGGGGAACCTGTTCCAGTGCCCAACCACCCTCTGGGTAAAGAACCTTTTTATAATACTCAGCCTAAACCTCCCCTGACACAACTTCAGGCCATTCTCTCAGGTCATCACAGAGAAGAGATCAGTGCCTGATCCTCTTCTTCCTCTTCTTCCCTGCAGGAGGAAGTTGAAGAGGAAGTTGAAGAATCAATGAGGTCTCCCTTCAGTCTTGTCTTCTCCAGGATGAACAGACCGAGTGCCCTCAGCTGCTCCTCATACGGCTTCCCCTCACGGCCCTTCACCATCTTCGTTGCCTTCCTTTGGACACGCTCTAATAGCTGAGTATCTTTCTTATATTGTAGTGACCCAAACTGCACACAATATTCAAGGTGAGGCTTCCCCAGTGCAGAGCAGAGTGGGACAATCCCCTCCCTTGACTGGCTAGTGATGCTTTGCCTGATGCCCCCCAGGACACGGTTGGCCCTCCTGGCTGCCAGGGCACTGCTGACTCATATTCAACTCACCATTGACCAGGACCCCCAGGTCCCGTTCCATGGCACTGCTTTCCAACATCTCATTCCCCAGTCTGTATGTACGTCCAGGGTTGCCCCAACCCGGGTGCAGAATCTGGCACTTCCACTTGTTGGACTCATATTGCTGGTGATTGTCCAATCCCCTAGTTTGTTGAGGTTTCTCCACAGAGCCTCCCTGCCTTTGAGCAAGTCAACAGGTCCTCCCAGTTTTGTGTCTGCAAACATGTTCAGTATCCCTTTCCAGCCCTGCATCCAAGTAATTTATGAAGATAAAGAGCACAGGGTCTAACATGGAGCCCTGTGGAAACCCACTAGTGACAGGTCACCAGTCTGATGTTACCTCATTCACTGTTACCCTCTGTGCTCAATCCGTGAACCAATTGCTCACTCACAGCATGATGTGTTTATCCATCTGTGTGCTGGACATTTTGTCCAGAAGGATCCTGTGAGAGATGGTATTGAAAATTTTCATGAACTACAAAAAGATTACATCAACTGACTTCCATTGATCAGCTAGGTGGGTTACCTTGTCATAGAAGCAAATCAGATTTGATAAGAAGCGCTTTCTTCTCATGAAGCCATGCTGGCTGTGATAGATGTCTGCATTGTCTTTCAGGTCCTTAAATTTATAAAACTTACCCAAGCCTTTTAAAAAAGTTTACAGAATACTGTGCAACAGGCATTATAAACTTTACTTCTAGACATTTTTTATATACACCTATGCTCAAACTTAACTAATGATAAGCTTTCTGAATTATGAAATTACATAGAAATACATAAGGATAACAAGTTTGTTGGAATTAGTTTTTTGTGTGTTTCATGGGTTTTTTTGTTTGTTTGGGGTTTTTTGTTTTGTTGGGTTTTTTTTTTGTTTGTTTGGGTTTTTTTGTTTGTTTGATTTTTTGTTCTGTAATACTTTTTTCAGACTCTATTTACCTAAATGAATTGGTAAGCATAATTTTTCTATGTATAATAGACTAAAAAAGAAAGATGTAGTGTGTTAAAACCCAATATTCAGTACATAAGATTTGTCTGATTCTGATGCAACTTTGTATGTAAATATCTGCCTAAGTTTAAATTAACAATTTTCTTCACAAATGTATTTTAGCAGGTTTTGTGAAAAAACAAACCAACCAGAATCAGGCACTAAAATGTATTTCAATAAAACTCTGCAAATATTTTAGCATAATTCTGAGATAGTTATTAATAAATTAAATGTTTCCACATATTTTGATAAGAGGAAAAAGTCTTTTAAGTGATTAATTGATTCCAGATTGAAGTAATGGCAGGCATTTAATGTATGAGCAATACATTAAATGAATTTACAACCTTGGAGAGGTGAATGATAACAATAGCTGAAGATTAAATATAAAGATATGTAAAAGTATAACCCTTGTCTTTCTTGAGCCAAGTAGCAGTGTTAAAATTTAATTTCAAATAAAATAAAATTCTGAGCGTAAACTGTATTTTAAAATCTACGTTTCGTAGCATAGAATTGATAGCATTTTAATTTAACACACCATTGTGATTTTGGTACATATGTATAGATTTAGGCTTCTCAATCCAAATATAATCCTTTGGTTGGAAAAAACCTTTAAGATCATTGAGTCCATGAATTATTTAATCTGTTTTGAAAATAATTTCACATGAACAGAAGTGTATTACTATATTAGCAAGGATCAGCTTCTGGAAATTAAAAATGGAATATACCATGAGACCATCTGATAATTAATAGCCTAAATTAAGCATCTGTAAGCATTTTAAAACATCTTCCCATTTTTCTTTCCTGTTTTTCTGTATTCTGGAGAGCTCAAGCTTGCTATTGAAATATGCCCCTTGCATATACCTTTTACTTAAGTAAAATCACAACCTACTCTATATTTTTCAATATTCCTAGTGACTTAGCTAGAATAGTCAACTTTACTAATGTGTATTTGGAACTTCAGCTTAAATGAGTGGAGGTACCTTTATTTACACCAGCTGTAAGATCTATTTCAAAAAAGGCTTAAAAAAGTTACATTTTAAATAGATGACATTTCTGTCAGGATATTGAACTGATGGATACTTCAACAAAAACTTTGTGAGTAGCAGTGTGTATACTTCACTGCATCATGTCTCATCTCTATGATCCCATATTCCTAATAGAGCTTTACTGTAATTTTTCTGACATTTTTCATCTTCTGGGAAAAAAAAAAAAAATTTGGTAAGCTGGAAACCACTGGGACAAACAAGAGTAACTTCTGTGTCTGTTGCTGCTTTCTTCTCAGGCAATGCTTTTTTTTTTTTCAGAATCAGAGCTGGACAACATTAAACCTGAACTATTTGCAGAAGGGAACGAATGTAATGAATATTGTGTGTAGCTTGAGAAGAAGGAAATGGAAAATACATATATGCAGAATACCACAGAAGGATGTTCTCCTTAACTTCAGTGAGGACTTCTGGTAAGAACAATTTTCTTACACTGGAAATAAAGCAGAAAAAGGGAACAGGAAAGTGAGTAATTTCCCGCTTGTCCTGTAGTACAAGGCTGTTGAGGTCAGGACTAAGGTCTCTAAAGCAGTGATCTGAAGCCAGTCCTCAGAAAACTGGGGCCTGATCTGTGAACTACAATGGAAGGTAGAGAGAAACCATAAACACGTCTGTTTCAGTGCTGGCTTGGCTGGATAGGCTGTTTTATTTGTTTGGTAGACAGAGGGCAAAAAGTATAATCTTCCTGTCATTATGCTCAGATTCATATATATCAGGTTTGATTAGCAGTAGCCAGGATCCACATGTCACAGTCAAGGCTTTTATGACTCAGGCTTCCTGAGTTTCTTGCCTGGCATCTTGTCTGATGCTGGTTTGTAAACCCTCACGCAGTCTCTCATGCACCCTACATGCCAAATTTCACAGGGCGGAAACTTCCCTACTTATCTCTCCTGCCCATATTCCTTGAAAAGCCCAGAAGTAGTCAGGTAGTAGGATTAGATGACTGATCTTTACTCTGTTTATCAGGCTATGTGCATTTATGTACATATACTTGAGTGGGAACTCCTTTAAACCCCTTCAATATTTTTAGTGTTTCCACAGTTCATTCACAACTTGGATGGGTAAAGAAAAGAAGTACTGCACAGAGTACACCACCATCACCACTGATAATATTTTGAAGAATTATTCTTCCAGGCCTCAGGTTATAAATATACTCATTGAATAAAATAATCATCCTTCATAATATTGTGCCAAACCAAAATATTTTGGCAGCATTTAGTATTCAGATAGCCCTCTGCATATATATTATCTAGATGTGCACAGAAGTCGGTAAGTGCTATCAATTTATTGAGCTGGACACTGTGGTCCAGTTAGCAATGTTTTGTTAAAAATATTCATCTCACCAAATCAATGAAATAAGCAAAAAAACCCAAATTTACATCTTATTGTCCTCTGAGGTATACATGTTTCATGCACTAGATTGTCATCTTTATGAAATATGAATATAAAATAATAGGTTTTGTTGTTTGTTTTTTTTTTTCCCTGATGCCAAGGGGTTAGAAATAGAAAATAGTCTAACTTAATCCCCTAAAATTTTCATTCAAAAAAGTCTTTTTTTTTTCTTTTTTTTTTTTTTTTCTATTCCTAGACTTACAGGCAATACAAATAAAAATTGGAGAGATGGGAAAAGATTGTAAGTTATATTACCTGAATGCAATTTTCTTCAGCTATGCTCCCTCAAGGACATTAGTAATTTATCTACTCATTTACCTTTAGTTAGAAAGTATTGCAGTTTTATCTGAAAACACATGAAAAAGATCAGTTACAGGACTATGAATTCTACATGGTCAAATGATTTATTGCTTGATCATCCAGCAGAATCTTCTAATAGCTGTAATACGAAAGACTTTGAAATAAGCATGACATTAAATTGTTTCACCATATGCTCATGATCATAATTTTCTTGCTAAGGGTCATAATACGGCTACCCTTAAAAGAATGAGACAAGCAACATAGACTTCTCTGTTAATTGGTGTTCTTTATGTACATTGAGAGCAATAGGCACTAAATATGTTGAAAATTGCATTATAGCTTGCCAAGGAATTATAGTGTTTGAATTTCCTGGGTGAAGAGTAACTTTTAAAGAAACAGCAACAAACAGATGGCAAAATAAAAAAATAAACTAAGGGTAAAAAGTAAGGTGAAGAGGGGAAATCAACAAACAAATAAAGAAAAAAATAATAAGAAAAAAATACATTAAGGAGAATAAGACTAAAAATAATATATTTACTAATTCCTGATATTCCCTTTAAAAACTTGAAGTAGCAATTTGTGTGATCTCCAGATGTAATATTTTAGAATTTGCATTTTTTTAGAGAAGTTGCTAGCTAAGAATAAAGTAGTTAGCATCCACATAAAAGCAATTCTAAGTTAAAAAGTTAATGAAATAAGCAAAATTTAAGAGGGCAATCAAATAGGAAAAAGGTGATTATCCTAAAATGCTTCTACTTTTAACCAGCTTAGAGTTCCTAAATTTCACTAAGAGTAAACATAGCACTGAAAATAATACTTTACTCTGGTTTATTACTTAACCAATCATTCATCATTTTCTCTGGCGTTTCTGTTCTCTAAGTAGTTTCTAGAGATTTATGAATGTCAAATTCAAAGAAATGAGAGACTGCACAGTGCTGTGATACGCATTTTTTCGAGTGCACTTGGCAATTTAACCTTTGAAATGTTGAAATGCTAATGTCAGATATCACTATTCTGTTTCATGGCCCTATATTAGCAACACTATAGATTGGTAAGACAGGTAGATCACTGATACAACTATTCATTACATTTCCTTGACTGACCGACAATCAATACACAAAGTGCCTTCAGTTTTTCATATTTATAGCTTTGGTCTCTGAGTATAGTGAGCTCTGAGCATTGGAGTTTCTGAACTGAATTCTGAAATGTGATATATATCAGGAAATCAGTGAGCAAGTTGTTGTTCAGAGTTTTGTCACTTGTCATCTGACAGATACAGAGTAGGAGCAGATCAGGGATCCTCCAGAGTATAATGAAATGACAGTCCAAATCTCTGTGTTTCTTTGTAACCCGGCCATTACATTATTTGCAACTGTCTTTGCTTTATGTGCAAAATAGAAATTATGCCATACTGACTACATTAAGTCACAGGGCTGAAAACATTCTAAATATGTAGGCTTGTAAACCTGTTTGTAGCAGCACAAGATTGTGTCTTGTTCAAACATTAAGAACAGAGTAGCAGACTGATACTCTGAAAAAAGTCTTGAGCATGCAATAGTGCAGCCCAGAGAGAGAGAAACATTCTGTGATCTCAGCAGCTTAAATCAGTTCTCCATTAGCTCAGTTTATTAGTTTCTGATTTAGAAAAAGTTAGTGGATAGCTTTTTATGTTTCAGAATAAGACTATTTTAATGTCCAGATGATTAAGAAGGATTAGAAGAAAAAAGTCTAAAAATTGTTTAGATCTTACAGAACCAGAAATTTGCACTTTCCTGTCATAAATGTTTTAGCAATAAATGAGTTTGTAATTATACTGCAATATTGCTAAGCCACCAAAAAGCTCAGCCTTTGTATACCATAATAACTTCTTATTTTTCACCTTAACCTTATTTCTTTAAATATTTTGAGCAGATGATGACTATTAAAAGTGAAATGCAAAGTGAAGTAACTTTATGTGAAGCTTCACAAAGACATAAAGCACACAGAAGAGAAGGAAAACAAAGAAAAAAAAGGGCTCACACTTTCCCATGCTAAATGACGGCTTTAGTGCAGATTGTTTGGCTTGTTTTTTTCCTCCTGAGAATAAAGAGGAACCTCAGTGATCAGCACATGAAAGCCTCAGCAATGAAATGACAGTATTCTTTGTTAGGAAAGGAAGCTGCCTTATGTACTAAATCTCAAAAAAAAAAAAAAAAAAAAAAAAAAAAAAAAAAAAAAAAGACAACATACCAAATGCTGCTTGTGATACAAGGGAAACCATTGCACTGAGAATGATCTGCTTTAGTCCCTTTGACCAGCATAGAAAGGAACAAACACTTGTTCTGGATCTGTCTGGAATGGGAATTAACTTCTTATCATAGTAGCCCGTATGACACCATGCTTTAGATTTATGACTGAAATAGCACACCAATGTTTTGTTCATTGCTGAACATTGCTTGAACAACACCAAAGTCTTTTTTATTTCTAATTCTTCTACCCCATCAGGGAGTAGGCTGCAGGTAGGCACGAAACTGTAAGGGGTCATAGCCAGGACAGTTGACCTGATCTGACTAAAGGAATTATTCCACCTTATACATAGCCATGCTCAGCAAAAAGGGCCACTGCTTCCTGTCAGCCAGCAGGTGTCTTGGGAAGCTGGACCTCAGCATGCAAAACTGTTACTTAAGAAGACAGATATAATGTGTTCCCACCTTGGTCCTCCATTTTCTGAGGGTTTATTGCTTATGAAGACCCTTTGACTTGTGATGGGGCTTGTTGTCCTTGTCCTCCCCCCTCTCTCCCCCTCACCAATCTGACCTTTATTTTCTGTAATCCTGCTCAAGTGAAAACCACCAGTGGCAGTCGTAATGGATGTGTCTGGTCATGAGGGCTGCATCAGACTCAAAGTGGATTTACAGGAGACAGATAACAGCGCAATAGTCAAGGGGAATTTGAGCAATGTGCTAACTCAAACATAGGGTCAGTTAAGTCTGGAGTAAACAAACTTCTGTAGTCAGTATGCAAATACCTTTATAAGTCAATTAATTTACTTCATAAATAGCAGGAAGCTTGGGGCCCACTTAACTCTTTTACATGGCAGCAGTTTGCACACCAAGATCTCCCTCTGAGTAATAACTCCTCTCAAGGTTACTCCTCGAGCCTGAGAGATTCCTTGCTGCAACAGATTCTTCATAAGTGATTAACAGTATGCTAAAATTGGAAACCTTAGCTAAGTGCTATAAAGGGTTAGTTCTGCACATATAATCCTTTAAACGTAAACCATTGACTAAGTCTGAATCTAGCCTCACCTAAATTCCTCTCTGAGGGAGTTTAGAACAGAAGTGGGTCCTTTCTGAACCTCATGACTCAGCAGAATGATCTCCCTGACGATTTTGTCTGACCATATCCCTTATGCAGTAGATAATCTAGTGTACCTTGCCATCAACTCTTGTTAAACCACTGATGCATATCCCATTTTCCAACTTTGTAAATCACTGTTTTTTATCAATAGAAATATTGCTACTTCTCTCTTACAAGTGTCACTCCATCTGCAATGTGACATATCTGTAGTCTCTTGAGTGACTCTAACATTTTTATTACAGCCAAATTCATCAGGCAAGCTGATACCATCTGGAATTACAAACAAGAGTGGGTTCATCTAAATAAACAGCAATGCTACCTACATACTTGACAACACAGCAGGAATCAATCATACTGAAAAAGGACATGACCCATAACCTTTTTTTCTGCTGCTATTGGAAATATGAATGCAGAAAACAAAACTAAACTGCCTATAACCAGCAGTAGATTTTCTTAGATGCTGGTGCAACAATTGTTCTTTTCTCTCTCTCTCTCCTTTTTTTTTTTTTTTTTTTTAAACTGAAGAAAAAATCTTTATTCAAATTTTTTAGGATCTGCTACAAGATTCCTGTAGTATTTAATCTTCAATTCCTCTATTTCAATTCCTTGAATGATGAAACAAACAATAGTCATCACATCTTTTGTTTACACAAGAACTTTCTAGTGGCTATTGATACAGATTGTCAGTGAAAGGCTTAGGGTCAATCAGGCTGAATTAGTACATTCCTCCTCTATGATGCAAGGGAGCAGCAAAATTACAAGTGTAAGAAGTGTAAGATGAGAAGTTAATTTAAGAAGCCAACAGCCATTTTTATCTCTTTCAGTTACCATGAGCTCCTGTGAGAGTCTCGAAAAATCAGAAGGTTTTTTTCTCCTGTTTTACAGGCTTATCTCAAATCCCCACAATTCTCATATCAGGTGCTTATTGATGTTACATTAGTAACATTGCAGGATGAGGAGCTGAGTTAGCCATATACTTGTCACTTAATATTTTTAAATATTTATGTTTTAAACTCACTCTTGTTTTTCTCTTATGATTATATATTTTAGTGCATTCTAAGCTCTACAACATAGAGGTGCTAAATCTCAGCCTGTAGATGCTAGAAATATACAAGGATATTGAAAAAGTCTATGTATCTAGTATATAAGAGACCATGAGATAAATACTGGATACTACCAATGGAAGTAAAGAGATAAAGAGATAAATATCACTGAAAAATTCCATGACAAAATCTTTTGTTTTCAGTTTTGGGTTTTTTTGGTGGTTTGTTTTTTTTTTTTTTTTTCCTTCCCATTAGGCAGAAAAATCAGCAATGACAATTTAGATGATAGTGGATCAGTGAGAGCTTCATGGAAAAGGATTTCTCATATCCCTCTGGCCCTAATTAAAATGGTAATCACTTGTACATAACAGACAGGATCAGCTTGGTGTAAAACTGGAGTAAGACAATTGACTTCAGCAACACTATTCTATGTTTATGGCGATCTGAAAGAAACTACAATTTCTTCTTAGCTGTTAAATGAATAAATGAGATTTTTGTAAATATGTCCTGAAATTTATATTGTAAATTCTTCTTGCTCTCTTTTATTTTTTATTTTTTTTTTTTTTTAATATGTTTTTAAAATATCACTAGGGCTGCTAAAACTCCTTTAAGTGTTCTGGGATTTCTTTCTCTCATGCAGTTTTCAGTCACACCGAGACTTAAAACTTTTGGTTGGACCACACTGTTTTTGCTGCTCTTTTAACTTTATGCATTTATTTATGCTTACACAGCTCTTTTCTTTTTCTTTTTTTTTTTCCTAATGTGACCTACCAAGAATAGATTCTCCCTTTTTCACTCTTGATTTTACATGAATTATTGAATTTTCTCCACTTTTATTCAACTTGTTTCATATTCCCTTCAAGTCAGCATTTGTTACAGTGCAATATCTTTGTGTTTGCTGACCTTTCTACAGAACTCCATCAGCATTTCAAACGTAATGATATTATAATAATGGTATCCTATGTGCTTTCCAACTTTAACCTTGTTTATCTTACAGCAGTTGCCTGATTTTCAATTACTTGGCCCTTTTGACCTCATTTGCTGCTTGTTCAACTTACTGTGTAAGAAAGAAGTGTTTTCAAAACTCCTTCTGGAGCTTTCTTATTTCTATTTCACTCACTTGGATCTTCTTTCAAAACACAAAAAGTACTGTATTGCTATTTTAGACAACTATCTTTCGTATATAAAATTTTATGTGTCATTTCCTTATACTGTTTAGACTTGGCTATAGCAATACAATATATGTTTTGAACAAGAAGTCATGCTTACCTTTTCAATTATTTAACTCAGTCCCTGCTATTTCATCATATCATTCAAAAACACTTTAAGCAATTAGAATGTTGTCTCCTAATATTTCTGATAATTTTAGTTCTACATATGTTAGTCTGGTAATGAAAGTTAACAGTTTACTTGAGAGCTGTCCTTTCAAGAATGGAGGCAGAAGACAAAATTCACTATCAACACTTCACAGGTATCACTATTAAGACTTGATTATTTCCCCTCTGGATGCCATCCAGAGGGACCTTGACATTGAGAGCTGGGACCGTGCAAGCCACATGAAATTCAACAAGGCCAAGTGCAAGGCCCTGCACCTGGGTCTGGGCAGTCCCAAGCACAAATATAGGAAGGGTGGAGAATGGATTGAGAGCAGCCCTAAGGATAAAAACTTAGAGGTGTTGGTGGATAAGAAGTTTGACAAGACCCAACATTGTTCCTTATTATGTTTCAAGAAAAAAAAGGTGTCTTGTCTTTTCTATATCCTCTCTTCAGCTTGGTCCTTTTCTTTTAATTTGTAATCTTACATCTTTCTTCAGAAAGTCATCCAATGATATTTTTGACTAGAATGAAATGAGCTGATTTCTTATTCTAATAAGATAAGATACTGAGCACATCTTGTAAAGTTAGTATACAATGAAGTATCTTGCACTCTTGTTTATGTCTGTGAGAACCTACTCTGGTATTAACACTGGTTTGTGTTCAATTATTTTATATAGAAAAGTCTTCACAACCAAATATGTCTTTTTATTATAATGCTGATTTTTTGCAAAATATTTCATACACTATGTAATGATTCACCTAAAAACTGACTTAAATTGAATTCTGATCCAGATCTTTTAAAGGTAAAAATATTGGATGCAATAGCATATTGTTTTTCTATGAAAATAGACTCAGAGTGCTAATTTTTTATTGAATCATTCCATCAGCAATATAGATTGCAAACACAGGGAATTTTATTTTTTTTTTTTTCTATGCTCAGTCCAAAATGTAGACAGACTACATGCCTCATTTTCCATAAATTAAAAAAAAAATTACTTAGATAATTTCAGATAAAAACCTATATTGGTAAACATTGATGCACAAAGCACGCCATAGATGTACAGTGTTTCTCAGTTATTACTAAAAAATAATAATAACAAAAAAGCTGGCAATAAAGTAACAAAAATAGAAAGACTAAGCATTAACCACTATACTGAAAGTGACCTCCTGCCATGTCAGAGTGCCAGTGAGCATACTGTGAAAAGTTTTCTGTATTTTAGGAATAAAAGTAATTTTAACAAGCAGAACAGGAGAGTAAAGTCAGTGCTGGTAGAGGATGTACAATACTGTGCAAAATCCATGTGTACAATCACTGGACAAATGCTTTCAACTAGCAAACTTCTAGAGAATGACATCACCAACAGGCATACAATCCAAGACTGTAAGCAACAGCTTTCAAAATGCATTTTATGTTCTTCAGGCTGATATATTTCTCTGTGACATATTATGTCAAACTATGTCAACTGAATAGTTTAATAGAAGGGTTTCTTAAAATCACAGCCAAGGAAACTATTATTAGAGGAAGAAGAACGTATAAGATATACCACCTGCACAGGAAAAGTTTTGACACAAGTTTGTAAGGATAATTAGTGCTGTACACTATCACCTGCAGATGTGGACATTTAACATTCCCCTTGTCCTGTTGCTACTTGCCTGGGAGAAGAGGTTGACTCCCACCCCACCACAACCTTTTTCAGTTGTAAAGGACAGTGAGGTCTCCCCTCATCCTTCTCTCCAGGCTAAACCAGCCTCTGCAGAGTCTTCATTCAAGGCAGCAACTTTTTTAAAGAAAGACTAATATATGTAGAAAAAAATATAATTTTGCTTATTTGTGTATTAATGAGATTAATTTCACTATGAGAAATCCCCTACAGGTATTTTAATCCTATTCCTATTCAGAAACCTGTAACTGTATAGTAGTGAGGTTATATGCCAGAATCCATGCAGAGATGTGTATGAAACAGCATGGGTATAAATGCTGTACTTGTATGTATGATTAGTTATGTAAATATGTACATATATCTAGAAAATGCTCATCTGTGTGCTAAAAGTATATACACAGTTTATACATCTCTATAAAGCCACATATAGGCAGGAAGATGGAATTAGAAATGAAAAAAAAAAAATTCTTCCTTCCCATTTTTGCCAGAGTTCTGTGGAATGTTCTGGAAGTGTATGTTATAAAATGTTGCTTTACCATGTAGGCTAAAGGGATACAGAATAATAGTATAAAAGCTGATGCATTCGAAATTCATTTAAAATTTTAATAAAAATGAAATCACTGGTATTCTACCAGGACAGACTAAGTTCAATGCTAGAAAAGTCTGGCATTTAGCCAAATTTTACTAATCAACTGTTTGGGACATTTTTGCTCTAAAACTCAGACTGATTATAATATGTTATTTCCCTAGACAATACATATAATAAAGCTTTCAGAAAGACAGTTTAGCAATCATGAAAATGTCAACTAATCTGTCATATCAACTCAGATGATACTATTCCCTCATCACCTCCTATAAACTTAAATAAAGCAACATCAATATGGAAAAAAAAACAAGGATTAGTTTAACAAAATTTAAAAGAGAAACAAGTCTCAACTGAATCCATTTCTCAGTTCTATACACTTTGTTGTAAGCAAATGATAGAACTGGACATCATAGTGTATAAACTTTTTCTTTTACATCACAAATGAGCTCAGACCATATACTTTTAATCACAAGATCATAACCAGACTTGGTGTACAGTACTTACACACCTCATTCTATTAGATCTGATATAAACTGACAATTAATTTTTGTATAGGGAAACCATTGTTAAATGTAATTAGTCATCAGAAACAATACTGAATCAGATAATGAAATAACATCTGAATTTAATTTAATCGTTCAATAGAAATTAGGAAAACAGTACAAAACTATTCGCTTATAACAAAATTTTATATGTTTATTTAAAATTGATATAATTCAAGTTCAGAAATGGAAAGTGAAGTGGTACATTCTGTGTTTCAGCATGTATGCAGAGAACATGTTTCAGCATGTATAGCAGAGAAGCTCTAAAGATATAAAAAATGGATAGATCACTGTGGTATTCAATGATAAGAGAGTCTCAACACAGATTTCTAAATAAGAGCAAATTGTGCAAATTAAATGTTATTAGTTTTGAAGGGTCCTTGCATGTGTGTTGTAAACATGCAGATATTTTGAGCTTGTAGGAAATACTATGAGGAGGAACCTACATAACCCTCACTGATACCTAATGCAGCTCAATCCCATAGACTGAATACCATACTGATATATGGCAAAAAAAAAAAAATACTGCATCATCAAACTCTGTATTGACAGTGTTTATATAAAAGGGTGTTGAATTAATCCCTTAGAGACCTCTGCTTGACTTTAAAACATTCTCACTGAAGTTTCAAGTTTAAAACTAGAAACAAAGCTACGGACATCCCATCTTCTTTACATTCATGGATCATCAAGATGCTCAGATGCATTGCAGAAGTCTGCACTATGTGGACTCATAGAAGCCATAGGAATAGAAGCAGGTATCAACAGATATGAGCTGGAGAAGGAAGACTAACTGCAAAAGTCTTGTCAACTTTTCCCAACTTTATTCTGAGAGCTAAAGAGTGAATTTCCGATTTCCATTCCTACCACAGATTGGCAGGTTTTACTACTGCTAGTAAACTTGCTTGTTTCCCATTCTTCCTTACCCTTTGTCTTAGTTCAAGGGGAGAACTAAGATATCTATTTTGGCCAAGAAATAATCCCTCTCCTTTAATTTTAGAAAACACAACATTAATTAGGAAAAAAAAAATAAAAATAAATATATATATATATATATATATAAAAAGGATAGCAGTTCTTAACCACAATACATATATATATATATATATATATATATATATATATATCAAGAAATAAACAAACAACA
>JAWWTY010000106.1:73163671-73187251 GCA_035222235.1 Margarornis squamiger | reverse complement strand
CAGGGATCCAGGGGCAGCCACAGCTTCTCTGCCCAACCTGTGCCAGGGCCTGCCCACCCTCACAAGGAAGAATTTCTTCCCAATATCCCACCTAACCCTGCCCTCTGGCCTTTTAAGACTTGCGCTCTGCCTTGGCTGAAATTGAGCACAGGAGCTGGAAGGCAGAAAGGAGAGACTGATAGGCACTGACTGGGCACTTACACATGTTCTATAAGAAATCATATCAACAGGCACTATTTACTCCAAATATTAAGCCAAAGAGCTGCTATGCTAACATTTTATTGTCCCAATGGATATGTAGACACTTTGCCAGGCTGATGCTAAACTTTGTCACAGAGACGAGGCTGATAAGGCACATGCGAATGGAACTCCACAGTTTAACTGGAAAAGTAACAAGTATTTGTTTTTGAGAGCGTTTTCAACCACCTCTCCAGATGCTGACTGTCCTCAGCAGGGTCTTTAACGCACTGAGCTCTCACCAGCTGTGTATCTTTGTGGCACAGCTCATTTCCTGGTCCTGTGATGAGTCTTTCTGACCACCCATAGTGCAAAGCTTTGGTAAGTAATGATAAGCTGTTGCTTGAAAAATATGTTTTTATTATTAGCAAACTTTGTAGCTGCAAGAGAAAAAGATCTAATTTTAGGGGAACAATGAACATCTACCTTAACAAATTTTTCATCTATTAGCCTTTTGATTTTTAATTCTATACTCACAACCAGCAGGAAAAGCAAACACAATGCATTCAGTGAGCAATCAAAGAAGATATTAAGATAGTTTGGCCATGCCCCTTATCCTAAGGAAGATTATTTTGATTAAAAAACATTGTTTCCTGTTACATAGTTTTATACCATGATTATGGCTATTTTAAGTAGCTTGCTATGAAGGACAGCTAAGTGTCAAAGGCTCCCAGTAATCCATCCATGAATCACATAGACTTAGATGGGTCTGGTTGAGTTGTTGGCCTTGACTGTCTCGTTTTTAGCCCAATCATACTCTTTGGACAAGAAAACTGAATGTGGCTCCTCTCAGAGTGTTAAATTTAATAATTTTTGAGTGAAAAACCAACTCTCTGCCAGGCAGAGAGCTCAGCCTGGCTTTTTCTAAAAAAAGTCTGAGGTTGAGATCTTCCTTGTTGGACATTTGAGACACAATCCCAACGTGGTAAGACCCTGACAAATGCAGATCTGAGATTGTCTCTTTGGCCATTGATTTCCAACAGCATGAGGAGCATTAGTGAACTCAGCTGCATACTGTTCATATTCTCAATTTATAGATGGAAAAGCAGAGACAGGGCAAAGTTGAGTCTCTACCTCCTGCAAATTCCACACAACAACACTAAGAATGACATTAGTCTCTCCTAACTTTGGGAAGGTCCAGTGTAGAAACTACATGTAAGTCCTTGCCAGGGCCCTCTTTTTAGAAACACACCCCAAATTTACCAATTTAAGCCAGGTATTGGTTTTGTTCCCCCCAAAATGGCACTAGACTGATTGCAGTTCTCCTCAGTGCCTCATGCTGCCTTTCTTCTCCCTGCTCTGCACCACCAGGAGGGACCAGAGCTAAACACAGACATCATCCTGCACCTGTCCGAGGTGAAAGTTAGGCTTTGTTTTCCCTGAAAGGTGAACTCGTGTCCTTGAAGATATCTATTTAAAAAAATAAAATAAAATCAGGTTCAGCTTGGTGCTGTCTGCTGATTTACATAACTCCAAAACAAATGAAAATCCAGTTGGTGTATAAGGCTGTAATTTAGGAGGGGAACTCATCCCCACAGAGCCAGCTTGTGTTGCAGAGCAGTTTGTGCTCATGATATGAGCTCTGATATTGGGACCTAATTGCTTTTCTAATATCCATGTATTATTTACACCATGCTACTGTTGCAAACTCCTTCTGACTCCAGATCTGTTGTTGCTGTAGTGTATTTATTGGAGCAACACAAGGTCAGGCTAACCTACATTATTCCTCTGTAAGTGACCCAACTGAAACCAATAGTTCTAGTGCCGGAACACCAATGTAAGTGAGACCCAAATCAGGACCCTGGAGTATTAATTTACTTTATTGCCATATCTTGATAAGTGGTTATTAAGTACTTAACTATTAACTATTAATGTTCTTGCTTTATTTATTACACAGAAATATGTTGTAAAGGTTTCCTAGTGTTTTTCTAGGAGAAGGGCTTGAAGGGATAAGAGAGCAAGAGATACACACCAAAGGCAATTAGATCAACAGTGCCTGGGACAATGTTAGTCTTCAAACTCTCACTACACTTGGTTAATACCTTTGCAAACCACAGTCCAGAAATCATATACATAAAATTATCATCCTGCAGAAAACTGTTAGTGTGGGATTTCAGATTGCTCTGATTTTCTTCAAAGTGGACTTACAGACTGGAATGGGCTGAGGTGAGTGTGAGAGCCTTGTTGGCTTAAAATCTATCTCAAAATATAAATGTAATCAGCTCTGGGAGGGCCAGCCTGGGCAAAGAACAGTCCAGGGAAGGAAAGCAGTGGAATGCCATGCAGAGACATTCCCAGACATTGTTTATAATTTGCCCTGTGCATGTTTGAGGTGATAGTGTCCCTGCTTACTGCTTTCCCCTTTTTACTGGGCTTTCCTTGCTGTAAGTACATTGCTCCTGCCTTTATCTTCCCAAGGATACATCCTACACCATTCCACATCTCCAACTGTGCTGGTCATGGGCACCTAAGGCACCCAAGGGCCACGACTGCTATCATTTGAGTGTTTGATTATTACAGCTTGAGCTCACTGATGCTGGTGTTGGATGGAGGCTGCTCCAAAAAAAGCACAATTCTGGCTGTATGTGAGACACTTTGGGATGTCAGAACCCTCTCACAGCATTTGTGTGCCCACCAGCGTGGTGCTGGGACACCCATCCCAGCAGTGCAGGCAGACACTTGGTTCCCTGTGGTCATTCCCTCACAGCCATGCAGAAAATCTGGCTTTAATAGCAAAATATTCCGGATATTATCCCCAAGCTAGTCATTTGCAGTGGGTTTAGGTGGGCACTCTGTGTAAAAGAGGGTGGTGTGGCACAGTTGCTCTGCTCTTCGCTGGATTCAACAGCTCAAGGTGGCAATGGCCTCACTGCTTGTGTGATGAAACATTATTTTCATTCCACAAATACCTCTGTCTGGTTTGAACAAGGATAGTCTGCCTGTTTTTCCACTTTTCTGTTGTTTTCAGGAGTTTTTTCTGGTCTTGCATACATAGCCAGGAGGGGTAACTCTTTCCACATCAAAGGGGTACCAAATGAACCACATTAAAAATAAAAAGTCTGAAAATTTTGCAACCACAAATTTTATTATTCAGTGAAGATACGAATGCAGCACCTGAGTAGCTTTTCCCTCTCGTTATCAGAGTCAATGAGACTGATATGAAAAACACTTAAAAAAGCAAAACAGTACAACCCAACCCAATGGTCAGCTGCCAGATAGGAAATCCAGGATGAGAAGGATGAGGTGGGCAGGCTGGCACTGGGAGCTGGTCTCATGTGCTTGAAGCTGCTCCTTATTCTTGGAGCACAGTTGCACCTGAAGGAATGAAAAAACCTTTTTTTTTTTTTTTTTTTTTTGTTGTTATAATTTATGTTTTGTTCCCCCCAAGGAAGAAATTCTCAAAACATTGTGCTATCTACATTATTTCAGACAAATTATTCTGTAACACTTCTGCACTTGTGGTTGTTTGTTCAGCAAATCAGCTTTATTTTAAATCATTTTGTTGCATTTCATGAGCAAGTTCCACAATTTTTTTTAACAAATTAACTAAAGCTATCAAGACTAATCATGTTGTTATTGAGACTTTTCTAAGGATAACTGAATTGTGAATTTGATTTAAAGAGGTTACTGTAGTGAGACAAGCTACTATCAACAAATAATTGCTTTATCTGAGAGGCTAATTGCATGCCTGAACTTCATTGCAGCATTCACCTCAAAAAAAAAAAAAAAAAAGAAATTAAAAAAAAAAATTCTAACATAGTTGAGGCACTCTGGAAAATCTCACCTGGCCCTCCAAGAGGCTACAGAGTTTCCAAATCCTGTGCCATATCTGCTAGCCCCCTGCATATGCATACAGATAAACCAGGATATTTCAAATAGGATTAGGTACATGTGGGTGTGCAACTGAATCCTCTCTCTGTGCTTAACAATCCAAATTTCCCAAGTTTTCCTTAGTTTCCACTGGCTTCTTTGAGTTCCATGGTTTTTAACTAAGTTCTGTCCCCTTAAACATGTAAATGGAGGTTCAAAATGTTGATTGAATCTTACCTTTACCTATCAGTAGAGTGAAAATTCTGTGTTCCTCTGTTCCATTGGCCTTCAGCATTGCTTTTCAAGATGTGTTATATTTAACCTTTTGCTTGCAGTCATCTCTTGGGAACTCCAGACCACAGGCTCAAACTAACCAATATGACTAATCAGTTTCTGTATTTTTGTACTTCAGTCAACATAGAAGGGATTCTTTGTTCATGAGAATGACTGTTGTAGGATTATATTGGTCTGCCAAGTATATAGAAAGTACTTCTCAAATGCAAAGCAGTTTACTGAGAAATTGGTTTACTAACTGTTCCTGAAAAAAGAACATTACCTACTTAATTATCCAAGAACTTAGCATGAAAAGAATAATAAAATCTCACCTTAAAATAATAGCAGTAGCGATAACAATAGTAATATTTACTACCAGCAAGCTCAAAGTAATTTTTTGCCATCTTTAACAATGAAATTTCCTCATCAATAGCTGAGACAACTACATGCTTTTAGAATATAATATAACCCCAACTGAAATAGCAACATCATTTTTCCCAGTGTATGAAACGTATCACCAATCTATTTGGAAATCAATGGTTTGTGAGGAATACCTGTGCATTATTAAAGACAAAGATGCAGTTAAAACCAGAATGCAGACACTGAACTGATCCATTTCACCTGACTTGTATATCTGTCTGATTGTACATTTAGACAATGGATTGTTTTTTGTTTGTTTTTTTTCTATTCCCATTGAAGATTCCTTCTAGTGGTGTTGAATTCTAACTATAAAGGATACTCAGGATATTAGTGAATTGAACCCTGTGTATCTATTTGTAAGAAAATTAAAAGAATTGGCAACACATGAAATTTCTTCAGCTGTACATTAAAAGAAAAATAAAGGACAGCACAGTGGTGACTTTAAGAGGGCTGAGCGATTTCAAGACGCCCTAAGAGTGAAGTTTACAGCATACCCAAAATTTTAGCTTGTCTGCTTGTGCTCTCAACCAGAGTGGATTATAACTGTTTTCTGTCCAGAGCAAGACTGCAACCTAAATTGAGAAGTAGATGATGTGGCCAATATAACATCTATCAATGAATCAGGGTTATAGAAGTCAAATGGAATCTTCTTCCACAGTTAATCTCTCTTGACAGTACTTCTGTCACACACACACACAGCACAAAAAACCCAACCAAACAAACAAACCAGCTTCTATATGCTCATGACTAAAAAAAAAACATTGATAGGTTGTAAACACCAGTTGGTAATCAGATTCAGATACCATCAATAATACAATAATACAATATCAGACGGTTGCCATCACCCGGCACTATTGCAAACAGATCCATGCTAGAATTATGTTTTATCCACAGATATTAATCTACAAGTTTTCCTGAATGATGAAAGAATTGTGTAGCTTCTTATGATTGTTTACTTTCATAACTAAACAATCAGCTGCGCTTGGCAGAATTCTATTCCGAAGTACCATTTCACCCATCTCAACCCTTATCAATCCCAGTTACTTACTGTAAAAAATATGATTCTAGAAGAGGACTTTAGCAGTGTCATTCATAAACACAACTTCAAAATATCTTATCTTTATTTAAAAAAAAAAAAAAAAGGAATTGTTAGACACAGAAAAATTCTACTAGGCTGCAAAAATTATTTAAATAATGTTACCACATTAAATTAAATTATATTGCCATTAGTTTACAGGTGTCAAGCTCCAAACTTATTTAATGAAATGTTCTAAACTATACATGTACTGCAGTGTCAAAGTATGCATATATCAGTTACACATGGAATACTTAGCATGATTTATATCTAAATCCTACATTATCATTCTATTCATAAGCATTTCCATTGTTACCTGAAAATCCTACAATTCTTCTCACCACATAGGCACTTCATACAGTGTTCAAATCACTTCCTAACCTTCTCTTAAATTAAACGGAGTGATTGTTCATCACATTGAAATTCTATTCATGACTCCATGTTGAACCCTTTCTAATAATTTCAGTATTTCAGCTGCTCTTTTTATTTCAGTAAACACTGAAAATGAATATTGCATTACAGTAATGTGAAAAGTGGAACACAACTAAAGGTGAATTGCCGGAAATTAAGCAGTGTTACCAATGTTAACTACAGAAGTAGTATAAAATCCATGTTTCTATATTAATAGTTTTGTTTGTTTATTTAAGCTTTGCCTAGCTTTTTTACCAGAACATTGAAACAGGCTCTTACCTCTAGCAAATTAATCACCATGATCAAGTTTTTCAGGCCAAAGCAGTAAGTAATGAGAGCCTTGTACTTTTAAATATGTCCCTTTTTTAGGGTATATGCTTTTATTTGTCTTTAAGAAAAGACAGACTCCTTGGTATAATTCAGTTTGCCAAGAATTCCAGTAAATCAGAGAGAAATTTTTTGGGTTTGGTTTTTTTTGTTTGTTTGGTTGATTAGTTGGTTGGGTTTTTTTGTTTTGTTTTGTTTTTTCCACTCCAGGTCAATTCTAACATGCTTTAGGATTAAAAGCGGATTTGATTAGTGAAAGTTTCTGAAAACAGAACTGCTCGATGATGATTCCCCATTAAGAGTATAGTATGGATTTTGATGTTGTATTGTTTTAATGTCTTCAGCAAAGAAAATTGTTTCAAAATAAGAATCAGTAATGATAACTGTAACATGACTGATAAGTATTGTCTCTATTTCTTTGCAGTATATTGACATTAAGTCAGGAAAGGTGATATGACTGGTGAATCTTATTCGTGGAGTTAAATTGGCTTCCAGATTTGGGGGTTAGGGTGTAACATTCCCTTAATCTTACTGAGAAAGAATGGTTTGTTTGGTTTTTCATCTTTTCTTTGTGGCACAACCCAGGAATTTCACTTTCAACTTGCTTTTAAATGTAGGAATCTAGGACACTGGTGATGCTTCTGTCCTCACAGCTTGACATTATTGCAATTTTGAACATTTTTTTTAAACACAAACCTTGTTACTGAGAGTCAGGAAGTATCTTACAGCTTTTCCTGGAATGCTATGTGAAGTAGAGGCTTTGTGGAGTTTTCTGAACAAAGTATCTTTTAAGTAGTAGTACTGCTGGAAATAGTGTGAATAGGGTAACTTTACTGCACCTTTAGGTTTCAGAAAGCCCTGATATATTTGACTTTCTTTCCTGGAAAATTAAATTAAAAACAACATCATATTTATTTTTTTCTCATTTCTATCAAACAGGAATACTCTGAAAATCCAACAAAACCATTTGCTGAAACATTTTATTCAGAACATGAAATTGTAACAGGTTCAAAATTTATATCACTCATCGCTGTCAAAAAAAAACCCAAAACAAAAAAACACACAAACAAACAAAAACAAACAAACAAAAAAAACCCAACAAAACTGGTCTTAGTGATTTATAAAAAGCATAAATCAAGTTAAATTTCAAAATGTAAACTTAATTAAAGTATTAAAATTCTTCAATAGAAAAAAACCTCAAACAAAAAACCCACAAAAAACTCTACCTCCAAAACCAACAAACTCAACTGAACAAACAAAAATAAAAAACAAAGATGGACCTATGGACAGACATTGTAGCTATTATCTGACCCACAATAAATATTTTTGCTGCAATAAAAATGGAGCTACAGCAAAGCAGATAATGAAAATGAATTTGAACAGAACAAAATAAAAACACCAACCCCCATGCAGAGACCAAAAAAATCCCTCAGGGTAATCAGAACTGAAACCTAACAGTTTAAGGAATCACACTTGCCTCTCAGAACATCAAATGAACTTTTGAATGATGACATCAACCCAGTGATAAATGTTTTTACTTAAAAATATCAGTTCATGGTGGATATTTGTGGCAATGAGCATCCAATATCAGAAGTAGAATAAAGCCTGCAAGAGATGGGTCTCTGAGGAAGATGAAGAAATCTCACCATAATGTTTTTGAAGGCATGGTTTTATTCCACTTTAAAATATAGTTTGCCCTGTCTGTCCTTGTCTTGTCCCCAGAGAACACTGGCAACTCCCTCATTAGAATGCAAGAAAGTACCCAAACCGGTTCTGTGAGAAGCCCCTGTTTTCCCTTGCCTGTTGTTAACCCTTTCCCTACTCCCTGTAAACCCTGGATTCTCATTGGTGTGACCTCACTTCCCCTGTGACCCCATATAAAAACCCAGACCCTGGGAATAAAGTTCTCTGCTTCCTGCCCTCAAGCCTGCATATGTGGGCCTTCCTTGGATATCTCTGGGACCACGGGGAGTGGGGGAGGGGAACGGGGAGCTTTCAACTCAGCTGTCGTAGATATTAGTTCACTGGAAAAGTAGCAAATGCTGTACTTATGTGAAGAAGGGTAAAAATTCTTAACTAGACCTAGATATCATCAATGACAATTCTAAAGAAAAAAGCAATTAAAGACATAGGGACATGAGAAATAAATAGTTTTTCAAAGGTTGTTTCTACCAGAGTAATCAGAGAGTTTTCTTTAGTTGGGAGAATTGGGTACACCTAATCTACCCAGATTTTAGTAAAATACTTTAGTTTAGCACCACACAGAAAAGGCTATTGAAGCTGAAGACGGTGAGCCATAGAACTGTAAATTGCGTAGCTGGTTAAATGAGAGATGACAAGAAAGTTCTTCTAAAAGAGGACTATGAGACTTGATGGAATTTGTTTACAGAGTTCCTTGAGAATTTGTCTTTGATCATTTTAAGGTGACTGATATTAGTGACTGGCTCGAAGAAAGAGCTTGTTAATGATATATTCTAATTATATGGGGATGTGAGATGCTATTAATGCAGAAGATTAAAATAGCATATGGAAAGATTTGGATGACCTTGAAAGGTTGAGCAGTAAATGACATAAAAAAATGTTTATATGTAAATTGATATAAAGAGTAATTTGTAGCTTTTCTATGCCTACTATACATACTATGCACACCACCATTCTTGTGTAGATCTAGTCACTCAAGTATAGTATGAAGAAGAATTATGAATAGAAGGTGATTACAAAGATGTCTCTAAGGCTGTTTGTGAAAATGGAAAAGAGACTTAACAGCTTGTTGAATGAGGTGACACCTTTGGAAAGATAAAGGTTTTGTATGCTCTATCAAAAACCAATTCAAAATAAAATAAAGAAATCCCAAGTCCCAACCTATTAAATAATATTATAATAACAGGATAAAATTTACATCGAAACATATATATATAAAAAAAAAAAAAAAAAAACAAAACATAATCACAAAAACATAATGAGCACTTTCTGTGAAGAAATTAAATGGTTTAGTGTTATAGGTTGATCTAGAAAAAAGGGGTAAAAATTTTAGGTACTTTTAAAACGGCTCTTTCTTTGTTTCTGGAGATCACATACAAAAAAATGAGTTGATGAATTATTTCAGCAGCACAGGAAGCCCCTTCCAGTCATTTGTTTCTAAAATTTCTTGTCATATGAAGTAAAATACATACAGCTTAGAATGGAGTCAGAGCTATGACATATGAGTCATGTAATCTGATGAAAAACTGTAGAAATTTGAAATTTCTGTTTTCAATGTATCACTATTGATTTACATTTTCTGTATTAGTTGTTTAGAATCCTTTAATCCTTCAGTCCTGATGAAATGATCCAGTGTATTCCTGGGATAAAGGCTAATCTATGGACAAATAATTATAGAGCTCATCCTGTTTGCCTTTTTGAAGTATTGACCCATTAGATTTCTTCCAGTCCTCTGGAGTTTCCCTAGAGTTCCAACACTTATTGAAAAATCAATGTCAATTGTCCAGGGAGATCTCCAGCCAGCTCTTAAAATTATTAAATGCAAGACAAATTTTAAAATACCTAGTTTTAGTAGTTACTGCTTAACAACCTCCAAAGTTACTGTGGGAGTGGAAAGTCATCTGATACAACTCTACCATCTTGACTTTTTCTAACTACAAGGAGAGTCAGGAGTATATTTCTCCTTCTTCTGTATTATTAATACCATAGTTATATGGTTTGTTTATACAGAGAGATAAATATTAGTGCTAGGATTGTTTTTCCAGTTGAAATTTTATTGTGGAGAATTCCCAGACACCTGTTATAGTGAAATTATATTATTATTATTTAGAAGCATCTTACTCATGGACTCTTAGGGGAATGTTTTTATACTCTTCTTTTAACAGACACTCTATGAAAGATTAATTCGAACAAGTATTCATTATTAATGTGCTGATTCATCTCAAAGCAAGCATTTAAAATAGGTCAAATGAGTCATGCTTGTAGAATGTTCATTTCTTTCTAGTGACTCTGAGTACAACCTCAGATGGACACATATGTAGCTAAAACAGGTGAAACTTACCTTATTTTCTGACCACTTTCCACACTGACAGTGCTGCCATTGCATAGGTTTTCAAAAGCAGATTTAACTTGTCGTAACATAGCCATATTCAAGTCAAAATTCTCATAATAACTTATTTTCCACAGGCAACATGTCTTGTGCCTTGTTAATAGTTTAGGTCTTGACTGTCACAAATACCTTAACCAAAATTCCACCAATACTGTTTTCTGAAGCAGTCATTATGAGCCACATTGTTGGGGAAGAAAATCAGTGATTAACAAAAGGAGACCTGAAGGGATTGTCCAGCAAACCCTGGGCACCAGAGAGAGAAGTTCCCTCCTTCTGATAACACAGGATGCCTCCTGGGAAGATAAGAACTAATCTGGCTTGGTGACACTGACTCATCTCTGGACCTGCAAAGACTCTATTTACATTTGACAAGATTTGCAGTTTCTGTGTATTCCCTGCTCTGTACTGAAACCTGTTTCACCACATCGTTTCCCCTACCCTTGTGATCATGAATAATGGATTAACTCTAGATACCTGCTTCCCCTTTAGTTAACATAAAGTATTCCCCTAATCACCATGATCCATCCCCCATTTAGCATAACCCTCTTAATTATAATAACCCTATATATGTCGAAACATGTTTATAATAAACTGATTTTGTTTTACCCCTGAGACAGAGTCCGTGGTAATTGACCATTACACTACATAGTCATCTTGATTTCTTGGCGTAAGAAAATTCATAAAGTCATCTCTGCTGACATGTACAATGATATTCAGATTAATTTCTGAATTTCTAGTGACTGATACCTGGAAAACCATAGCTAAGACTTAAGATCATGGAACTGAGTACTCTTTAGCTATACTTCCATTTCCAGAAACTTGTGAAATAATTTTTAAATTATCTGCTTCCTCTAAACCCTTTCTAATCCTTACAGATTTCTTCCAGTTTTCGACCACTGTAATTCTGATCATTTGATAAACAGTTAATAGTCTCACTATTTCCTTCTTGTATTATTCAGAGTTCTGCTTTTTCTTTATTTACCTGAGTCTTCTTACTATTTACACTTACTTTCAGACTATCTCCTTCTGCAATGGCTTGTAAGTGCCATGAAGCAGCCTCATGTGCAGCCACAAGGTGAATATATCAAACTATACAATCGTACAGAGTTTGACACATAAAAGCCATCTCTTAAAATAAATATATTATCTCTCAGCTCATTACCTTATTCCAGGGACCTGGAGAAAAAGAGGTGTCTCCAAAGAGTCATTTCACCTTTCCCAGGCACCTATTTAGGATGAGATAAATTACTGACCTGAAGAGTATAATTCATTCTGCTTAACTTTAGGAACGTCAAAGATAACTATCTACATGCAAATTAATTGCCTGCAGCTACTATCACAGTCAGAAGAGAAATAGCTATTGCATGTTTCCATTGATTATTTCAGATCATAGAATCATAAAACCTTTTAAGTTGGAAAAGATCTATGAAATCATTGAGTTCAACTGTTAATCTAATGCTACTAAGTCCACCACTAAGCCATGCCCCCAAGTACCACATCTACATGACTTTTAAATACCTCCCGTGATGGTGACTCAATCATTTTACTGGACAGCACATCCCAATTCTTGACCATCCTTTTCATGAAGAATTTTTTTTTTTCCTAATACTCAATCTAAACCTCTTCTAGTACAAGCTGAGACTGCTTTCCCTCATCCTATAACTTGGAAAAAGAGACTGACACCACCTGGGTACAACCTCTTTTCAGGTAGGTGGCTACTTTGGGCTCAAAACTCAACACTTAAAATATTTCATTAATCTGAGTGTGGACATGTGCTGTTTGGGCTGCTATTAATGAGGGAGATACAGACCACATGTTCTCCTGGGTAGTATTTGTGCAAACAATATGGTGAAGATACAGTTCAATTAATTCCTGTCTGGCATTGATGTTATGCTTACATTTTGTCTCTGATCCTATTTACCTCCACTTCTATAAAATTTTCCCTTTTGAAATACCAGCACTCTATTTTATTATTCTGCTTACACATAAAAATGTAGTCCAGTTGTAGTCAGTCACACATACCTTTTAATATAGAAGCCAACCCATTTTCATTTGTCAAGGAGATGTCCAATAAGAAATTCTTTTGAGTTGAATACAAGAATCTGAGTCAGGAAATTTTAGCGTACATTATGCTAGACATATTTGACTACTGACAGCTCAAAACTGGCACTTGTGCCATGTAGGTGCCTTGATAATACAGTTTCCTTGGGCTAGGATTTTTCGGCTTGTCTGTTTGTGGGGGTTTGTTTGTTTGTGGTTTGATTTTTCATGCTGGTGGTGGTTTTGTGATGGTGGTGGTCTTTGTTGTTTTTTTTTTGGTCTGGGTATTTTTTTTTCCTGAGGTGGTTGTCTTTCCCAAGCCGATTAATAAAATTCAACTTCCTTTTAATTTCTCAAAATCCTGAAGTCACACAGTTTTTATGAAGTTGTTTAAAGCATATATTTACAAATCAAAACAACTGAAAAACCACTTCTCCTGAATAAACTGTGATAAGCCAATCAGTTATTTACACTTATTCATATTTATTACTGAATCAGCTGAAAAGTTCAGAAAATTTCATAGATCAGTAACATCAAGAGTAAGAAAAGAACTTTGAATTAATTATTAATTCATAATTAATTTATACTCTTATTTGTCTGTCCATGAATAACCCATGATGTCTTCTTTCATTGTTCATTAATTTGTATTTTATTTTTGTTCCCTATAGTTTGAAAAATTTGTTTCAATAATAAGATCATATTTGGTATGGGCTATTCAATTAACTTATAGCTATTGCTGTCTGACTTAAATTATTTTGGTCACTTTTAATCAGAAAGGAAACATTATATCCTTCAATTTTCAAAAGGTTTTAGCAATTACTTTGTACTCCTCTCTGCATGTATTGCAATGTAGTCAAATAATTAGAATCTAGTTTTTGCCTCCTACATACCATTCTGTCAGCATATGGGATTTCTGTGCTTTTCCCACCAGTACCTGAAGGTAATACCAGAGTTCAGTATATTTAAAATTTAACAACATTCACAATTATTTTCAGCAAAAGAAGATCCACTCATTTAAATGACATAAGTTTTTTAAGGCTACTTTAATGATCTCTAGTTTTGATGCCCCTGAGATAGTATCTTTATACCATTTTATGATTTAGTAAAACGCCAGTAACCATTTTTGATACTTAGATCAGAGCAATACTAGATTAACAATGCTTAATATTGAAATGTTGTGGGTTTTTTTGTTTATTTTTTTTTCTACTGGACAATCAAATTATTAAAACTTATTGAATTACTGAAGCAAAATCATTAAACATCTTTTATGAGTAGAAAGAAAGAGGCTCTCATAGTACTCTTGCCAGCATTATTTCTTAATTACAATCCCAGTGTCTGTCCTGGGAAACTGATAAATAGATATTTATAAAAAGAATTATGTTGGAACTCTAAATACACATTTCTCAGACATCTATTTTTTTTTTTTTTCCAAAGAATTTTAAAACATCCATCAGTGTAGTTATCACTATTTAACAGGAATCATCAGCAAATTTAACTTTCAATAATTTCTATCTTAATAACATTAAGTTCATAATAGCTTTAAAACCATTCTATCAAATTCCTTTTTGTTGGAAGAATTTAGACTAATCTGTGCACAAAATGATATAAACTCCTTAACTTGAGTAAGCTTCTATCCGAAAAACTCTCACATTTTAAGGCTACATATTGCTTCGTCATTGCTGTGTCCAAATAGACTGATTACGCTGTTAATTTTAAAGGTCACATTGAATTTTATATTAAAATGGGACATGCAAAACTGGATTTCTTTGTTTAGTGTAAGCACTACAAAGAGGTGCAAATATTGCTGATGGTGAACAACTTCAATTCTGTTGTTCATGATCCATGCTTATAGAGCTGGCAAATTAGTATCAAACATGTAAAATGTTTCACTATGGTTTGCAGTGCATTTTGCTCTTAATGGGGCTTTTGTATGGCGTTTTTGTTAGTCTGATTGGGTTTTATGTGGTTTTTTTTTTATTTGTTTGGGTTTTGGTTTTTTTTTTTGTTTGTTTGTTTATTTCTTCTGATTAGTATGTCTTATACTTCACAGTGTCAGTATATGACTTTCTGTGTCCCTATTGTTATCTGGTAGAAGTCATCTTTTTTTTTTTTCTTTTTTTTTTAAATTATTCTTCTTATTATTCTTATTCTTATTCTTATTCTTATTCTTATTCTTATTCTTATTCTTATTATTATTATTATTATTATTATTTATTTCATACAAAGAAACTTTGCCTTAATTCCAACAATGACATAATTTTATCACGTTTTCTTCATGTCTCAACTACTGCTCGCTTGCTGGTCATGCTTTATATATAGCTCTGGATGGAGAGAAAGTTTCTCATATTTAATTCAAACCTGCTTTGTTTGGTCTTGCTAATCGAAAGCTCAGAAGTTTCTAAGTTGTGTACACAACTGATGTATATATCAAACTCTGAACAAACAGAAGGAGGTTAAACATTCACTGATACAAAACTGGGGTGGATCATAAGCATAGAATATTCACAAGTACCAAAATAAGCAGGTCTGTCACCTCTGATCTCACCAGTTCAGCTAGGTGACCAGCAAGAGAAAGAATGATCCATAGCACTCATGACCTGAATTATTCCAGCTACAAGATAACCCTAATACATTCAAAATCAATGTCACCCATTTTTTGGTGTCTTTTTTTTTTTTCTTTTTAATTGTAAATTATGATGCGGTATCTGCTATAATTACTAGTTTTAGCCAAACTCCTTTAATTGCTTGCTTGAATTGGCTGACAAAAAAAGGAAAACAAACATAATTCTGGCATTTCTGTTCTGGGTTCAGACTCCCCACTGCTTTTGTTTTGTTGAATTTTCTCACAGAAGCACAGAATATGCTGAGAATCTGGGGCTCCTGGTGGGAAAAAAAAAAAAAACAAAAAAAAACTGTTCATGAGCCAGCAGTGTGCCCTTGGGGCCCAAAAAGGCCAGTGGTATCCTGGGGTGCATTAGGAATAGTATTTCCAGCAGGTCAGGGGAGGTGATCCTGCCCCTCTACTCAGCCCTGATTAGTCTGCATCAGGACCACTGTGTCCAGTTTTGTGCTCCCCTGTTCAAGAAACTACTGGAGACTACAAAGATGAGTACCAGGCTGGAGCACCTCTTTTATGAGGAGTAGCTGAGGGAGCTGGCCATGTTTAGCCTTAAGAAAACTTAGAAGAAAACTTATCAATGCATACAAACCTTGTAAGGGCAAGTGTCAAGCGAATGGGGCCAGATTGTTTACAGTAGTACCCATGACAGGCCAAGAGGAAGTGGACACAAATTGAAACACAGACAATTTCATTTGATTGAGGAAAAACAATTCTTTATTCTGAGGTTGAAAGAGCACTAGAACAGATCACTCAGAGATGCTGTGGAGTCATCTCCTCTGGAGATAGTCAAAACCTACCTGAACGCAAACCTGTGCAAACTGCTCTGGGTGAACCTGCCTTAGCAGTGGGCTTGGACTAGTTGATCTACAGAGGTCCTTTCCAGCAACAACCATTCTGCAATTCTATAATCAATATATTTATAGACATGTGAGGCTGTATCAGTCAGGGTCATCATGTCTATAGTAGGTATGGCAAGGATGGATGTTGCATCATCCAGAGCAATTCATATGCTGTGTAGCCAGAAAAAGTGTTGATAACATGCTTTAGCGGTTTCTTTCATGATGACAAGTCTTCCTTTATGTCCTCTCCCCCATGCCAGTAGTAATTAGTCAAGAAGTTGGAAGGCAATATCAGCAAGACAGCTGACTCAGACTGACCCAAGTCACACAAAGTCATACCATATATCATTGTGCTCAGCTATAGAAGCTTAGGGAAAGGAGGATGGGGGAAATGCTTGTAGTTAGGGTATTTGTCTTCCCAAGCAATTGTTAGACATACGGAGGTCCTGCTTTCCTGGAAATTGCTAAGCATCTCCTCTGCTGATAGGAAGTAATGAATGATTTTTTTTTTTTTCTTTTTGCTTGATGTGTGCACAAAGCGTTCGCTTTCCTCATTAAGCTGTCATCACCTTATCCATGGGCCTCTTTGCCTTCCATTTTTTTCCTTATTCCACGGGAGAGGGGTGTGAGTGAGAGGCTGGGTTGGTGTTTAACTGCTGGCTGAGGAAAACACACCACAGTGTCTAATAAGTAAAGTCCTGTTACTCTTGATAATGTAAGATGGGCACATGTATGAAGAAAATCAGCCTCTGCGCTAAGGTGGTTGTGCAGACAAAATTTTCAAACCAACTTTATACATAGAACTCATGGTAAACAAAAATAAACATCAAAGTAAATAAATTGTATTTTATAGTATATCACTTTGTGATGATTCTTGTATTCTCATCCAAAAGTGCAAAGCCCACAAGACATTCCTTATGATTCCCCATGAGAACATATAAGAAGTAGATGCAAAATTTAACATCTCAAATAAGGATGATGTGATTTTATGAGGTTACAATTACAAATTTATGATGTGTCTTGGTCAATCAAGTGGTTGGTGTTTACTCAGATAAAAGACATTTTCCCATCTATCTAAAGAAGATTACAATGTACCTCAAGAGTCCATCAGGTTACAGAAGTTCAAAGTAATTAGTAAAATTTTATCAAATCAATTCCCTGCATAGGAGTTCCCAGGGAATTAATTTAGTCCTACACCCTCAATTAACCTATGCACTTAAGCATATGTTTGATTTTAAGTCTCAGTAATTTGAATTATATTAGCTATTAAAGTATCCTAACTGACTAAAATGTAACCAAGTACACATTTAAAGGGTTTGGTAAACTGATACGTCTCCAAGACCTCATGATAATTGTTCCCTCCTGGCATAGGTACTAGAAATACAGGTTGATGCTTCAGTCTTTTTTGATAAAGTTTTAAGACAGAATTTGGATTAATGCATCCTAAATACTTATCAGTGGTATTTTGCAGTCTTACTATTCTCCACAATTCTTTAAAAAAAAAAAAAAAAAAAAAAGTTAAAGATCATACTTAATGGATAATTTGGCATTTCTCTGAGAACTACGTTCATATGAACCACACTTGAAAGAAGAAATAGTCATAAACTAACATGTGTCTTTGTCTGTAAGACAGCTTCCAGTGTCTTTACTTTACTGTTGGGTGTTTTGTTTTGTTTTGTAAAAAGAAGTACTAAACAACTCCTTGTAAACATTCTTTTTTGACATTTCCCCTCCTCCTGACCGTTTCACAGCTCCTAGTATTTGTGTTAGGTTTCTGTGGGGTTCTTCTTGTTTAACTTCTCTCCTCCGTTTTTGTTTTTGTTTTTTTTTTTTCTTCATTCCATGGTTCAAGACCAATCTGCTTAACCTTACATTCCCCTGATGCACTTCCTCATGTTTTACTCACTGGTCCGATACTTCCATGTTTTTTACTAATATTTGCATGTTTTTTACCATCCTACTTATGCACACAAAGTCTTCCCTCTGCTCTAATTTCAGGTTACTTTAGGGTTTATCCTTCTTTTTAAAAAAAAAAAAATTAAATGAAACAAAACAAAAAGCAAAACATAAAATTTCACTGATGAGTGCTCCAGGCTGTACATTCTAAAATTGAGTAAACATTATTGAAGACAAACAGCTGGATGTGGCAAATTTTCAAAGTTAAAGGGAGAATGTTTTGCACATTCAATTGATTTGTAATATTTATAAACAGGGATTTTATTGTTTTAGTGATGGGCAAGGTGACTCACAAACAGAAGCTAAATAATTTATATAAAAACAGAACAAAACCCCTTCTAACCAGTAGCTCTGTTGTGTGTTTATCAATATCTCCTTAAGAGCTTAGCTTAAGATGTTAGCAGTGCTCCAGAAATAAAAAGCAATTTAGAAAAGGCGCAGTGGATCTGGAGGTATATGTGAATAAGTGCATAACACATTGCATTATTAGGACAGATATTAGGTTTTGTTGTTCCACTAAAATTGAATTATTGTTTATTTCATCCAGATTTCAATTACATTAAGGTTCCTGGGTTTTATAGCATTTTTATATTAATATTAATTTTAGTTTAATTGGTTAATGAAACAGTATTGATCGATAGAGTATATAGAGGATTATAATTATATATTTCAGCCATTGAAACTATGGTCAGCAGACCATTGAAAGTCTGGGAATTTGGTAACATTTTTCTTGGGACTGCAAAAAGAGATTTGATTAAGTTTATAAATGTTATAAAATAATTTATGAATGTAATATTTCTAAATGTATCTCAGCTCTGTTGTAAATATATGTTCACGGTTTAAAATGAAAACTACTGTTGTGTTGCAAAACAAAACTAAGTCAAGTCAAGAAAGACAAAATCAGAATACGTGCTCACTGGAAACCATTCTGACCTCATGATAGATGATCTACCATGAATGCATTCATCAAAAGAAAATATGTAATATATCCGTCTAGTATTTTCTGTGGCAAGTGCTACCTGAAGAAATCTAGACATCATGTAACCACTCAATACTTTTCCTTAAATTTAATTTATTACAGAATACTAGGAGCTTACTCACTGAAATAGCTTAAGCACTTCAAATATTGTGTTTAGAAACTAATGAGTCCCTTATAATATGTTCCATGTACAAAAGGGACCTCCTTCTGTTCTGAGTTAGGTATAAAGTTTGATTGAAAGAAGATTGACTGCAACTTATGAAAATATTGCAGAAAGTGCAAATCAAAATGTTCAGAAATGTAAATTGAATATTTTTATTTCAAATTCATATATGATAATATACAACCAAAAAAATGGAAAGCTAAAGAACCTATGTCTGCCTTTAAATATTTTAAGAGTTGTATATGTTTATTTCTCAATATCTAAAAAAAAAAAAAAAAGTAATGGATAATGTAACAAGTCCAGTCTGAATAATCTGTCAAAGATCATTGCTTATTGCTTTGGAAGGAGCACAAAAAGTAGCACTTAAACAGTGATAAGCATTTCTGTGATCAGAAGCCAGGAAATATGATGGTCTCCCCAGTCCAAATCATTAAGAAGCTGCAGGCATACTGAAAAAAGAAAGTTCATCCCTTTCAAAAATAGAATTTTAAATACTTTTTATAAAAATATTACAAAAATCATACTTATCGTAAGTTTTACAATAAATTCTCCACCCCAATTTTTTGCTGTAATTTCATGCTTTTCTTTGTCATCATCATAACACAGAATTAGGCTTTCTCCTCATTATTATCTTCTTCACTGCACCAACTTTGTCCTACACTGGACTATTTGGTAAGCTGCTTCTGTACTTGGAGTTAGTGGAAATATTTGCACTCTTTTGTCTTCTTACACTTTTTTTTTTTTTTTTTTCCAACTCAAAGTAGAAAAAATAACTTTGAAATACATCAAGGAACAAGGAAGGAAAAGCCAGAGCACATCCAAAAAGCCACAAACAAAACCCCAAACAAACAACACCAAAAAACCAAAACAACAAAACAAACAAACAAACAAAAACAAAAAACAGGAAAAGGAAACTGAAGGTAGTGACAAATCAGGACAAAGAACATTTAGATTGGGTTCGCAGAATGTTTTGAAACACAGTCTGAATGAAGACTTTGATCTTTAGACATACATTGTAATTAGAAAATTGGTCCTAATATCTTTCACCACAGGATAGAAAACATTACAGCTTTTTTTTTTTTTTTTTTTTTTTTTTTTTTTGAGTAACAGGATCATTGTAGCAATGAGTTTTGATTATACAGGCATTATTATTGTGAGACATTATAGTTATATACAAGTATATATGTGTTAAAACTGAGGAAAAGGAGCTCCAGAGTAAGTGAAGCTTTTGTAAGTAAAGGGATGATAGAGCTTTGGAATATTGTGTATATGTAAATAACAACAGAAGATTTTTTTTTTTTTGTTTGGTTTTGGGTTTTTTTGTTATTTTTCTTTTTTGCTTATACTTCTTTCTCAATTGCATCTATTTCATGTCAGCAATTAAGAGAATAAATATAACAGAGCGAGTTATGGACTAGATTTTTTCTCCAGCCAGCCTGACCACACACCAAAGGAAAGGATGGGATTTCAGCCAAGAAACATATGGCCAGAATTCTTATTATTTCTCTGAGTCTGACATAATGTTATAAATATCTTTAATTGCTCTAAAATCGTGCTGTGAGCTATTCCAGGGAAACACTGCCATTATAGACTTTGACAAATAGTCTCCTATGTTCCCTTTCTGACAAGTCTTTGCTGTGTTGGTAAGGTAAAGAAAACCACAAGTAAGGCTTTGGTTGTGCAGCATCACACTTGAGATAAAAAAGGAAAAAGTTTTTCCTAGAGATTAGTGACAAGGGTCTGTCCTAAGTAACTTCATTGAGAGCTTCAAGTAGAAGTAAATGAACATTAATGGACAAGTTTCTTTTCCATGAACAATAAATTCCTTCTCCATCCATCTCTGTCTCTTTTATTTTGTTTTGGCCTCTATATGAAGGAGCAAATTCACTTTGTGTAAGATGCATTCTCAGCAGTATTGGTCTCACTATTCCAACCTAATATTCACCTTTCTTCTCCTGCTCAGCAAGAAGTATCAGCTGAGTGTAATAGCTTATCCTAGAGTCGAACACAGCATTCAGACTGACATTCTGCATAAGATTATGTATTGTTGTGTGTTATGGATGTATGTGCATGTGTGCATTATGTATACACACACACAAGAATTACATTAGATTTTTTTCAGAATTACACTCTAGCAGTAGTGATTTTTTTTACTCTTTTTTTAAAACCATTTTTGACTTATTGCCTTTGACTGTTCCTTATTTATTACCAAGAAATTGTGAACATCAACCCTTCCTGTTCCAAATATCTTTCTTATTTTTTCTTAAAATAATCTGTTGTATAAATATTTAAATCCATTCCAAAACATATATCAGCATAGTAAATATTTTTGTCACATTCTTGGTGCTCTGAACACTTAATCAATTGGGCTTCTTCAAACATGTATATCTTAGTTATAAGTTCTGTGTTACTACCCTCAAAATAGAACTTGTTCATCGAATGAGTAAGATTGGAAATAATATTGCTAGTTTTAAGTGGCTACTTATATGGGCAATTATCAACAAGATGCAAAGGGTCAGAAAAAAAGACTGTTTTTTATAAGCTATAGATTTAGAAGAAGACTGATTGGAAAGCACAGAAACGCTCAGATGAAAGGCCAAGTATTTTTATGATGTCTTAATAGAGGTATCCACACAATAATGTAAATATTTGTGTTCAGTTTTTAAACCAAACTAATTTGTGATGCATACTTATGTGATGCTTATTTATGTAATGCATAGCAAGATCCTGAACACAAGAACATTAATACAGAGTGCTGGCTGAGCTTAGCAAAACCCTTTAGAATATTCATGTAATTTAGGGGTCTTTGAATTACAACCACAGTACACATATCATGAAGCGGCTGTTTTGTTTTGGGGACCCCTAAGAGGGTGGTTTATATTAAGTAAACCACCATGATATTACTAAGAAGGATATAATACTAGCTTTCTCATATTTCGACAGTATAAGGGTTTCTGAAATATATTGAACATTGTAAACAACAAAAAAAAACCCTGATGATCAAAATTCATCTAGGGCAAAACTCAGGTTTTGTTTGGTGACACATGGAGGGGTTGTTTTAATATTGTTATCAATTTGGGGGGTTGTGTTTGTGATTTTTTTTTCCCCCTAAGTAAAAAATATTTTAATTTGTCACTATCTTAGTGGAGTAAGATATTATTTGGTATTATTCTTGGTATACCTTCTTGGTTGTTGTTGAACTGCATCATGAATGACAGAAATTGATAATAGTGTTTTTTTCTCTTTTTTTCCCACAGAAATAAATGTTTTCAAAGTTCTAAAGAGTATAATTCCACTAAAAGAGAGTGTATTTCTTTGTTTGGATTATTGATGTTGTTTCTTGATTTCTCTATTTATTTTACTTTTTGCTTGATCTGTTTAATTTAGGAAATAAAATGACAAGATTTTTTAGGGGTGCTCCTGACCAGATTTGTAACTTTCACCCTAACAGGTCTTTTTTTCTTTGATCATGTATGTGATCACCTCATTCAGCAGAGACTAAAAATATTGTTGGGGGAAAAAAATTAGATCAAAATAATATACCTTTTTTTCTGAGAGTGTGCATCTTCTGTCCTGATATTTATTTCCTATACATTGCAGTTCTGGGTGCTAGAAATTTGTTGGTATTCAGTAACATAAAGTATAAAAATATACTTTAGGGTTAGGGTTATTCAAATCATCAGAAAACAGTGGGCTTGGGCCTCAAGAAATGGGGTAAGATTTTGATTCTTTGGGAGATAAAGACTTTCTTTAATCCTCTAGCCCAAAATAAGTGAAAATAATTTTTAAAAAGTATAGCCAAGTGATCAGAAATTAATTTAGTAACTTGTTTTCACTACTTATAAAGGTCACCATGAAGCATAACTATTCACCTTTTTAAGGAACATTTTAGTGGATTTAGTTTCTCCAGTACTTATTAGTTAAATGTGAGACAGATAAAAGTCTAATGAGGAAGAAGCATATTGTACAGAGACTTTTTATATGCTGCTTAGGAGTTGCCAGAGTAATTTATATACATTTTTATTAAAATGTGTTGTAAAGCCATCTGGCAAATGCTGTTTGTAGTTTTATAGGGCCACAAAGACCTTCCAACTTTTAGTCTCAGTTATCTCATTTACAAAGCTGTTAGGTAATTCTTCTGCAAGGGCAAAGCTCTCTAGCTCTCTCTCCCTCTCCTCTTTTCCTCTTCCCTTTACTAGATGTTGAGATTGGAAGATCATTCTTACCAGGTGGTGTGTTGTGGCTTTAGTTTGGGTTTTTTTTTTTTGTTTTGTTTTGTTTGTTTTTTTTTTTTTTTTTAAAAAAAAAAAAAAGCGGCCAAGATAAAAATTTAATTTATA
>JAWWTY010000106.1:73142537-73163571 GCA_035222235.1 Margarornis squamiger | reverse complement strand
CCCAGTTTCCCAATATTCCCCCTTTCCTAGATTACCACTCACTTCTTCAGCCTCACCCTTGGGCTGTCTCATTCCAGACCCCATCCCTTCCCTCCTTTCCTTCCTTTCCTCCCTTCCCTCTATCCCTCCTGTCTCTCTTGCTAGGGTTATTTGTAGCAAATCACTCATAAGTCTAAATGTCTGTCATGCCATTTGCCTCTTTCAGATTAAGCTTCTGTTATTGCTTTTTTTTTTCCTGATATAATATTGAAAAGTGATGAATTAAGTTTGGAAAAATTATGACCTGTGGATTATACATTGATTTCCTGACAATTTCTTCTCATTCCTTGAAGAACAGCTTTTACAAACCTAAAGATGAAAAAATTATACTAAGATCCTACCTGTTTGGCCATGAAAGCAATTGCGAACCTGTTAGATGGAGGATAAATAGTACTGTGCAACCAAAAGCAATTAAGATGTACAGCAATTCAGATACTCACTTTCCCCCAGTGACTGGCTGGAGCATATAACACACACAGCTGGCATTTATCCTGGGAGTGCCAAGTAACAGCATAATAGCAAAAAAACCCAGAGAAGTTAGAAAAGCCAGTGGGGCTGGTAATTACCACAAATATGAAAAATCTTTGTTTCTGGAAATGTGAATTTTCTTCATATATTTTGGTTCACATATAGCAATATTTACAGATCATAAACCCTAAATAACATATCAGAAAAAAAAACGTTTCTCTCATTTACTCTCTAAGTTTTCTGTTATATTATTCTCTCTTGTCTTTTGAGAATGTTTTAAGAATTTCATAGGGTTTTTTAAGAGTTTTCACGCATGGAATCTTCCCATGATGCTTCATTTATATAAAAACTGCTTTAGTTTCCATTGTAATGAGTAAGAGGTAGGTTTTAATACTTCAAGGGAGAATCTAACTGCTCACTTTCCTTACCTCTGGCACATTTCTCATGCAAGCACACATTATAAAAGGAAATTTTCTCCCTTATTTTTAGAAAAACCTGAATGTTTTATTTTTTCTTTGTATTAATGATGATGTCTCATGGCTTGTTTTTTTTTTCCTGATAATAGTTTTCACTTAGTTGGGAAGGAATTAAGAAACATTTAGTTCCATGGCTTAGTAAAATGATTTCCTTACTTTTTTATTTATTTATTGTCTTCATAATTTTAATATGCATTTTCTTATTTGTCTTACTGTTATAACTGCAGTAGCAATCCATCCACAGTGATCACCTTTAACCTGCTCATACAAATGGTTCCATTACAATCTGTTTGAATTGATCTACCGCCCATGATAACATTTTGTCCTTACAAAAGAATATAGTGCATACTGCGCACTTTCATTTTGCCAGAATAATTAAAAAGTATGAAAATAATTCTTTTTTTAATATTTCTTTTCTTCAAAATCGTACTATCCTCAGGAAATATAGCACTTAACATGACTGAATGAATCAGAAGCAGGAAGGAATGTGTGAAGGGTTCTGACCAGATTTTTCTTTGCAAAGCCACCATATTAAGTAGAGTGACATGGGAAGTTTCTCTGTGTTATGTGGGTTTTGTATATGTAAATTGGAAATTAAATGTCAAATTTCTAGTTGCACTTTATAAACTCCAAAACAATATGTTTGGTTTTTTTTTTTCCTAATGTTAGCAGACCAAAACATAATGAATTACTGTTACATGATCCTGAAATTCAATTACCGCATTTATGAGTGTGTATATATATATATATAGATATATGTCAATATTTTTTAAAAAAACAATACCTACAGTGGTGGTTCATGTAGTTATTCTGTCAACTATGCCCACAACAGAAGTCATGTGATATTATTAGGGGTGAAAACTGTTTTGGAGGAAAAGCTGTGACCACAGAGAAAAAGTGGAGGGGAAGCTAATGCAAGGTTAGTAGTGTGTTTTATCTTTTCATTGAATAGGTTGTTAAAAAGTTTGAAAGTGTGAGGCAGATTCAGATAGGGACCATTAGTTTCCTCCCCATAAAATTCAATGTGGAGTAGGAGTAAATTCTGCAGGTGACTGTGGCACACTCGTTTTGATGTCATTCTGCATAGTCTCTTATGACAGTAGGTTTTGGGGTATTTTTGTGCTTGGCTCTGTTTCCCCGCCTATCATTATTTGAAGAGCAGAGCAAAATTATGGGTTTTTTTTTGTTTGGTTTTGTTATTGCTTAATTCCACAAACATTACTTTACTGAGATAAAAAGTCTTTTTCATACATAATTAAAAAAAAAAAAAAAAAAAGGCAAAAAAAATCTTAGTAATTATAGATATTGTTGCACAGGGAAAATGGCTGTTATTGTAGGAACCTGTAGAGGATTGAGGAAGAAATTCAATTCTCTGCAAAGACTAGAGCACAGAATGGTCAAATTCTGAAATATTGATTATATTAGAAATCATGTTCAGAGTTGTTCATTCTTTGAATTATAGAATCATTAATGTTGGAAATGACCTTTAAAGGTCATTGAGTCCAACCATTAGCCCAGCACTGCCAAGTTTCCCAAAATAGATCATTAGATGCTGAAAACAGTAGCAAGTGCACCTGGATAGCATGAAACACATTTAAAGAAATCCACCCTCTCTTGATCAGGGCATCAAGGCAGAACTATTATCTCTGAAAGATGTCAAAACTATGCTTGAAGCAGTTCCAGAAGGTGTTAAAGTTAAAACCTGAGAGTGGTTCCAGCAGTTAATTTCAGTTACACAGTTGCTGTAAAGAGAGTGGCACATCAAAGTGGAAGTCTCATCAAAAACCCATGAGAAATTCATGGTCAAGAGATTTTCTCTCAGTGTGATACTATCCATGATCAGCCACTCCTGAAGAGATCAGCTGTAAGGATAATAAGGCTGATATGGAAGTACAGCCTACTCCAGGCAGCATCTGTACTGATGTTCACCAGGTCACCTCCATAGACTGAGAGATGCTGTAGGTGATTTGACACACTCTTTGTGACCTTGTTGATCTTGGAAAAAGAGTTAGTGCTCCAGGCATTTCAAGAAGATAGAAAAAACTTTTGTTTGGGTGTGACTGATTTTTGTTTGCTTGTTCTCTTGACCATTCAAGTAGAAGAACTTAATAAAGAAAGGAAGGTCTTTAGAATAAAAATGGAGGAAATGGAGACTCCTACAAGTGAGAAAAGGAAGCAAACGTTCAAGAAGGATAAACGAAATGAAATACCACTTGTGGCTGCAATTTAAAGGACAAGAACAAAGCAAGACATAATTTGTATAGGGGAATGAGGGAAAACATAATGCTGGAGTAATGCTGTTTTCTCATCACTTAGGAAAAAGGTAGGGAGTGACAGTCACTATCTGACTTGGGTAACCGAAAGCAGAAAAGAGTTGCTGTCCTCTGTTACCTACTGTATAAGAAGGATGCTGAGCTAGAAGAACTCCTTTACAACTTTTTTGGTCATTTTTTACTAGAGAGTGCACTTAACACTGCGGATATACTTTATATAATGTTGCTTTGCTTGTTTTATGATATAGTGCCTGAACAGAGAACAAAATGCAATTCTATTTCTACTATAAAGTATTGCCACAAAAATCTTGACGTTTATCTTCTAATAAACAACTCATAGGAACAAGTGGGATTAGAAAGGTTTTCAGCTGTAGTTCTTAAATTCAGTTCAAAACTGTGGATCTCAAGTTTTACATCAGCCTTTGTAATGTCAATGCAGTAAACTGTTGAGTGCTGCCCTAGTTTATTGGCATAAGGCTTTTCATTTTAAAAACAGTAATTAGTTAATTTAAGTACCTTCACTTTGAGCAGTTTCAGACTTTTTTATAGACAAACTTTGCACTGCATACTTAAACTTAGATAATGAAAATTTCAAACTATATTAAAAGGTAGCGTTCTTTGATCTTTTGTGAACTGATCAAATTGTGTTTCAGTTAGCCAAATAACATAATGCGAGATTTAACTTTTCAACCATTTCCCTATTACTACTGAAAATAATGAACAAACAAAACTTTACCCTAAGAAGGAAATATCTTTGATAGCATTCCCCACATATAGTGTTGCATTATTATATTTCACTGTGTTACTTACATACTTAAACTTTACTCAAAAGAAGAAGAATGTTATACTGATTAATGAAATAATCTTCTTTATCTACTTCAGGCTTCCTTTTCTGAGCACCTTTCCTTCTATACTTTACTTGTTCACTTTTGTTCTTTCAACTTGCTCCAAACTGTTTCTATTTTTAATGTCAGTTGTCTTAGCCAAGCTTATTCTTTTTCAGTTATCCTTCTCACCTTTTTCTTCATACCACTCAGGGTTTTTGTCTGCCCCATCATTATAGCAATTGAAAGCCTTCCACGTAAAATTGCAGCAATAGAAATGTTCCCAAACTATTACAGATTTACTTATCAGCAACATTAATCTCTACCAGTTTTCTCTCTCCCTCATCTTAATTTTGCTTTTTTTTTTCCCTGCCTAACATAATGTAATGCATGTTTTTATTAACCTTTCTATATTTACTTTTGACACAATGTATAATTGTAGAAAATTCCATGTAAATGAGAAACATTTAAATTACTACCACAAATTTTAATTTCCAAAACTGTACTTAAAACCTTTCTAAAATGTAAATCTCTATTACGTATATCCAGACTGCTAATGATAAGCACCATTAAACAAATAAATAAATACCACAAGGAAATAAAAGACAATGCAGATTAGATTAAAATGCAGCACGCACTGAAATAGTCTGCTTTTATCCCAGATTCCCTCAGGACTTATTTGCAGAGTTGAAAGCAGATGTCCCAGATGAAAACAGAGTGTGGAGGGATTTGTGATATATTATATTTGAGCTTGTCTTTTCTTAGCTGATTTGATAGTCATGACTGTATCAATTCACCTTGTGTAAGGAAGAAGCTCACCTTTTCAGGATACTATTATGTGATACCTTAGACAACTAAATGGAGCTCTGGGTAACATTTTGTTGTTTGTTTTTTGATTTTTTTTTTTTCAAGAATTTGGTAAAATGTATAGATAATCACTTAAATGCTAAGAAAATTTTCTGAGATTGCAATTATTTGGTAGTTAATAGTAATACATCATAAAAAGTAAGATGTGATCACTAAAATAGTCTGAACACTAAAATTCTGTGATTGGCTCTTGCTGTTTTTCTTTTTTCACATTTAGTAACCTAGTTTATAAGCATTTTCATCAAATTCCCTTTTTTTCACAATTAAACCCTTCAAGATGTCAGACTCATGTCTCTTTGTCTTTCTGGAAGGATGGGACATTTCAAGATCACCTTACCAACCTCTTGTTTCACCTTTCTAAAAGAAGGCCAGCAGTCTCATGTCCATGTAGTTTACCTCCATCAGTGACCTTGAAATCTTCTGTTAGTTCTAAGGAAACTTACTCTGAACATCTATTTTTTACTAATAATTCAGGGTAGGTTAGAACACCTTCCCCATTAAAAAGTTTCCAAATTTTACATTGTACCATATATACTCACTAAATAGTGTATGCAAGCATCAACAGATCCAGCTAAGGTTGACAGATCTGAAATTCCTAGCATGGCTCTCAGGATATTCAGGTATTATTTAAAAGCTTTATTTCCTTCATCTATTTTTCTGGTTTTCCTCTGTCCGGCTCTTTCTGCCCTATTAGAACTTTTTATGAGTTATGTGAAGTGAAAATATTGATGCCTTTGAAGATGAAAAAAATCTGTAGTATGCTTTAATTAGTTATCAGTCATTTCAAAATCCATTTTAAATGAATAGTGAAATCTCCAATGTTATTTATTAATGTTCCTCTGACAAAAATGTATTTTATTCAATGTTCTTAAATAGCTTTGGCATCAGTGTGTGCAAATATACCCCGTCATCATTCTACTGCAGGAAAAAAAATAGTGATTGGACAATTTGCGGAGAGAACAAGAGATGACAATTATTTTATGTTCCAGTCAGTTACTTTGAAGTGACAGTCCTAATGGAAGCAGGAAATCTATTTGATGCAAGTTTGACTAACAGTGTTGAGATGGCTCCAAAGTCACTGTTTTACTTACTTGAAGATAGAACTAAGTCAGCAGTTTGTTGTGCTCAAGGTAAGGAGGATTCACACAGGTCAATCATTTGGAGTGTAATAAACAGCAGATACAGTAATTCTGGTTGGCAGTTACACTGCAAGCATCGAGAGCTGCAACCACAAATCAGCAGTGCTTACTCAAATGTTCCATGACTCTTCCTATCACTTTTTCAAAAGGATGTCATAATTCAATGAAATGAACGTGTTGTCACTATTAAAAATATAGAACTAAGTTATAGCTCTAAAAAGCTGAAAATCAGTTGAACCTATATCACTCTCCACTGTACCAAGCCAAACCCTTTTTATATTTTTAATATTTTCATGAAAATCTTTCTAGCTTTACTTAAGGGGCACTTTATTTGTAGTGGACTACACCTTATTTGTAGTGGAAAAAGACATAAAATCCACATCAATGTTAAATAACAAGAATAGAAACAAAGACAAATAATACCATTTACTGTGGGGAGGAAATAAAAAAAGAAAAAAAAAAACACAAACTTTTTTTAGAGTTTTCAAAAGTTAAAACATGTCAAATCTGATTATTTCTGTATTTTTTTTTCCACCTTTTTAGCCTGGGTTTTAGAAAGGTATAAGGATCATATATGTTATCAGTAAAATGTATAGGAAGTCTTGTATGTGAGGATCAAGCACTATAAATCTTAATATTAGTCTTTTAGTTAAGGAAAGAAAACTCAAATTCCATGAAAACAAGGATGATTTATATGTGAAAATTTTCTGTGTCATTTTGGGGATGCTATCTGTAGGTATATATAAAATATTTTGTCTTCTCAGATGTCTTTTCAATTTCAGTCTTAACTGTGAATCTAACAGAGCAGAAATACAGCCCTAATCATTGAGAGTTATTCAACAGAGAGCATCCTGTATTCAACATCCCAGCCCACAAACTTTCTCCTATTAAAAAAAGAGGGGTCGGTAAGGGGAAAGCATCAGGGTTGTATGAGGCATAAGAAATATGGCTTTGGCAATAAAATCATCTGTGATCTCATGATGCTAACAGAGTCATCAGGCAGAAGCATTGGGATGTTATAAACAGCTGCAACTCAGGCTGATGGGGAGAAAGGAGAGGCCTTAAAACCCTCTTATTCGGAAAGAACTTGTCTTTCTTCACAGATATTGTTTTGGGAAAGAAGAGGTGGAGAAAAGCATACTGAATTGAGAAATAAATCCTATCACTATACTCCCTGATAAACAGTCTCTACTACCATTCCTGTAGACATCCTCTAGGCGCTCTATTTTATGCCTTTCAGATGATTTACTAAACACTGCTACAGTTCCAAACACCTAAATATCTCTCAACAAATCCACCAATGATTCGGAGAACAATTATTAATTGTAATTCATAATTTTCCATTTTCTAAGGAAAGGTAATTTGTTGTGACTCTTACCAGCTCTGCCTACACAAAAAAATGAAACTGGACTTTCAGGCACAGATTACTATCAAGTAGGGGTTTTGTTTGTTTCTCTCTCTCTTTGAACATGTGCAAAGATATCTCATGCAGTCCATACATATCTCATTCATTGAAGGGCTCTGATAATCCTGTCATACAGCTATCAAAAATTTTAATTGTTTTCACAGAAGTATGTATTATACAGCTTTTTTATCAAAATGATATTTGACTGAGTCTTAACCAAGAGTTAAAAAGTTAAAAAGTTAAAAGTTACACTTTTTAATCAGATCAATTTCAAGATTTGTAACTAAGTATTTCTATTCACATTTCACAAAGACCTAGAATAAGGGAAAAAAAAATTGTGAAAATTATGTCCTCATTGAATCCAACATTTATGACTTTTTGTAACTAAACCAGTTACAAAACAGTAGAGACCTAAGTAGACACCTAAGACTAAGAATGGTATTTACCTTATTCCTGCTTAGCAGGTAGTCATAGCCTGAATGTCGCAGGTCTAAGCTAGGTTAGTTGAAAGTGATGGAGAACATAAACTATGACAGTAAGTACACTTGGAAGGCAGCTATTGAACTCAGATCTTCCTAGCAATAAAACAGCGTTAGGGATGGTGTTGTTATTGCTGCCTATAATATTTTTTGGGTTTTAGTATATTCCATCAGGATGAAAAACTGCATGACTGCAGGGTATCATATATTCAGGTAGAGTCAATTATGTCAAAGTAGGTGTGCAGTTCATGACTTATAAAAAGGTTCACTTAGCGTGCAGAAAATTCATATTGCTTCATCTAAAATTCAACTAAAATTGTGAGAAACTGGAACTCAATAATATAAAGTTTCCTGAGGGTTGGCAACAGTGTTCTTCTGGAGGATTTTGTTTGTTTGCTTTTCTTTGGTTTCCTTTTATTTTTCTATTAGTGATAATTACAAAACCAAGTAAGAAATTGCTACCAAACAAACAAACAACCAAAGCTTTTATGTTTCTTGTAAAATATATATTATGCAGTTCTTCATCTTAAACAACACTTTATTTTTCTTACTAGTACTATATAAGACAAAAAACTTTTTAAGAGAAACTTGTGTTACATATTCTAATTTAGTCTACTTAAAAAATATTTGGTGTAAAATTATATGCTTTTAAAATGACAGGTATAGAAACAAAGGAAATTCATGTCTTCCGAAGACCAAGTCTTTCACTAAATATCTAGAAAAAACTTTAGCAAATTTTGAAACATAAACCAGTTACAAAAGCATCATTGTGATTATTGTAATAAAACCAAAATATGTTAGTGGCTTATAGAACTATGTACCTTTTCCAAACTAGATACTAGCATTTCAATGATTTGTATCATCCAAGTATGAGTATGTCAGCATTAAATTATGCAAGACTTTAGCTCAACCGAACTGCAATAATGACATTTGATACTGAACACATTCCAACCATGCAAATGATTCAGGTTGAAATGATAAATGATTAAATATAAAGTATTCACTTTTAAGCAGCATAGTTTAATGCTTTTAAAACTGCTATCATATTCAATTTCCTGAGCATCTTCCAGTCTAATTCAGCATGGAAGTTGATGTGATGTGATGTGATGTAATGTGATGTGATGTGATATGATGTGATGTGATGTGATGAACTACTTCTGGACAACCCAAAAAGACTTGGTTTTCATGCCTTGTTTGAGTGGCTTTTTCTGGTGGCTGTTACTTAGGCTATTCAGAGAACTTCAGTCTGGTCAGCCTTACTTCAGTCTCTGGGAAGGTGATGGAGCAAATAATCTTAAAAACCATTTAAACCTGGAAACATATTAAAGACAAGAAGGTAATGAGCAATAGTCAAAATGAATTTGTAAAGTGGAAATCAAACCTGACCAACCTGGTGGCCTTCTGTAAAAAAAAAAAAAAAAAGGCTGGTTTGGGATGAAAGAAGAGTAGTGGATGCTGTTTATTCTGGCCTTAGTAAGGATTTCAGAACTATCTCTTGTAATATCTTCACAGGAAACCTAATTAAATATGGACTACAAAACTGGGCAAGTGTCTAAATTACTGCAATCAGTGGCCTGAAGCCCAGCTGGTGGCTAGTCAGTAGTGGTGAACTGAGAGGTCCAGTGCTGGTTAAGACAATCTGGAATGACCTGCGCAATGTGACAGAAGTGCACCCTTAGTCTGCAGACAATAAAAAAACAGGAGGAGTGGTTCATAGACCACATGGTTGAGATGTCATTCAGATGGAACTCAATAAACTACAGAAATGGACCAACAGGATCCCCATGAAATTTTTCATACAAAATGTAAAGTATTGTCCCTAGGGATGAATAATATGCGCCAGTACATGCTGGGGACCCACTGAAACAGATTTATTTCATTGTTATGGTGAACAAGAAGTTGAACATGAGCGAGCAATGTTGCCTCTTGTGACAATGTAAACCAACAGAAATGTGGGTACCTTATGCGGAGCATTGTCAGCAGGTCAAGGGAGGTGATCCTTCCTTTCTGCTCAGCCCTGCTGAGTCACATCTGGAGTGCTGGGTCCTGTTTGGTCTCCCCGGTATGAGGTGGATGAACACATACTGGACCAACTCCAGAAAAGAGCCACAAAGATAATAAAGGGACAGGAGAATCTGGCACACAAGGAAATGCTGAGAGAGCTAGGACCGTTCAGCCTCGAGAAGAGCAGGATTGGGGCATCTGAGCAACACATATAAATACCTGATGGTCCAGAATAAATCAGCAAGAATAGACTCAGTGGTGCCCAGTGACAAGAAAAAAAGGGCACAACCTGAAATATTGTAAATTAGATTTAAACATAAGAACATTTTTTACTGTGAGGGAGGTCACAGAATGGAAGACAGTACACAAAGACATTGTGAAGTCTCTATCTTTTGAGATATTAAAAATTCAATAGGGCGTGACCCTGAGCAAAGAGACGTGTGCCACCTTGCTTTCCTCAGGGGGACCTGGACTGGATGATCATCAGAAGTCCCTTCCCACCTCAACTATTATATTTCTGCCTACTCCAGTACCTTGAGCGACTTAGCCAGTAGTCATAGGGAGATGTAATGTTAATTAATATTTCACATTAATCAAAAGCAGAATTTTTTTTTAATAATTATCTTTAAAGTTAGGAAAAATCCATGAAAAAGCTAGACATATTTTAAAATTTATACCAAGGATTGTACTATTGTATAATACAACATACCTTCAGAATTTTTCAGAATGTTGCAGAATCTTCTTTACAGCACTTTATTGCCTGAAGCAAGAATTGCAAATTAAGAGATGAAAACTTTATAACTCTGTTTTAATTTCTTTGTAGAAATCCATTTGAAATTAACAATTTGTTTGAATTGACCACAACTTGAATTACTATGCCAAATATTTTTTTTTTTTTTTTTTTTTTTTTTTGCCATAGTGAAACTCATAAATCCTGTTTTAGAAATACAGTAGATGAAAGCAACTATTCCATTCTGGCTATTTGGAGAACTCAATAGAAATTATGAAAATCATTAAACCTCAACATTATAGAAATAAAAAGAACTAAATGACATTTTAGAAGAATACTATGAAAACTGTAGAGATTTAGATTTTAAATCCACTGGCCAAATAATGATTTTGTTTTATTACGAGGGAAAAAAAATTACAGTTTGATGAATCTCTTAATATTCCATTCTCCTTTTTCACCTTTACAGAAGTATGTGCATTTCTGCATCCACAGCTGGTTTTAGAAGTGTTTGATAGTTTCTCAAAAACCTGGAATCTTACACATATCAATGTATCAACTTTGTCAGGTTTGATTTACCTGACCAAAAAAAAAAAAAAAAAAAAGTCTTCAGGGGAAGCAAACATCCTGTTCTTTTACAGATTCCATTACCATCTTTACAACATCCCCTAAGGATACATTAATTATTTGGGTCTATTTCATTTTCCCTAACAAAATAACAGAGTCTTGAAGTTCAAAGAATGAAGTTTCCTGCCTAAATGGTATCACTGAAAACCTGTGTTTGCTCAAACATGAATACCACAAGAATGATGACTTTAATCTCAGAAGAGTTGCATACGCCCTTTTGCATAGCTCAAAAATGGCACTAAAAGCTTTTATTTTTTTTTTCCTGTGATACTGTGATTTTCTCTCATTTAAACTTGTGTCATCCTCTAGTTAGATATCAGTCATAATTACATAGAGTGAAATATTTTTTAAAATTATAGAAGAATTATCATCAAAATGAGATACAGTCTGAACATTACCAGTGACATTGTCAAAGTTGGTAGACATCTTCTATACAGGTCTTGCTATTGAAACTACTCTTGGGGTCCTTAGCACACCATAGCACTGCAACCGGAAGATTAGCTTACACAAGGAGCCTAAAACTACAAGCTTGAAGTTTAGTGAGAGAAATCTTTTGATATGAAAGGAATGAAAAAATACCTGAATCTATGAAGCTGGAAATCTGGCATGAACGCTCGGTGAAATAACCAGGATAGAAATAATGTACAGTGAATAAAAACCCCAACACACTCGCATTTTTTGTCTAATTGAACAGAATTTAGTGACTGAATCTGCAACAGTTTAAAATATTTCAGAATAGGAAGAGAAAGTAGATCTAATGTCAATCAAGATTATATACCAGCAACTATGAGAGAGCTGATAATCCTGGAAACCACAGCATCCTGTCCTGAAATGGCCCTGTAGTCACCTTGGGCAATTGCAGCTTAAGGGATATCTCTAAGGTGACTCTCCTTAGTATGTTTATAAGTCACAACCATTGCTCATAGAACTGTTGTTTGTTCTCCACAAACAAACAAAAAACAAAACAGGTTCTTTTTGTTTTTTAATTTCAGTCTTGTGAACCACAAATATGAAAAGGTATGAGGAGAATAGCCTCTTAATGAATATGTGCAATTCTTGCTAATAATTATTAGAACACTGTGCTTGTATTTGGTATTGTCTCATTGTTACTACATGCATCTAAATAGAATTTAAAGAGTTAGTTTTTGTTATATCACCAAAGAGAAAAGCTGCACACAGGGGTTTTCTTCAAAGCAGTTTGACTTAATCATCAGTAAAATTATAATTACACTGGCTCATTTAAGCCCTACATATTATTAGCTTCTAAAACAATTTTGGCTTCTTTTGTTTTGTTTAAAAAAACAAAAAATAAAAAAAACCTCATGAGAAAAGCAAAACATTATTTTTCCTTACCCAACTGAAAACAAAAAAGTTCTACATCTCAATATTCTTCATAGTCCTCATGCTCATTCCATAGGAAATGCTTAAGTATCAAAAGGAGAAAGTATTAAGTAATTTATTCTACAAATCCTCAGCCTTAAAGTCTTGTACTAAAGCCCTGTGGTGCATTGTATGTCATAGATAACAATCCATTTAATCAAATATTCCTATTTACAGAATTCAATGGCTATCAATTTCAGTAATGAAAAATTGTGCCCTAAATTATTTGCAATTGAACTATTCTTGGTGGAAATTATGAGCACATTCCTGAGTGGGAAATATGAGCACATTTCTTATAGGTCTTGTAAAAATATTTTTTTTCTGTAGGATCAGTAGTTCTGTGGGTGTGTAGGGGGTGTGCGTGCATATAATCACAATATGAACTATCCACTAGACTGAGGCCACTATTGTCACCTATCTGAGATGTTTCAAAATTGTTCAGCAATGTTGCTGACTTTAATACTTTATAGAGTTGGAAATTTGCAAGTAATCTGTTTAAAGACCTGACATCACAAGATCACTATCACTTGTGAACACCAGCAGTACCAAGCCAGATCTCTTTGAAATATGAACCATAAATTCTTATGAAAATAGTTTTATATTAAAACCTCCTTTGTTCAAAGGTACAGACCTAAAGTCAACTGAACCATGACTTTGTTCAAGTGAACTGATCAAGGTAAAAAAGTTACTCAAAATCTACTCCGTTTGTTAGAAAACCTAGAAAGAACAACAAAACTTTTTACCTCTGAGCACAAAAATTATTTTTGTAAGTGAACCATATACTAGAGAGCTTCCTGACCATCTGTCTGTGATGATCTCAGATCTAAAGAAATATTTTAGAAGAATAACAGTAGTATCTTATTTCTGGCTAATGTTATAGTACAGCTCATGTTATAACTAAGACAAGTAGATGAGAACATTTTTGACTGAACTGATTTAAATGTATCCTCCAAAAAAACAAAGCTATTCAATACTGTGAAATTGCAGAAAGTAAATTTGCACTACTATTTCCAGAAAAATGTTGATAGAGATTCAGTTTTATAAGATTTTAATTTTTCAGTCATACATCTTAAAACAAAAATAAATTTAAAAAAAAAATAAAGTGTTGTAATATTGTGGCCAAAAAAACCCCAAACAATCTTACTTTACACATTATGTAAATCAATGAAGCTCAATACTGAGCTGAAGGAACAGCTAGAAAAAGATTTCAGTCTTCAAGATACTTTAAATTCCTGTTTCCGTTGAGAATTCCTCTTGCATTATGTTCTCTTAATTTTACTACAAAATAATGTGTGCATACTAGATAACATAACTTTTTTTTTTTTTTTTTTTCCCCTTGTGCTTCTAGATCTAGCACATTTTACAGGGAAAAAGGCTGAAAGAGATGTTATTAAAAGACACTCTAGCATGAGAGTTCCAGGTAATCTGTGAAGCATTTGTTTGTCTGTATTTAATAATGATCGTATTTCTCTGTGCATTTCAATCTCTACAGCTTCTTAGTCAGTCTTTTCTAAACGCAGATAACTACAAATTATAATTCCATTAAAAACAGTAGAGCTACTCCTAATTTTTATTTCTGAGATAAAATCCGATTGCTATTGATGTTGAGAGTAACACCTTGCTTTTGTATATTCTTCTTTACTTGTAAGCTCACACTGCTTCCAAATGAGATGATTATACTCTCTGTATTGCAGAGAAGTAAAACAAAAGAGGTGAAGTCACTTGTCCAGGATCTTTTAAGTCTTATACATATATTCTTTAGACTGCATTGCCTAATTATAACCTTTTCACTAGCACATTGGGCCCCTGATAAATCAAGCGACACATTTAATATATGATCTTTCACCAGGTATTTAAAAAATCATTCATGCCCAAACCATGGACTTTTGGGTTTTTTACTTTACTTTGAGTACCGTATTGAGAATGCTTTCCTCATTTATTTTAATTAGTTAAAGCAAAATAAAAATTTGGTAACCTCTCTAATTTTAATTTTTAAAAATTATGATGAATGAACCAACTAAAACTGAAGATTAAGCTCAGCTGAGTTATTGGTGACATTTAATAATTTTCTTCAGAGATTTGGATTGTGAAACTATCATTATTTATAAAATTTTCTTTTAAGGTGTCTAACTGCATTATGTTTTGCACAGGAGTAGAACAGAAACATCCACTTATTCCACTTCAGTGCACAAGAAAAATTGCCCTTCCACATTCTGGAATAGGAAAGAAAATATTGTTTCACATTATGAATAGTTAGTTTTAGCAACTAATTTGTATAGTGTATGATTGAAAAATAGAATTTATCTGGATTCTGAAAAAAAATTAACAGCTATGTATATAATGATAATCAGAGCTAGGAATCCTTTAAAGAACAATTGAGTGTGTTGCAAAGGATAAATGAGATTAATTAAGATTACAGTGATATTTACATTGTTAATTCATCATGCCTTTTCTTCCCAGCCTAATATGAAGACCACCTCACAAGTTTCTGGACAAAACAGTCAGTCATCCTACTCATGAACCTTCTCCAGACTGAAATGTAAAAGCAAGTTATGATCATAGGAGCTGACAAAACAGGGATTCCTTGAAGATTAAATAAGTTGTTCAGACCAGTCTTGAATCTTCAGAATAAACCTTTTTGGGCTTTTCCCCAGTAAATTTTGCATTGATTGACATGCCAGATCTATTTAGGAATGTAGACAACCTGTCTCTTCAAGTACCTGGATTCACAGTTTTGCATCAATAACAATTTTCAAATCTACTATTCCATTTGTCAATCAGATACAGTGCTACGTCTGCATAACACCAAATCTTTTTCAACAAAGAGCCTTTCTGATCTGTACCCTATCTTTTAAATCTTCCTCAAAGTTGTGGTGTAACTCATGAGTGTAGAGGCTCACAAACTACATTCTTACACTAGGTATCATCTCTTGTTCTTCTCTTACCACACATTTGTTCATCCAAATGTGTGTGCACAGAGTACCAAGTCCAAAAATAAGGGCATATTGGGGTGTGCTACTCACACCATGGCTTCTTTACAAGTGAGGAAAAATCCAAATTATAATCTACTTACTTCCAACAGGAATGTAAACATTGGTTTCACAGTAAGCATACTACCGTCAAATAAAACTTTGTACATGGTCCCAAAGATCAAATTTCTGCATTGTTGTCTGTTTTATATTTGAGCTAGCTAGAGAAACTTCACAACTCTAGTCCCACTAGAAAGTCCAGAGAGGTAATTTGCAATTACAATCCTTCCCACAACTCTAGTTTATGTTTTCAGGCAAACTAGTGTCAGGGAATTCCCTCTCCCAGATTTCTAACAGGGCTTTAAGAATTTTTTAAAATCAATTGGACTACATGCTATCACAGAAGCACCAGATTGTTACCGTAAGAAGTATATCTTTAATATGCCAGAAAAATACAAAAACTGAAGAGACAGGACCTGTTTTTTCCCCACTGTTCTTACTTCCCTGCTTTGACATTGGTTTGTCAATATCTCCAGCAGAATGCCCACACCACCCAGGTTTGTCAAGTAACATATTTCTGTCTGAGGCAACAATACTATGAATCAGCTGCAGTTCTTCTTACATCATCATGATTTCGCTCTTTACATAGAATTTTGAAAAGGCAGAATTTTGAAAAGGCACCAAAAGTGCCTGAAATCTGCTTGAACAAAGACTAAGAGAAAAGTAACATGGAGTATAAAAACTATCCCCTAAAAAGAATTCTCAGTAGGTAATCTGATCAACATTTTGGCTTGGGTAGGAATATCTAGGTTTTTCCTACAATTGCTTGTAAATATCACTGAGAAATCCCTGAAACAGAGTGTGTTGCCAGCTTGAAGTAGACATATTTCACTTCTCTTATGTGTCTGATAGGTTCATTTTATCACTGCACTTAGAAGTATTCTGTCCAAATTGCTGCTATAAAGGAGGCACTGTAAAAATAGAAATTGTTTTTCTCCCACTCAAGAAAGCAATAACACACTTCATCAGGCAAATTGAAACATGAATATGCAGGTCTCATGGTTGATTGAAAATATCTGAACTTTGATCTTTTGGATTGTAGACATAGAGTTTCCTTGTAACATCTTACTGATTTTTCATACAATTTATCTCTACATTTTTAATCATAATACAGCATCAGTAGTTAAACAATATCATCATCTTGACTTGTGTATTAACTGACTAGACATGTTTCACAAATTTGGTCTTGTTTACTCAGTTTTTAGTCCTTTTACTTTCTGAGTAACCCTTCGAGAAATATAGTCAATTTTGCAAGTATTGAAAAGTGAAATATTTTTCATAGCTTCTCAAAAGAATTTAAACTTTGAGATATAATTCCCAACAAATGACAGTGGTAATTACATACCCTGGACCTTTCAATTTTGATCTGATTGTGACTCAAAGGGTCTGAGTGTCAGCGTCCTGAGTAACTTATAGTCCCTAACCAGCCTCACCAGGGGGCTCTCTAATTCCTTTCGTGGTACCAGGGGATCCATTTAAGCTGAGCTGGGAGCTTTCAGTCCCATCTAGGGTTATTTTGTAGTTGTGCTGTTCCACAGTCCCTGTTTCTGAATAGACCTGAACTCCATCCGGACAGAAGTTCTGTCTTCTCTTACTTCTACCTTTCACCTTCCTCCTTGGACAAAATGTACTTTGGACCTGGTTTAATCCTCTGCCTTTTCTAGTGCTGCTGATGTATACCTTTGCCAGCAACTAGTTCTGCCCATGATTATCACACTCTATGGGATTGCATCAGTTCATGAGAGCTTGATCTGCTCTGGGGTCACCCTTAGCCAGGGCCCCCCTGGCTTGTACAACTCCCAGGGCAATTTGGCTGCTCCCTGACAGTCAGACACAAGTGATTAATTCATGTCAAACAGTCAGAGTCCATATGCCTGTCTGAATTACTCTGTTGTTTAAGTTAGTATGTTAATATGAAATGACCATTTTTTACATGAGTCAATCAGTTCATCTGATTGTCATTCATGCTGGCACTGGAAAGCCAATAGCATGGTTTACTTGTGAGCAAACAAATGGCCGAATTATTTCTTTGAGAATAGTTTATTATCCTAGTACTGTTTCTACTTCAGGAGTACACAGAAGCCTGAGATATCTGGTATAGAATAATATGATTATCTTAAAATTAACTTCTGAAATCATACTGGAATCAAAACTTAAATGTATATTTTCTTTTTGTGATATCAAAGAAAATAGTAGTATACTTTTCCATCTGTTCCGTGTTAAAAAGCAGATTTTGCATGGGATGTGTTCTGAAGAAATAGTAAGACCTTGTGAGACCTGTGAGACCTATGAGATCTGTGAGCATTTTTCCTTTTTTTTATATACTCTTGATTAGATTTGCTATCCAGTTAAGGGGAAAAATGGAGAGATTGCGCACAACACTTCTGCTATTCCAGCAGAATGCTGTATACCTTTTCCCACTTTCTTCTAGTCCATCAAAAATGCAGCAATAAGATGTCTTCCTCATGCTCACTTCTCAGTATAGTATATACATATGTCTGACAATTGCAAACTTACTGAAGAAAATGAGACAACTCTTAATTCTTCAAAAGACAGAGAATGGTAATGGTTTCAGGAAATTAAAATCTTGTTTTGAGTGATTTTTTTGGTTTTTACTAAAAACTTCTGCATAAGTCTGGCAGGCTAATAGCAGAAATAGACTTTTATAAGTATCTTTTGTTTGCTCATTTTGATTGGTGGAGTCACCATTAGCTCTGAAAGTGAGATAGCAGTTTCTTGCTATTTACTGAGCAGCCATTTGCCTCCTTACAGAAAGTCTTTTTCAGAGTGGTTACAAAGAGGTGAATGGGCTTATGGACTTCTTTTTCCCATAGGAGTTGTCAGACTTGAGGCATGGAAAAGCTCAGTGGCTGACTTATAAAGTCTGATAAATCATGGGTATCACAGTTCAGAGTTTTCTCTGAGAGTAACCAGACTTTCTGGACTAAGTCATCTAAAGAACAGAGTATAGACATTGGAATCACTTCACTGAATGTTATAATTTGTGGCTGTTATTCTCTGTTTCCCATTTTTCTTCCCTCTGGTTTGTGCAAGACTGATGCCACAGGTTTCACACTACTCTGATATACTGTTACTACTGTTCTGGTACCTTTGTCCTTCCTATTCACTTGATGAGCAGCAATCAACAGCCTATAGTCTTTCTTCTCTTTGTCTGTGGTGGTTTGGTTTTTTGTGGCTTTTTTTGTTTGTTTGTTTGGGTTTTCGTTGCTGTTGTTGTTGCTGGTTGGTTGCTTTTTTTTTTTTTTTTTTTTTTTTTTGTTTGTTTTTTTTATTTTAAAGGTGGTAATTCCTTGCAGATGAAACAGATGAGCTTCACAGAATCTTAGTCCCCTTTAATGCAATAAGTCTCTTCTGAAAGCAAGTTCACTGTTCACTAAATTCCTTTTCACATCTGTTTCAGAAAAGACATTGTGTGATGAAGAACCTCTGTGAGCTGCCTGAAAAGTTTTTGTGGACTAAACTAAATTGAAGTATAATTTTACATAGGTTTACACAGAGCTAAAATATTTGTGCCTTCAGCAGTAACCTGAAATAATATATTAGGATGAAATTTTACTTTTTTAGCCTTTCTTTGGACTTACAATGGAGCTGATGAAGTAACCTCTTGCTCTGAAAATATTAATTATTCTATTCATTCAGTGAAGATACCAGACAGAAGTATTTAATCTCTGTGCCGAGAAGAAAGCACTTGACATTGTTCCTTAGAGCAGAAATTTTATGCAGAGTACCTCAGGATCAAGGCCAAAAACTTATTTTTCTAGCCCAAGTTCGTGGCAGTTTCTGCTATCTTTTATTTCTATACTTCAATGCCTCTATCTCTGACTTTGGAATCCAGGAATGAGAAGCTGTTGGAACTTTTTGTATAATAATTAGCATGATACTAAACAGATTTATTTTGTTTATGTCTTAATTGAAACAAGTTTATCAGTTAGTTTCATGGATATCCAGGCAAAGAGAAAAAAGTTAGCCATGCAGCCTCCCTAGTATATTTCATGTTCTTTAGGAATATGTATTGATCAGCCTGCAAAAGAATACTTTGCTTGTTCCCTCCATAGTCACAACCACATTTTCCTTATCCTAATTCTGCTACAATTTTGGGCTTTAACTTGGCATAAGGTCTTTAACCCCTTCACACATTTGCTTTACAGTAAATTCCCTCTTTGCTTGACAGTCCTGGTGTGAATGGCTGGCTTTCAGTGTCTGTCTCTTTTTTTAACCAATATCGTGTTCTCCCTCTAATCTCCTAATTTGTTTTTTTTTCCTTTCAATATTATACATTCCAGCCTCTAATCTTTTTTCTTTTTTTTTTTTTTTTTGATAGGTTTGTTCTGCACTTCTTTAACATCAACAGAATTGAGATAATTTCCCATTCCTTCTATCATATTTCATATCCAGAAGAACACTGGACACAAAAATCGAAGAGGAAATAATGTAAGATGGAGGGGAGAATTTTTTATTTTTTTTTTCAGCCAATGAATTGTCAGGTAGATGAGGTAGCAGGGAGGTCTCTACTTAACGTCTTCAAGTTCAGATTTTGCAGAGGACTTTAACTTAGACAGGCCTTTGCAGATTTTCACTGAAATTATAAATGTCATCAGAGGGTAATCACTGACTAAATTAACCTAATCTAAAGGAGTGAAGTGAGATAGATTTCATAGTAATACAAAAAATTGGTCATTTTCAGTGAGAAAAAAGCAATGTATTCCCCTGATTTCTCATTCTTGGAAGCAACTAATTCACTGAAGCTGAGGCCACAAGTGAAGTTTAGATTTTCTGAGTGTTTAGGTTCTCCTGAGTGAAGTAGAAATCTAACCCAGACATTTCTCTAGGAGCATTTCCACCAGTTACCACATTTTATCAAAATGAAAACAACTAGAAAATATTTTTTCTATAAGGACTGTCCCTTTACTATGTATAGAATCTCATAATAGAATACTATAAACTGTACAATAAGAAACAAGTTTTGTAAGCTCTGTATTTTAGTTATTAACAAAACTTGCTGTAACTGTGAATCAAAATATTTCACAACTTTAACAGAGAAATGTTTCTGTAGCAATCTGAAAGGAATGAAAGGAAGAATGTGTAAAGTGAAAACAAACTAAAAAGCACCAATAAAACTTTTAAAAAAAATCTAGGAGAAATTTTGAATATAGAAGCTTCCTATACAATAACCAACTTTTTTTTTTCTTTTTTCTTTTTTTTTTTTTTTTTTTTTTTTTTAATTATAACAGGAAACCAAATCATATTGTAATTATATCATATGGTCTCTGTTTTTT
>JAWWTY010000106.1:73118832-73142527 GCA_035222235.1 Margarornis squamiger | reverse complement strand
ACAAATTTTTAATATATAAGCTTCCAATACAATAACCAACTTTTTTTTTATTTTTTCTTTTTTTTTTTTTTTTTTTTTTTAAGTATCACAGGAAAGCACATCATAGTGTAATGATCTCAGATGGTCTCTGTTTTGTATTCAGAGAACAGTCCTGTTCATATATTGCATATATTCAGCCATTTTGAATAACAATTTTAGAAGTATTTTCTCTAGTTTAATGCTTAGAATAAGAAGGTTAAAGAAGCCTGACTTTCACCATTTTCCTCATGCAGATTACTTTATTTTAATAATAAGGGGACAGTTAGTTTTATTTAAAGTGTTCTGGGGCTTAGTCAAGCACATAATTAAGACATACCTGAAAGCAGACATGTAGACCAAAAAGATATAAGCAGAGCAGTCTTTATGAAACTTCATTTTTTGACAACAAGACATTTAACTCCATTTTGTGCTCCCATGTTTTGAATTATGTAATTTCTAGTATTTCAGGTCTGTAATTTGTCTTATTTTTGCGCCTTACAGATACTGTATGATATTTACAGAATAAAAGCTTTGTGTCTCAGTGTAAAAAGGTTGGTGAGAGGAACAAATCTTTTTCCTTATTAAAAAAAAAAAACAAAAAAAACCAAAAAAAAACAGAGAAAAGACATCAGAGCAGTTACACAGTGAAGACAGGAAGGGGAAAAAAAACCAAAAAACAACAACACTGATTTGTGAATAAAGTTAGACTCAGGATGAATTTAATTAACAAGCTGAAATGACAAAATATGTGAGTTCATTTAGGAATAACTGTGAAGTTGCACACTAAAAGTAAGCAGCAAAGAGAAGAAAATAGTGAATTTTGTGAGATAACAGAATCATGGTAGTGTAGCAAAATTGTGAGCTCTTGAAAAAAAACAATAAAGAAAGAAAAGGCATGGGTTAGCCATGGATGCTAAAATTACTAACACTATTTCTGATATGAGCAAAGGAATAAAGTAGAACTCATTTGGATCAAAATTAGTTTAGGAAAATAACATAATATACACTGGTATAATGCTGGAGATTTTGCCATAAAGTCAAAGGGAGAGTTTAAGGACAATCAGATCTGTATCTGTTAAGAACAACAACTACAGCAACAAATACGAAAGTGTTAAGAGAGGTAAATACTGATGAAACTATGTTATAATAGTCTTGGCATTCTTAGCTATCAATTAGAAACAAAATGATAGCACTAACTGTATTCCAGATATTACTGAATGGGATAGTCAGAATTAATTAAGCTAAAAGGCTTTTTAACCTATGTTAGGAACTCCTCATATGGCTTCCCCTCAAGGCCCTTCACTATTTCGTTGCCCTCCACTGGATGCTCTCTAATAGCTTTCTTATATTGCAACACAATATAAGAACTGCACACAATATTCAAGGTGAGGCCACCCCTGTGCAGAGCAGAGCGGTCCTGCTCTTGACCAGGACCCCCAGGTCCCGTTCAATGGCACTGCTTTTCAGCATCTCATTCCCCAGTCTGTATGTACGTTCAGGGCTGCCCCATCCCAGGTGCAGAATCTGGAACCTCCCCTTGTTAAACTTCATATTGTTGGTGATTGCCCAGTCTTCTAATTTGTAGTGATCTCTCTGCAGGGCCTTTCTGCCTTCAAGGGAGTCAACAGCTCCTCCCACTTTTGTGTCATCTGCAAACATGCTCAATATCCCTTTCCAGTCCTGCATCCAAGTAATTTATGAAGAGCACAGGGCCCTCTGGAGCACCCATGGAGCCCTGTGAAACCCCACTAGTGACAGGTCACCAATCTGATGTTGCGCCATTTACTGTTACCCTCTGTGGTCAACCCAGGAGCCAATTGCTCCCCCACCATATGATGTGTTTATTCAGCTGTGTGCTGGACATTTTGTCCAGAAGGATCCTGTGAGAGACAGTATCAAAAGCTTTCCTGAAATCCAAAAAGATTGCATCAACTAGCTTCCCTTGATTAACTAGGCGGGTTACCTTGTCGTTAAAGGAAATAAGGCAGGATAATAGGAACTTGACTTTCATGAAGTTGTGCTGTCTGTGACCAGTGTCTGCATTGTCTTTCAGGTGTTTTACAATACCTTCCAGAATGATCTCTGTAACTTTACCAGGCACTGAAGTGAGACTGACAGACCTGTAGTTTCTGGAGTCATCCTCCTTGCCCTTCTTGAAAATCTGGGCAACATTTACCAGCTTTCAGTCAGCTGGGACCTCTCTGTATTCCCAACTGAGAGAGGTTTTGCGATGACATCAGCCAGCTCTTTGAGGATTCTTGGGTGAAACCCATCAGGCCTTATAGAATTGTAGGGATCCTGCTGGAGCAGCAGATCCTACACAATTTCAGAGTCTATGGGAGTTGATCATTATTGTAGTCATGGGCCTCCAGCTCAGGACACATTGAGACTCCCTTGGTATTGAAGACAGAGGCAAAGAAAGAGGCAAGACACTTCTGTCTTGTCTCTGTCCCTGTTTTGGAGCTGACCATCCTCATCCTGTAACGGCCTGATGTATTTCTATTTTTATATATATTATATATATATATATATTTATATACTGCCTATTGCAATTAATATGCTTTAAAAACCTTTTTTATATTGTCCCCCACGTTTCTGGCAGCTTCAACTCCAACTGAGATTTGGCCACACAAACTTTCTCTGTACAGCAGCAAGCAGCATCTCTGAACTCTTCCCATGTCACTTGACCTTGCTTCCACTGGGCATACACCTTCCTTTTTTGCCTTATTTCCAAGAAAAGATCCCTGCTTAGCCAAGACTGGCTTCTGTCTCATCTACTTGACTTCCAAATTTTGGAATTCCCTGCTCCTGTGCCCTTAGGAGGTGATGTTTAAAAAGTGACCAGCGCTAATGGATCCCAGCACCTGCAAAAACAGTACCCAGGGAACTTACTAATTCTCTGAGCAGCCTGAAGTCTTCTCTCCTCATGTCCAGAGGTGAGGTTTTTCAGGCACTTTTTCTCCTGTCAGCAGAGATTTTAAACTCAATCACTTCATGGTTGCTGTGGCCAAGAAAGACACCATTTTCCACTTTGTTCATGAGATCTGCTCACTGGCAAGCAATAGGTCAAAGAGAGCATCTTTTCAAATTGGGTCCCTTAGGACCTGTACCATAAAACTGTTGTCCACGTTTTTTTAGGAATATTCTGACCGGGATTGTTCCAGCTGTGTGATGTCCCTAGTTAATTTCTGGCAAGTTGAAGTCCCCCATAAGGACAAGGGCAGTTGACTTGGATATGTCTCTCAGTGCCTCAAAGAATAATTCATCCTGGCTGGGAGGTCTATAGTAGACTTCCACAATGACATCTGCATTATTTTTTTGCCCCTTGATTCTTACTCAGAAGCTCTCCACAGTGCCATTGCCAACTGTGAGCTGCATATATTCCAACCCTTCTAGTCAGGTGGAGCTCGTGACGCTTGATCTGCAGTAGGGAGTGTCTGCTGCCTTTACCAGCCTGTGAACAAAGAGGGAGGTGGGGTGAATACAAGCACGAGGGAGAGCCAACTTCTTTGCAAAATATGAATATAAGGAAAAGACAAAGTGGATTAAGTTAAATTAATAATAAGCATATGACTTTTAATTAAATATATGGGCTTAAGGTTATTAAAATCAAGTATAACTGTGTTCCAATTTTCAATGTAAGTAGAATCTAACTTTCATTTGAGATATTTTCTCATAAGCATAAATAGTCAGAAATTTTCCTTGAGAAAATTAAACGTACTTCACTTTTGGTGATTTTGGTTCTTCTCTGATTAGAATACAGAGACAGGAAATTTCCTGTTATAGATAATGTTAGGAGATTAGCATGCATATTACTTTTGTCTAGGCCTTCTTTAAGTACACCTTGAAACATCAATAATTTTGTGGTTTAAAATACTTGTTCTGTTTCAGTTAATATTTCAAGCTTTGTCCTACCCTTCTGCTATCATTAGTATCATACTTCTATGAATGGAAGTAAGAATAGAACTGCCAGCAATTTAAAACAGATGTATGGTATCATAAGATATCTTGTAGATAAGTTTATCTTCCCATGGTGAAACTTTAACTGCAGTGAAGTCACTGAGCAAAACCAGAGAAATCTTTTGCATTTTTCCATACAGTCTGTTGAACTTAAATGATGAATTCCTCATAGTGATGGTCTTTTATTTTATATTAAATATATACAAAGTTACTCTTTCATCAGTAGTAACTAGCAGCGCAAGAAGGAAGTAAATATAATAATATGCTCAGGGGTTCAGTTAATAAAATATTCACACTCCAGAGCACTTAACCAAGAATTTACAAAGTCAAACACTTTAGTGATTTTATTTAATCCCCATGACATTAATGCAGAGGTCAAAAGGAATATCATTTACATGCTACATAACAGCCATGTTAGTAGAAAAACATGTTAGAAAAGTGGTCAGTAAGAAAAAGTGGAATAGATGGAAAAGAGAATACCTAAGAAATATTCACTTAAAGTCATTCTTACTGTCCAGGCCCTACAGACGCTTATGTGTAAAATAACATAAGGTTGGAGAATGGAGTGGGAGCACTCCAAAAGAGCTTACCCCACCATTATGGCTCCCAGTCTACACAACATTTCCTGACACAAAGCCTGTAGAAGAACCGTTACAGAAACAGTGTCATGGTTACAAAGCAAGGGGGTAGAACTTTAGTGTTGAATATTCAATACCACACACAACACGGCTGAGGGTGTAGGTTTTGGCACAAAAGGAAAACAGAAGCTCCAGAACACGGAAGTCAACATTTTTGCTTCACTCTCTCCAGAAGGAAGGTGCAGGGTCAGTCATCCTGTGGACCTGGTCCCTGCCACCACTGCCAGTCCCCTATCCATCACTTTTGCTGAATAAACAGCTCTGGCATGGGAGGTTGCCGTGGGGAATGGAGCTGCAGGGGTAACTCCCACTCCAGCCAAGCCAAACCAGAAAAATCAAGTGCGGCAGAGCTCCCCGCTGCCACCAGGAGAGTCCCTGCCATCACCACCACTGCTGCCACCACCACTCTTGCTGCTAGTGCTGCTACTGCCACTGCTGCCACAGCAGAGAGAGAGAAAGAGCTCTTGCCTGCTGCTGTGCTGCAATCCATAGCCATTTGTTGCCACTGCACTGTGAAGAGCCAGAGCCCCTACACTTGCACTACCATCACTAGAGTTGGACTTTAGGCAATACGACTCCTAGTTTGAATAAACTATCTGTCCAAGTTTTGTTTTGTCCCTGCTTTGTTTTTCCTTTGTTCCAAGGAGGGGAGAAGGAAGGGGGCAGGTTGAGCTGGGAGAACCTCCCTGCCATCTTGCCTTTGTTCCTGGCATGCCACATGGCATGCCTTTGTCTGGGGGGAATCCATGTGGCTCACAATGTGAGAGTGGCCACCATCTTGTTTTTGTTCTAGGGGGCACAGAAGACATCTTGCTTTTGTTGGTTAAACCATTCCCTCTTTTGTACAATCTTTTACTATTATTGTTGTGTTTATTGTAATTCATTCAGTAAATGATGATTCTAGCTTGTAATATCTCCTAGTATTTTTTTTCCTCCACTATCGAAAGGGAGTTGTTTGAGATGTCTTGGTTTTCCCTATTAAATACCAGCACAAACATGGAAGCATTAGCCAGCGCAAGTTAATTAAGCTTGGCAGGTTGTTTTACTGTGCCATTTGGTGTGCACTGCCCATGTTTATAGATAAGCATATGCCATAAAACAATGCCAAATCAATTGCCTGAAGGTAAATTCTAATTTGTATGCTGGTGTAGTAGAGGAACTATACAATGGGAAGCAGCTAAAGAGATAACCTTTTCTTGACCTGGTTTGTATGAAGTGAGATGAGCATTCAATCACATCTCTCTGAGTTACTGTAGATCACCTGTACTCTTAGGTAAATTACATCATCAAATAAACTGATATAAGAGAGGAAGAAAATGTGTAGAATCAATAATTCAGAACTGATAAGAAACAGTAAAATGAAAAGTTGGGGTAATTTTTTCCTCATACTACCAGTACTAGCTGTAGTACAACCACCAGAAATAGTGAGTCAAATTATATTTCAAAGATAATCTGTGTAGACTATGCCTGAATATTTTACAACTATGTATTAGTCATAGAATCCTAGAAAAATAGAATGGTTTGGGCTGGAAGGGACCTTAAAGATCACTTAGTTCCAACCCACCTGCAGGGACACCTTTCACTAGACCAGGTTGCTCAGAATTCCATCCAGCTGGGCCTTTATCACCTCCAGGGATGGTGCATCCACAGCTTCTCTGGGCAACCTGTTTAAGTGCCTCACCACCCTCACAGAAAAAACTTACTTCTAATATCTAATCTAAACCTACTCTCTTTTAGTTTAAATCCATTCCCCCTTGTACTTAGAGGTGTTATAACTTCCCAGAATACGCCGACTGCCCCTTTGAGGGATACAATATTCTAATATGTTTGCATTCACTATATTTTTATCAAAAATTTCAACATCCTGTACTAGCCAAGGCTTTATAGTAAATGAAAATCTCCTTCTAAAACACTGAATATGAGAGACTGACAAACCCATAGGAGGAGGTTGCTAAAAACAGGTATCTTCGGGTACAAACAGACCAACACTCTCCAGAGTTGTAACAAGAGATTAAGTTGATCTGGTTCTAAGGCAAATGTAGGAAGGATTTTTAAGAATCCTTAACTTAATTATCAGCTTGTTTATCGAACATTATCATCATTTTTTTGTCGCAGGGAGAGGTATATTTAGAAAAAGGTTCTTCAGCCAGAGGGTTGTTGGGCACTGAAACAGGCTCCCCAGGGAAGTGGTCACAGCATCAAGCATGACAGAGTTCAAGAAGCATTTGGATGACATTCTCAGGCACATGGTGTGACTCTTGGGGATGGTCTTGTGCAGGGCTGTGGGTTGGACTCTATGATCCTTGTGGGTCCCTTCCAACTCAGCATATTCTGTGATTCTGTGACTCTCATAAGATTGTCTTTAATTGTTCCTGTAGCCCTCTTCTGCTAATCAAAATAAGACTTTGGAGGATGAACCTTAATAATTCCAAATGAATATGACAGAGTCCTATATGAGAGAGTCCCATATAATATACAACTGCATTTGTCTTCAATACCATACTCTGAGGAATAGACGACATCCACTTATATTTTCTTATTTTTATATCTTTTTCTTTCTTATCAGAGAGAAAAATGCTCCTTAATAATGTTGATTTTTATCCTTAAAAAGATGCTCAAACAATGGGAATTTAGGGTTTGAATAACTTACCAATTTCTCTTTCTACAGGAAGATTCTGAGTTACAGATTATCAAAGAAGAATTAAAATAATATGGAACAATAAAATTTTCTTACAGAATAGAAATTTTAATTTCCCAGAACTATTGATATTATTTTTTTTTCCCAAAGACCACAGCCCCAGGATCATGCTCAGAAGCTCAGATTAATTTTTGACTATGAATTTTAACCATAACTTTCTAATTTTATAACTGCCTAAAATGTACTTTCATATATATATATTTGAAATAAATTAGTTTTTCATGAAGACAGGCTTGCTTTAGAATACACAATTAATATATATTGAGTGAATGATAGAATGGTAGATACAGATAGCTTTTTAAAAACATAAATACTGTTATTAATAATTTGATAGCTGGATATTTTTAAACTAATCAGGCAGGAATATTGCCATCAGTTTGATGCATGAGACAAATAAAAGCACATTTTTCTTACTGCTTCTTGTCACAAATTTTGAATTAAGAAAACCTAAACAATTAATGACAAACACATTACTTTTCTTTTCTTTAAGACTCAATTAAAAATTTAATGGCTTCATATAAAAATTCTGATTGTTGTTGAAGTTGTCAAGAAGTTTAATATAACCAAATCACTGCTTAGGATTTGGTTTTATTTATAAACATATTTTGTACTTGCGATCTAGAAAATTTACACCCATTCTTAAGTACAAATTAAGACTTCACCAGTACACACTTTCACACTTGAATATTACTTCTACTACTAAACTCATTGTAGCTAGAGCATATTATATACTAAGACAATATGCTATTTGTTTTATATTTGCTCTTTAATATGAAGGAAATAATATACACTGAAAAATACAAGGGCAAGTTTCCAATAAACACAATCAAAATAAGAAAAGCAAGATACAAGGATGTAGTGAAAGGACAGCAAAAAACACAGGTAAAAGTAAAGTACCAGTTGAAGGAGAGTTTTTGCTATTCTTAGAAGAAAAACAAAAAATGACCGAAACTGAAAATCTAAACTAAACCAAAAAAAAAAAAAAAAAAAAAAAAAAAAAAAAAAAAAGCCACCACCACAAAAAAAGCCAAACAAACAAACAAAAAACCCACAAAACCAAAAAGAAAATGACAGATACAGTTTCAAAACTATATGCATTTTGTATCTTAAAATAATTAGTTAGATTCAAAAGTCATTGAAGACAACTTCAGAAAATCTGTTTTCCAAACCCCTCTGGGAAAAGCCATATTTACAGGTAGTGAAGATTTACCATTTCCACAGGAACCTGGCAAGCTGGAGTATATAATATAACAGGGGTGATTTTTAATTATTAACTATTAAAAATTATTTTTTAAAGCAATAGAGCTACATAATATAGGAATTCTAACGGCTGAAGACTATATCTCTAAATTTCCAGCTGACTCATAAGGGCTTTTTATGCTGACCTTTTGATATACTTTTATGATAATCTTTAGAAATTGTTTTGTGCACTAATAAACCCTGAAATGGAAGAAAGGTTGCTATTTTCCATTTTAGTACAGTCACTGAATATAGAAGGGCATTAACATTCAAAAAAAAAATATTACTTCAAGAAGATGTTACACATAGAAACCATCTGCAGCAAGGGGTTTCATGAGGGTTTTGTCTACTATTTTTTTTATGTAAGAGACACGGTACAGTTGTAGGGTGAAATATTTTTATCCCCAACTATGAAAAGTCATATGAGAAAACAGGATGTCTGTTTTCTCTCTAAGAGATTGGAACTAGTCAGTGAGGAAAAATAATTGTGATTCAGCTTGGGGTTTTTTTTGGAGGGAGGTGAAGGAAAATTGAGTAATAGTTTTAAATTGGAAAAAAATATATATAAAAGAACTGAAAACAAAATCTTCAGATGATCACTTTTAGTATTTCCTATTTTAAAACAGGACTAAGATGACAGGGATAATATTTTTTAGAGTGTGCTGGTGATTTTGTTTTAGGCCCTTATTTCTCAGCTCATATTAAATATGGCCTTCCACATTTAAATGTCATTTAAATGTCATTTAAATGAAAAGAATCTAATTATTTACACATACTACTTCACCTATAAGGGTGAGAAGGGTCTACTGTATATATCTAGAAGCAACTAGCATTTTCCTTCCCCCTGTAATTAATATAGTTAGAATCCTGGAGCTTATTCTATAATGTACTGACATGAGGTAACATATAAGCCTCTACAGTTCAGCGCAGCCAATTACACCTGCTGACTATCTGCTGGTAGCCATGGTATCTGCAGTCTTTGATGGTTGTTCTCACAACAATCTCAGAGCTTAAATAAGCTCAGACACTGGCTCAGCTAGTTCAAAATTCATACTGCTCTGGCTTTTGCAGAGGGATCGCTCTGCCACTCATTAGAAACTGAAGTATAAGGCTGTGGAGCTCAGAGTGTTTTGTGCATTGGCAGGTAGCCTTCACAGGAACAGGAGGGATATATTTTTCCTTAGGCTTATGCAGATATTTCAGCAAAATATAAAAAATTCTGGGGCTTCTATTCACGCCGCTGTTCTTCATCTAAATTTGGGTTTATTCTGTCGGATTATTTTATAAACAATACCTGCAATGTGTGCTGAAGTTAAAAGACATTGCTTCTTTCTTTAAACTGTGGGTCTATTTTCATTTGCGAAAGCAAAAGTAATACATTCAAAGTATTCAAATCTATTATTAATTGTAGAATTTGCACAGGTAAACATAATCAGCCAAACACTCCCTGTCGTGTCCCTTTTCTTGTTTCCTGCATTTGTAGTTTGAAAAAGACACCTCTGGGAGGAAGGTGACTCTATCTTCATTCTCAATTGAAGTGTGAAAATAACTTATTTTCTAAATCCAGTGGAAAAGCACTTAGATTTGAGTTATTAAAAGGTTCTGACTCTGAACAGATACACAATTTAAGCTAAGAATTTCCCCTTCACTATGCAAAATTAGCATGCAAAGGAACAAATTTATTGTTCAAAAATAAGAAAAAATATATCTAATTTTTAGGTAAGTTACTGTTAGTTCTAAACACTGGTACTGCCGCATACTATGAAAGCTGAAATATTTCCAGTTAGCATGTGCACTCTGAATTATTCTGCAATCTGTTTCTAGTGGATAGCCCTTGCAGAAGCATAATTGAGAAGCATGAGTGTTTCTTCCATAGCTTCATCTTTTTGCCTAAAAGAATTTCATTCAGGTGTTGGCTGGGATTGGTTGGTTGTGTCACTTCTGAAGAGAGGTATCTGTCTCTGAACTTCAGTTTCCTCTTAACTCTACTAAGTGAAATTCCTGTTAAGATTAAAGGTGTGGGCCTCTGGGCCTCTTTATTAAGTCAAAAGAAGGTCCAATGGTTCTAATATCGGAATTGTATAAAGACTTCATTACATAATGTTAAAAATCTACCCTGACAACCACAAGAAAGAAATAAGCGCAATTTATTTTTGCTGAATTTTACTTGCCATTAACACAATTAAAAAAAAAAAAAAAACAAAACAAAAAAAAACCCAAACCAAAACAAACAAAAAACAAAAACAAACAAACAAAAAAAAAAACCCAAAATACTTTTGAGCACTACTGCTTGTTTAAAAAGGTAAAATTAATCAGAAGATTGCATTTCATCCTTCAAAAATCTCTCCAAACATTATGATTTTCAGCTCTATTTCCAAAGAAACTACAATCAATTGAACGCTATAGACGCTATAGAACGTCCTTGAGTGTAATTCTTTCTCCACCAATTCCACTGATATTTACTATGCAGTATTAATTGGCACACAGCTTTCCAGTGGGATAGCTAAATATTGAGACAGAAAAGTTCCACGCATACTAACTTTCTACAAAATAAATAAAATATTGTTCCACTGTTATTTTTTATTTCATTTTCTACATTGTGCTAGTTTCTCCACTTATCATATTCTATCAAAATTATATCAAATCTTGAGATGTTAGCTATATCCTTTAAAAGCTGTTACCTCTCTAATCAAGTAAGTATTTTAGAGATTCAGTGAGAGCAAAATGAGAAAAAAACAAAATGTTTTCCTGTTTTGTAAAATTTTCTAAAAACAAGGCTTTCATGGCCTTGTTGATTGTCATGACATTAATAGAGCTATGCAACATAACAGTGCATTTTCTTTATTACTTCACATGATTATATAAATTTTATAAATGCCCATTGTGGTTAGAAACAGCATGCATTGCAACTGCCTATCACAATAATCCTACATAGAATTCCAGTAATGCTTCTTTATTTAGAGTGCGAAACCAAAACCTACACATGTTCACATGTAAGCAATTTTTCTCCAAATAAAATCTTGTGAAGAGAATAAATCTTGATTATCACAATCTGTCACTCATTCTGTTTCCCATAATATTATACTTTCATTTCACAAGGTCTTTAGGGACAGTGTACTCATTCCCATCAGAACCCTAAAATCCTTGTAAAATATCACTGAATCTTATTTTCCCACTGTGCTAAGCACAGGCTATTACCAAGCCCAGCACTACAACGTAGTGGAAGAGAAATTATATTGCACCTACATGCTGAGATCCTCTCTGGTATTAGTTCTTTCACAGATCCCACAACAACTAAAAATGATGTGATTTTTCAAGAGGGAAAACAAATGCAGTAATGCACAGGGTAGAATAATGCATTATACATGGAAGGAAAAAACTCTTTCCGTAGCCTGACTCTAAACCAAATACATAATTAAACATAGGCAAAATTACGTACCAAAGAGTAAGGCTTTGCAATACACACTTGATTCTTCATCTCTAACACAGCATTGAACTTCAAGAACCAGTACTTATATCTGGTACTGAAAAATACATAGTAATAAGACAGTAACATTTCCAAGTACTGATAACTTCCTGTGACTTACCTTTGCAAAATGAAAAGGACAGTGTTTGCCACTGTTAATGCAAGATAAGTGGAGCCTTGACTTTTACCACTGTTTTCTCCCAAAGGCTTCTCTGAAAAGTAACAATCTTCTGCTTCATATGTTTCATAAGATTAGAGACAATCATATTTTATATCTGATCATCTAGTAAACTAGTGATGTTACATTCCTGAACAGTAACAGAGACAGCTACATTTATATTCATTTGTTCAGAAAGAGTGTAATCTTATAGTTTCATGATCTAGAAGGCAGTGCAAAACCTTTCAAACCAATACCAACCTTTGTTTTTTCAATGATGTCAAAGTATTTTTCATGAAACATACTGATCATATCAATTCAATGAATGTGAAAATTTGTAGATTTCAACAGTCTTTAATTTTATGGCAAATAAGTTCTACCACCTTTTTTGGGAGTCAGTGTGTAGTCTTCATAAAATACAAAAATATCTAAGATTGTAAAGCTATGAAATTAGTAGTAATTAATTGTGATGAAAAAATACATAATGTCCTAGATGTAATAAAAATGTAGTCATGGAAAAACGATACTATGCTCCATTACTCCTCAGAGCGATAAAGATAAAAGAAAACACAGAGAACTTAATTAGTTCAAACACCATAAGAGTTTACCTAGATATATTGTAAAATAAACTTGGTTTCACTGCACTGTTTGGAGCATGATTAGAACATCATGGAAAAAGTCTTCTTTAACTTATTTACAGACATAGCTGCAGAGTGTTGTAAAACTACTTATGTATTACAGTGTGGTGGAATGACCCTGGCTGAACGCTACATGCCTACCAAAGGCAATCTCTCCCTCCCCAGCTGGACAAGGGAGAGAAAGTACAAAGAAAAGCTCATGGGTTGAGACAGGGACAGGGAGAGATCAATCAGTAATTACCACCACAAGCAAAATAGATTTGACTTGGGAAAATTAGTTTAATTTATTGCCAATCAAATCAGAGTAGGGTAATGAGAAATAAAAAAAAAAACAAACAGATCTTAAAAAGCACCTTCAACCCCACCCCTCCCTTTTTCCTGGGTTTAAGTTTACTCTCAAATTCTCTACCTCTTCTGTCCCTTAGTGACACAGGGGTAAGGGTAATGGGGGCTGCGGTCAGTTAAGCACACATCCCTGCCTCTCCTTCCTCCTCAGGGGAAGAACCCCTCACACTCTTCCCCAGCTCCAGTGTGGGATCCCTCACATTGGAGAGAGTCCTCCATGAGCTTCTCTATCACGGGTCGTTCCCATGGGCTGCAGTTCTCCATGCACTGCTCAGTGTGGTCTCTTCTGTGGGGTACAATCCTTCAGGAACAGGCTGCTCCAGTGTAGGCCTCCTGTGAGGTCACAAGTCCTGCCAGCAAACCTGCTCCAACATGTGCTCCTCTCTCTACAGGTCCACAGGTCCTGTCTGGAGCCTGGCCTAACATGGTTTCCTCTGGGATCACAGCCTCCTTTGAGCATCCACCTGCTGTGATGTGGGGTGCTCTTGGACCATATGTCCATCATGGGCTGCAGATGGATGTCTGCTCTCCCTTCACCCCTATGGGCTGCAGCGGCACAGTCTATCTCACTGTGGTCTTCACCACAGGCTGCGGGGAAAATCTGTGCTCTGACACCTGGAGCACCTCCTCCCCCTCGTTCTCCACTGACCTTGCTGTCTGCAGGGCTGTTTCTCTCACACGTTTTCACTCCTCTCTCCAGCTGCACTTTGTTTTCCCTCTCAAATCTGTTGTTCCAGAGGCACTGATGGGTTCAGCCTTGGCCAGTGCTGGGTCCATCCTGGAGCCAGTTGGCCTTGGCTCTGTTGGACAAGGAGGAGGCTTCAGGCAGCTTTTCACAGAAGACACCCCTCTAGTTCCCACACTACCAAAAGTTTACCCTGCAAACTAGATACATGCAGCATGTTATTCTTTCTGGATCACTGGAGGACTTCAATGGTTATTCACAGATAGGATATGGGCATGTTTTCAGATGAGCAAGCTGCTGATATGTTTACACTTTTCTGAGCGCAGAGAGAGCTGCCTTCGGTATTCCCTATGTGAGTTGTTTGCTTCTGTAACTAGCTAGAGGAGAGCCCAGGTAAAAGCCTGACAGGTCTTGCTGATTAAAACCTAAGGCAGCCAGCAAAAAATTGTTTTTATTGAAAACACTGATATGCTTAAAAGGCAATTGCATCCATTGATTTTATGGCTCCCAGAAACATAGCAAGCATTTAAGAAATGTTTAGTCAGGTACTGCATGATCTTATTGATTTAGTAAATAAATAATAAAATCTTTTAGACATTACTATATTGTGAAATTATGCAGCCCTGCATGGTATGCCATGTAGATCTATGTCATGTTCAGCTGAGAGAGAAAAGACACGATCCACTCAGGGGGAATGGTGAACAGAGTAAACAGTTTATTAGGGGCGCATCAGACTTTTATAGGGTGAGGGTAGAAGGGTCTGGAACCTGGGTGGAGTTGGGGGTGGAACGCGACACAAAAGGAATAAGGGGGTGGAAACACTACAAATAAGGTATGACAAGGGAGTGGCTAGCCTTAAATGGTGTAGGTGCACTGCACCACAGGCCAGCCAATGGGAACAAGGGGAACAAGGGACCAATGAGAAAAGAGTAACCGGGGTAGTGACAACCAATAACAATGTTAGGAGTGGGAAACTTGGACCAATGGGGAAATGGAATTATAACCATTGCAATGAAACTTATTACAATTATCAGAAATAGCAACTATAAAAATTTTAAAAGCTCTCTCATTGATCTCCTGTTAAACCTTTGGCACTTGTAAATGACCCATAATGTTGGTGGAGCTGGTTGGCTTTTCATTCTCATCCTGCACTCTTTTCCATTCATCGAAATTGTCGATCAGTTCCCTGACAGATCTACACAGCACAGAAGATAGCAGCTCACACAGATGTTGGGTTCTGCAGAGCTTTTCATTTACACAGTTATTTGATTTCAATTTTTTAATCTTATTTTGCTATTTGCTCTGCATCCTCTGATTATATCTATTTTGTTATGAAATAATAATACAAAACTTAACATATAAATTAGACCATTACAAATAATAATAAGATGAATAAATAGATACCAGAGCAGTAAGCAATTTACGAAATAATTTCAAGCTAAAATGAACATTTCTAACATCCTCACTAAGTCTTCTTGGAAGACATACAAATTATACAGGCATTGTATTTAGTGACTTGTATTTCAGTATCAATAACTGAAATAAAACTCATGTATGTATATATATATAACATATATAATGAAACAGTAATTTTCTCTGTCTTGAACCATCAGCATGGCTAGTGCAAGAACATATCTATGGTATCTAACTGCGTTCCCTACCAAAATTTCAAATATGTAACTAAATCTTACTGTTTTGGATTGACTTTTTTTTTTTATTTTTCCAATGGGTAGTTTTTTCCCACTCACACCATTAAAGTTAATAATGCATTTCATTGCAGTTAATAGGTGTTATTTACCTTTAAGTAGAACAAATTCATTTATATAATTTAATTCTTGAACAACTGAGAGCTTTTTTTAAATTGGCTCTCAACATATTAATACATCTTGGCAGAAAATTTATACTATTATTTTTCTTTTGATAATGATATATCAGAAGACAAAACCATAGTGTATGAAGAATCTATCTATGCCTACTCTGATCTCATCACCTCTCTTACTGTTTATAGAAATAATTAGTAACGCCCTCATGATGTAAATCATGTTTTTTAGTCTTAAGGTTTCAGGAGCACATTGCCCATTTTGTAGCTGATCAAGACTGGTTTTGAACTTTAAATAAGGCTAACTGTTCTGTTAGCTTTAGGGAAACAGCATACAATACTATTAAAAAGAAGTTAATTTTAACTTTTGAATACTTGTGGTTTTTTGTTTGGTCAGTTGGTTGGGGTTGTTTTTTTGCTTGTTTGTTTTTCCCCTCTTGGAGCCAACTAACTGTATAAACCCTAAACAAAGGCTATTAGCTTTGCATTCCAACGTGATGGCTGGGGAGAGGACTGGGGGGTGTCTTCACTCTTTCCCTGGCTTGGGAAGTGGTCAGAGGGAGATTTCCCCATCCTCATCTTTTGCCAGCGCATTACACCTTTTTTCTCTGTCTGCTCGGATGCCTCGCGGCCTGGAAGGCAGCACTGGGAGGGAGGTCTTGGGTCAACCCACCCAACTCAATGTGTCCTATGTTGTTCTCCTGAGAGGACAGCCACCACTGCCTGGATTCGCTACGGGCTCATGGAGGAGCCAGCACCTACTGCGGAGGACTTTCTAAACTCTCCCAATGCTTTTGGACAAAAAAGATGGTGAGACGGTCCTTGCGCTGCCCACAGGAAAGGTTCCAGCCCGTTCCCGTGACTGACGTACCCACGGGAGCTCCAGGACCGGCACCGCTCCCTGCGCACGTTTTTGCTTCCCAGGGCGAGACTGCTCCCCCTGCGGTCTGTGAATACAACTGCTCCGAAGGGGCACAGAAAGGGCTTGATTGGTTTGAATATTTTGGTTATGGTGTTGTTGTTTGTTCTGTTCTGGTTTTGGTTATTTCCCTTTCTTACATTTTGTGCCTGAAGCCTCTTAATTTTGAGATAATAACTTGAAGGGAGGAGCTTTCCATCTTTCTACCCCATGAGCCTCCTGCCCCCATAGAAGACATTTTTGTCATGTTAAACTGAAGGCACCACAAAAATAATGTAAATCCAGTAAAGAAATTACACCAATTTCAATATTAAAAGAATTAACTTCATAAAACAGGTAAGATAATAACCCTTCATAATAAGGTAGATCAGTTTCATGGCTTCCACTGGCTTTTTCCTACTTATCTTATTAGAATCAATATCTTTAAAGTATTTGGTAACTGGAATATGCTATTATGCAGTATAACACTGTCTTTTCAGTTTTTTTTTTTTTTTTTTTTTTTTTTTTTTTTTTTTTTTTTTTTTTTTTTTTTTTTTTTTTTCTGAAGAGGCACCACCATAGACCTTTTCCATAAATTTCTGCAAATTAGAAAGTAAATACAGGCTTGTTATAACAATGTCGCAAGGTATTTTGATCATATATTTCCTAATTAATTTCTCCAAGGTACCTATCACATGTGAATCACTAAAACAAAAACTATTTTGAGTAGGTAGTGAGTTCCTCATTGTCCCAGAAATTAAATGTCAATATTATTAGGAGTAGGCCATCTACATACTAGCTTGGTTTTGATGTTGTTTTTCACATGCTTTGATCTGAGTCTGTGCTTGAATGATGAGCAAAGGGGGAGAAAAAAAAAAAATGTTTTGTGGTACTGATATGATTAGTCAATAGATTGATGACTGACTGCTACTTTGTGAAGTTGTCATTGTCTATTCTGGTCCAATGAAACAAGTTCTTGAGTTGAGGTAAGTACCTTGCATATTACTGTGTTATTTTATTTAATATTTTCATTACTTGAAGTTTTTATAGATCCCTATTTTTTTTTTATTTTCCTGTTTCTTTTTTTTTCCTTTAGCACCGTTAATTTTTGAATACTGTATATATATTGTCTGTTTCTCATACAATGAACTATTTTTTAATTTATTTTTTTTTCCCCCCTGGATGGAGAAATTTTCATCACAAAACCAAAAAAAGTTCAAAAATATACTTTTTCTCTCTCCTCTCATCTCTGGTTTTAAAGCAGTAGGCACTGAAAACTTATCTGTTTAATGGGTTTCATAAGAACATGTTTGGTAACAGACTAATTTTTTTTTAAAGTGATAAGGCTATCATTCAATAGAAATAAAGCCTTTTCCTTTTCTCTCCCTTAAAAAGAGGATGTTTTGAAAAGCATCAGGATGCTAAGAGGTTAGTTTCACTATTTCTACATGCAGTAAATAAGTCAATGGTCAAAGTTATCATGGATTTCATATGTTTTGGAAATAGAAAAGAAAGAGTTCCATTAGATGCTGGAAAGTACTTTCTGTGCACTGAAAACTGAAGTAATGGCAATGCATTGTTAACCTGCTAACCTTAGCCTGATTTAAGGGTATCTGAAATAATGTTAAGATAATAAACAGGGTCAAGTAGTCCTACTGTGTTCTGAGCGCCACATTCTGTGTCTTGAATATTTTCTTTATTGTCTGAGAAGGAAACAATGTGCAAAGTAGTTTTTTTTAATTTAAATCTCCTGATAATACAATAATAGCAAGACTAAATGGCAATTAAGAAACTGATAATAAAAAATCTTCTAAAGAAATAAGCTATTGCTTATACTGAAAGCAAAACTCATTTCATTATGAAAAGGACAGGCACTAACACTAATTGGATTAAACACACGTTGGACATTAAATAAGGCAATTTCTAAGTAATTTTTTTTATGTTGGTTTATAAAAGACAAATTAATATGCCATAAAGAAGGCTGAAAATTTTCTTTAATCAAATCTTAACATTGTCTGAAAGCTGCTGTGGTCAGAAATATTTGGTATCCTTAAATGTGATTTGTATCACCATAGTATTTCTAAGAGAGCTTTAAGATAGTCATTGTTCTTAAAATTCATGAAAAAGATAGTAATTGGCAAGACCTTGTAAACAGAAACATAAATGAGACACTTTCTGCTTTGACAATCCGCTCTACGTTATTCAATACTGAATGACGCATTCAACAGGTTTTTTTGGAAATATGCATATTCTGCTTTGTAATCAATATCTTCAATGGCTGATGACTATCAGGGGACCAGAAGCATGAGAACATTTAGCTGCTTGTCTTGACATGCATTGTCATTTAATTTCATCTTGAAAGATGCCTTCAGATGTTGTTGAACAAAAGTAAGATGATACAGAGCAATACCTTGAAATTAATCTCTCTTTTTCATGTTGGTGTTACTTTTATCTCGACGTAAGTCAACTGATATTGTCAGTATAACTAAAGAATAGTCAATATACATGTCACTAGTCCTTTTTGTTTTCAGCAGTAGATATAAATATATATATATATATATATATATATACATGTTTATAACTATCTACCAATTCATTTGTTCTCATAAAAAGAAGAGTACCTAACACTAGTCTTTTTCATGTATCTGCTAAATAATGTTAGGAAACTTCAGCTTATGATACACATAATACTTTAAGAAAACAGTTCTACAAGTTCCTATAACTAGTGCTGATTTAACGATAATATTCCTTTCACTCATTGTAAATTAGATTGCCCCTAAAAAGTTAATTCCCCCAAAGCAAAAAAGATGTGGTAGTCCGTTGTCATTTAAAATGTTATTTCCCCTCACAATATATTCATATAGATATATATATATATTCACACATATACATATATATACACTATATTGCTAACATTTTAAGAACTTTGCATAACACTTTCCACAATAATTCTTTAGTATTAGCAATGTTATTTTCTCAGCCTACTTACTACTTCGGTGTTTATCCTTGGTTAATGATGATATTAACTCTTTTTTTTTTTTTTTTTTTTTTCCCATAATAATATTGCATTTGTGAGAGTATTATTTTATCTACTCCTCCATTTCTGCCCTCTCTAAAAGACATCATCACCATTTAATATATATGACCCTCAATTCTTTTTCCTAAATGAGAAAATACCTTTTTATTTTCATCTGCTGTTTGGTGAGGTTGACTCAAGTTCTTCCACGTCTGCTAAGTCCTTCCTTTACCATCTTACTGTTATCAAGAAATCAAGAGCAATGAATTAACATTCTCATCACTTATGAAACTATAAATGTCACCAGTCCATCCAGACCATACAACATAAATTACATTGATAATAATTTATTGCACACCAGTCTTTTTAAATTACATTGACATTAGGCTATTGTGTACCATTTTTAGTTATTTTTTTAACTAAATCAAATATTAATATTTCCCCTACCTGAATCATCTTGTTTGCTCTGCCTGAATATTTTGTACAACATGAGCTCTATGTCTCTTTAACAAAAGTTCTATAGTATATCAACATTCATTAAAAATAGATTTTAACAAGCTACATGTCTTCTTGTTTGGCTCTTTCATATATAAGTTAAAAAGACCTGAAAATTTAATTTTTTTTATCCCCTATAAATCCCCATTGGAATATTACATTCCCTTATTTATGGAAAATAAAGTACTTTGTCATTTTTATATGCTATACTCCTATTTCCTTACAAATATATAAATTATTTCTTGAAAAATTCTAGTTCTTCTATTAGTACTTTCCTAATCTTTGTGTAAAATATTGGCTTCTCCTTCTTGTTTTTAAACTGTTATTTCTGAGATTTCAGATTACAGATTAATCAGCTATGTTAGATGCCTTGATCACATTAAAGATCAGAAATTTATCCTAATTAACCTCTGGTTAGGCAACATGTACAAAAGAAGGAAGGTTACTTTTATACAAGTGGATGTTTAGCTATTAATTAATAATATAAATAATATAATATAATGTATAAACAAGATATAATATTAGGAGATTATAAACACTTTTCATTGTATATTTTAATAGTGAAAAGAGCTTTTGAAAATGTTTAGGTATAATTCTAAGGTGAGATTAAATGCATATTTGATGCATTTGCAGCTTGTGATGCATTCGATGCATGGTAAAAGAAGTTCACGATTATTTCTTCTTTTCTTATTACCTTTCTGTTACTTTTCTATTTTAGTTCTTTTGTTTTCTTTATCTGCATCAATGCATCTCTCACCCCAAGCAAAAAAGAATTTTGTTTGCATTTTCTGTATATCTCTTAAATATTTCCATTTTTCTATTATAATTTAAAATAAATGAAACAGATCTTTCTTAAAAATTAAGGACTCTGAAATTAAATACTAACTGAAAAGAAAATCACAAAAGTGTGAAAACAAACCAAAACAGTAGGTGAGATTGTAATGTATTCAGAGATAAAACGGAGACAGAAGGAAGTAGAAACAAACATGATTTAATATGTAAGGATTGCTAATTTTTTTATTTTTTTTTTTTAATTATAGACTTTTAAATTATTTAAAAGTTGTATAGACTCAAAAAGTTTTCCTCAAAATTTTTCTGTAAAAATATACCCACGTAATCTGAGTAATACTATTCAAGTCACTGAAACAAAACACAACAACAACGCACCTGAAAAATTACACTGATATGTATATAAATACTAAACTCTGCACAATAGCCTCATCTGTCTCAATCAATACTTTTCATTATTGTGCTTTCAAAAACTGGATTACATTACCTATTACCCAATCCATTTCCCACCTTTTCATCTAAATGCTTCCATATGCAATAGAATATATTACCTCAACATACATTTTAATTAACTACAGTATTCATCAGGAACCAAGATCAAAGTCATTTGTGTAATAAAGCATTTATTTCTACTTCTGTAATGAAAATCTTTACATTTTTAAAAGCTGTGTATAACCTTTTTTTTCTGATTTCCTGATTTGTCTGATTCTAAGAAATTTCCATGAAATTTAAAAGTGCATGGCAATTATACAATATGTTATAATTTCTTCCTGAAAAATATTTACCTCCAGACATCAAGGAATAACAAGTAGAAGTTTTCTGCAAGGTGATGCATTAGATAAAATTAAATTTTAAATGGAAACATTTAATATATCTGCTTTCTAAAATGGGTAAAACAAATGTTTTTCTCTTCTCAGTGCTACAAGTAAGATTTCCATTTGTGCATGAGCATATACAATTATACTTTTTCAGGCATGTTTGTGATAGTTAAAAATAAATATTAATTAAAAAATAATAAAAATTAAAGAAATCAAATCATAGGAACATTTTTCACTGTGTGGATTTGTTAAAGATCTAATTTTGTAAATATACTGGGACTGACTGAGATTAAGATGCCTTCCTTCATAGCAGCTCATACTGTGCTGTGCTTTGCATTTGTGGCTAAATTGGTGTTGATAACATGCCCATGTTTTGGATTTTGCTGAACTTTTCTTGTGCAGCATCAAGACTTTAACTTCTTTGCCCAAAAGTAGGCAGTGGGTGAGACTTTTGGAGGGGACACAATCTGGACAGCCAACCCTATCTGACAAGAGGGACATTCCTTGATATAAAAGATAGTGTTCTGCAGTGAAAACCCGGGAGGAAGAGTAGAAGGAAGGGGCAATGTTTGTGGTTATGGTATTTGCTTTCCCAAGCAACTGAAAAAATAAAATTGTATCTAGTGCTCTACTGGTGCTGAAAAATGTAAGTATTCACATACTAATTGGAAGAATTAGTAAGCATAAAAATAACTTGTGTGTTGTTACACTCACAACAGTTTGCTCCTGTGAAGCACAGATTTATCAGAGCTATCATGAGTTGATCTTTATCTCTTACTTTCTTACCATGACAATGAAATCACTCATTTTCTTAGTCCAATGTACCTCTGGTTCCTCTAAAATTCCTCAGTAACACTCACTATAATTTTGGAGAAAAAACAGAGAAACAGTGGAGAGGTGCCAGAAATGGATATGAAACCAGTTCTGTGGCAGAGAAGCAGAGAACAAAGGGAACTGAAGACTTAAAACTGTAGATCATAAGTCTATCTTCACTTTGTGGACTCCACACTGAGAAATAAAAGAACCTACGCTCTCTGTCTGTTAGGTTATGGTCTGTGTTTATTAGCTCCATTAATTAATTGGAAGGGACTAAGGACTTAGTGTTTGATATTAATAATCAAGGTTCTTTATTTTTTCTTTTTTTACATATACTCTATTTTAATGGGTTTAATTACCAAGTGTTTCCAAATTTTTCTGAGGAGAGCATATTTAGTCATGGAAGATGTTTCCATTTATGAGCTAGATGCAAAATCTTCATTGCTTTACACTGCACCGTGAAAAAAACATAAATATCAGTTTACAGAAGGACATAAAGATGAAAATCTGTGTTGCTCTGAAATGCAAATGCAGCAGAGTTCATTGCAAAGATGGTTGTTCGTAGCAACTCACTATCTGACCTGAGATAAACTCAGGTTAGATCGACCCTGCTCCCTCTACTTCATTTATTCTGCAAAGGAAAACAAAATCATATGTTAATTAGAAACATGAAAAGGAGAAATCAGTTGGAGAAACTCAATCCAATTAACTATCCTTTTTTTAAGTCTCTGCAACCTGTAGCTAGATTTTCTTCCACTACAAATTGCTGACACACTGAACTGTGGATCAGTTACAAAACAGTCTTCAGATGTATCCAGAATGACCTTGCACAACTTAAAATAAAACTTAAGAATTGCTTATACATCTAATCTTTGGCAGGAGACAAACACAGCTAGGCATTAAGAAGCTGATTAATAAAAATAAGAGCCTTCAGGTGTGTGGAAACTTTATCCATCATATAGAAAATTTTAATTAAGACCACAATTAAATTTTGCCACATACTAGTATTTTGCTTTCCAGATTATAGTTAGCATACTGTTGAAATTTTGGGAGGGAAAAAGCAAAAAACCAAACAAATAATAATAATTAAAACCCCCCACAAAACAAGACAAAAACCCCCAAGCAACCAACCAACCAACCAACCAACCAAAAAAGCCCCAAACCACAAACAAACAAAAAGCCCCCCCCCCAAAAAAAACC
>JAWWTY010000106.1:73084138-73118043 GCA_035222235.1 Margarornis squamiger | reverse complement strand
CACAAACAAACAAAAAGCCCCCCCCCAAAAAAAACCACCAAAACCCAAAACCAACGTGAAATGAAAATAAGTAATTTAAAGAAACAAGTAATTTATAACAGTTAGTAAAATTGACACAGCTCTTAAAAATACATCTTGTATTCTGCATAAGTTAAAGGAACTACCCCTATTTGGAAGCCTCCTGCACAGCTGAGTTTCTGTTTATTCACTACTGAGGCACTATTTGGTGCCATTCTTCCAAGTCTATGCAGTAAGCTTTACAGAAGCAGCCCACAAGAGGCAGAAACAAATCCCTATCCATCTTTATTTATTTAATTAATTCCAGTAAGCAAACATGATAGTAAGATCTTCGCTTCAGGAAGGTAGAGGATCTCTCAGTCACCTTACGAGCCCCTAAAGAATTCTCACCTGAACGTAGAGACAGTCTTGCTTATCTCTGTTTTTATACAGAAATCACCTTGGAAGCTCAGAATGAGGCTCGATGTGTCTGTGGTGTGCCTGCAACAGCCTGACATTCAGGTGGAAATTACTACATTCCTCATTATGTGAAAAGTAAGTAAAGGGTCACTTTGGAGCCAAGTCATTCTGGATGGTTATAAAGTGAAGCATCATTATGTTTTTTGTTTTTTGTTTGTTTGTTTGTTTGGTTTTGGGTTTTTGTTTGTTTTGTTTTGTTTTGCTTTGTTTTTTTGGTTTTTTGTTTTTTTTTAAATTTCGAAACATTTATTTTTTCAATAGTCTCAGTGTAATGGTGATAATCAGTGAATTTGGGATAACATTTTGTACATTCTCCTGGTTAAAAAAAACAAAAACCCACAAATGTTCCAAGGCAGCAACTTCAAAAGGAGAATGGGAAGCATGGGAAAAAAACAACCAACCAACCAACCAACCAAAAAAAAAAAAAAACACAATTAAAAAAATGAAATCAATACTTGTCTGAATATTTGTTATCTTGTTTTCCACCTGCATAAAATATTCATAACTCCCATGAACTACAGACTAGGACTTTATTTGAAGTCGTCACAGCAGGAGAAAAAAGTTAAAACTATGTGTGATTGCAATGTGCAGGTTCCTTCCACTTATGAATGCTCTTGTTTATTTCACTGGTGAATGTTGTTGCATTTGATAAACATATTCCTGTAATGAAGTAACTAGTAGACAAGAAAAAAAAACAAAAAAAAACCAAAAAAACCAACAAACTAACACAGGTGAGAGAGGGTTCTTTTTCTTTTTTTTTCTTTGTTTCTTTTTTACTTGTTTACTTGATTTTCCAGGAATGTTGGAAAATACTGTGGATTCAGCAATGTAAATTCTTCATATTATACATATTTGTTGAAATACCAAGAGCATTTCATGTCCAGGTCTTTAGCTTTAATGATGGTTAACTATTGTTGCTTAAGGAATAAGAAATAATGAAGAAAATATTAATTTGTATTTTTAAATGAGGAAGCTTCTTCAAGAAAATTAAGTAACTCTAAAGTTAAGATTTTTTTTTTTTTTTTTTTTTTTTTTTTTTTTTTTTTTTTTTTTTTTTTGTTGTTGTGTTGATGTGGATGTGTTGGATTACTTTTATTTCTTGACTTATACATGTATTACCACAAATGTTCACAGAGCATAAGCCACAGAAAGGACTTACTCAGAAAATATATTTTTTTAAGTGGAAAAACTTGCATCATATCCAGAGTTCAAATTCTATCCTTGTAAGATTAAGCCTTGAATTCTTATTGTTTATGAACTTTAAAAAATTATTGAATTGCTATGAATGAAGATGATGATTCAGAGAAGGATACGTAATATCTCTTGCATTCTTAAAAAAATGTATGAATGGATCTTATTTTTTCTAAAGCAGGAAGACTTCTATGTAGCAAATGTGTTCTGTGCAGCACACATGACTTAATGGAGTCATTGAAACATTGTCAGAGAAACATCTTTCCAAGGCCATACATAGGAGAATATATGTATGACAGATGGGTGGAAGATAGGAGCACTCTGCTCCAGATGCAGACACACTCATGTGTGTCTAGGTGTGCACAATATAAGGTTTAGGGATCAAACTGAGACAGACACCTACATTTTTATACTAATATGTCTGAATATTTTCTAAATACTCGCACCCACATAGGCAGTGGACTTTAAGTATGCATTTAAAGGAATCTGGAGACTGACTCAGCTAATCAGTTACTTGCCTACACGTGGGAATCTAGTCTCCCTAAGAAGCCAAGGTTATTTATAAAGGGATTACAAATATCAAACCCAAGAGACATCTGAAACTTGCTCCAGTAGGAGACTCAGGCAAATATGGCAATACAAATAGGACTAAATGCCTATTTCCACAAATCTCAATTTCTCAGTAAGGGCATTCAGTGTCCTGAGCACTAGGTGCACCTCAGTTTGGTCTTTAGCTGTCAACCCACAAAACAATGGTCTTCTGTTTATCTTTTGTGATACTAGTCACTGGACAGCTCTGGATAGTTTTAGTGGCACTACAGTCCTGTGTATTCAAAACTGATACTTCCACTAATTATCTAATTTAAAGAGAGCAAAATTGTTTTGTAGGCTCCATCAATGATATCTACTAAATCTTCATTGAGTTTAATAGAAGCTTAGACACCCATCTTCCTTTTAGTCACAGTTATAGTTAGTTAGTTGGTTAGCTGAATACATACGGTTTAATCACAGAAGCTTAGAATAGAATTAACCAGGTTGGTTAATCAAGTCCAACCTTTGATCCAAACTCCTTGCTTACTAGACCATGGCACTAAGTGCCACGTCCAGTCTCACCTCAAAAGCCTCCAGGGACCATCAACCACCTCCCTAGGCAGCCTATTCCAGTTCCTGATTACTCTCTCCACAAAAAATTTATTCCTAATATCTAACCTAAACCTCCCCTGGCACAGCCTAACACTGTGCCCTCTTCTCCTACTGCTGGTTGCCTGGGAGAAGAGACCAACCCCTACCTGGCTCCTTTCAGGTGGTTAAAAAGCAATAAGGTCTCCCCTGAGTCTCCTCCAGGCTGATCAACCCCAGCTCTCTCATCCTCTCCTAATAGGATTTGTTCTCCAGTCCCTTCACCAGCCTTGTTGTCGTTCTCTGGACCAGCTCCATCACCTTCATGCCCTTCCTGAACTGAGGGGCCCAGAACTTTTACCGGTGGGCAGTTATATATTTATTTTTAAAAATCTTATTTTAAGTTATGTTTCTAAAGGATGCAATATGATTTCTAGAGGTAATTTACATTAAAAATTGCAGTCACTACTACACAGATGCAAATAAAAGGCATTAAGGACACTCTAGTTCATCCATATTAAGATATTCTTAATATCCATGACGCTCTTCTTGGTGCCTTTGACATTCAGACCCTGCAGAAGCGCTGTAAATCAATCCTTTTCTCTATCAGAAATACTTCCTAAAAGATTGCACCATGCTGTTAGATTGCACAGGAACTGCCGGTGAATTGCCAGGAACTCTCAAACAGTCAGCCTTGGTGTGCAGCTCAGAGTGCCAGATCTCAAGTTGGTGCAGCAAAATGTCAAATCTCAAGTTGGTGTCATGAAACTCTCTGAACAGAGCCCCAAAGAGAAGAAGTTTTTTAGCTTTAAACGACATAAACTTAGTCTATTGGCTACCCAACAAATGTGAGTGAATAGATATTCCCTTGCAATAATATGGAATAAGTGGATTTGTCCCTTCCCTCTCCTCTCCTGTAAAGCTGAAAAGAGTTATGACACAGTAGGGTGAAATGAACAAAACTTTTCTGATGAACCAATTGAAAATTTAAGGGATTTTGAAAGAATGAAACTGGATGCAATCTAGGGTGTCAGAGAAAACTTTATAGTCATATGTAGAAATAAACTGTTCTGCATAACTTAATGATAGTTTGAGCTCTGCAATTGGCTACTTTGGGCTCTTCTAAAATAAGAGGAATAGGGAAATGTAACCCCATTCTCAAAACATGTTTTCAAATAGTGTCTTGGTGAGCAGACAAATAAAAACAATATGAAGAAACATTGTGAGAACATCAACTCATACTCAAAGTTTTAACCTGTATATTTAGCATTGGAAGGGGAGGCTAAAATTCCTTTATGCTGAGTTTATTGGATGGATACATATTTCTTTTCCATTTTTTTCCTCTAAATGTTGCATATCTGGAAAAAACAAACATTCACTTTTGTTTTCTCACCTATCCAAGTGTCTTCTCACTATGTATCATTAAAATTATGTATCCAGTGAAGAGACTAAGTAGTTAAATTGTAGGAAGTTTTCACTAGAAGGAATTTTCTAATCTGTATATGAATGGTCTATAAACTCTGAAAAAAAAAAAAAAAAAAAAGTATTGCTTTGATTAAATGAAGCCTCTCATCTGGAGTAGTCAAAATACTGTCTGTCATTTAAATTTATGTGGTTCAGTTGTCAAGTAGGATCAGAAATCAGTTTCTCAAGTTATAACTACAAAAGAAAAGAAGAATTAAATTTTCCTCAAATGTTTTCAGCATAAGCTGAAGTGAGACATCAGGATGTGAAAACTGATTGTTTATTAACCTACCGTGAAACTTGTATCTTTCACATGGAGATATTAAGAAACAATTATAGCTAAGTTTCCATGTCAAAGGCTTTCATGAGCCTGGAAATGCCACAATGTCTCAGTTCCTCTTGCCCCACACCTTCGACTCTAGATAACTTTACACTCAAAGACTTTTCACAGCACTTATGCCACTCTTAAGAAGCAAGGATATCTCACTGAGGTTCAACAATAAAACTTTTTTTTTTTTTTTTCATAACAAAATAGAGAATGAGGTCATAGATTTCCCATGTACACATCCATTTTACTACAGAAAGTAGGAAAGCTCCTAAGTTCTACATCACTTACTGCAACTTCAGAAGATTCTTTCAAAAGAGTTTGACTGACACTCAGGAACGTGTGAAAATACAGTAGTCACACCTTTATTTTCTAAATGAGTGTGTTAAGGTCACTTCATTAGTCAAAGAAAGGACTAATATGTTTGGTTTGGGTTACATTTGCTTCCAGGTTAGAGAATGTGAATTTATTTTGGTGGTCTTATTGTAGTTCTCAGTGAAAGGTTTGCTAGTTCAACGCCCACCACACTACACAACACAAATCTGACAGCCCTGGCACAGGGAAAATGTACACAACCTGTATTAGAGCATCAGAGGTGTTGTAAGTCAGGAATGGAGTGCCTTTTGCAGAGATGTATGGAGGTGTTAATGCACAGCACCTGTCAGCACTGTGCCTTGAAGCAGCTTGTGCTATAAATCTTTTGGTTTTGTGAACAGTAAAATCCCCCAAACTTACAAAGAAATATAAATGCAATAAAAAATATTTTCCCTAGCCCAAATACAGTTTATTCCTTATGAATAAACATGTGCTTTTCTGTAGCATATTTTTGAACCAGGGCCTGCCAAGAGTTGAGTAAAGGGTAGCTAGAATATATATAAGTATATACAAGGTCCTTCTGGGGGGGCGGGGGGGGGAAAGACAGACTTAAACATGAACATAAACCATTTTCTAAGGTTTCTGTAATACAGTCTGCTGGTTCTGAAAATCTTTGAAGTCCCCTTGAGGATCTCCACTATAAAGTAATGGGTAAATTTGCTTTACTACCGCCAAGGGCATGTTTGTTTTTTTGTTTTTTGTTTTGGTTTTTTTTTTTTTTTTTAAGATTATCTGTTAATAAAAAGTAATGTAAAAATAGTACATAAGAGTGAAGAAAATAATTTTTTATATGAATACAAATTCAGTAAGATTTCAGAACTGGATAAATTAAGAACTTTTATATATGCACAATACTTTTTTTCTCCTTTTTTTCTCCCAAAAATCCCATTATTTAAAAAAAAAAAAAGTTATATTTATTATTCTCATGTTTAGCAAATTAGATTTTTTCTTACATGTTTTAGACCCTTTTTTATTTATAAAATACAGCTATTATTCTGATCACTACATACTTATCTGATCACAGATAAGTGTTAATATGGCTTTAAAACAATAACCCTAAAAATGTTAAAACATCCACGATGCATTTCTTAGGATTAAGTGATTTTAAATTTCTGCTTGCTTGTTTCCTTCTTATGCTGTTTTCTAATTCTGAGTATAAAAACTAATTTATTCATATTTGTGGTTATGGTATAATTGTTATAATACATTCTGTGTGTGAGTTTAGCAAAAATCAATAAACCAACTTGCAATTGGAATATGAAATATCAATATGGCACAGTTTTTCTATATGCTCATATAATGCACATTAGTATTCTTGTCCTGCATGTAGCTCATAATGTCTTAAAATGCATATCATTATATTGTTCATATCCACACTCTTCAAATGGGCTCGATAGATAAGGCTTAGTAAGACAAAACAGAAGATTTGTTTGCACAAAGATTATGTTAAGCTTGCTGGAAGCAGTAGTGAAATCTCAGGAGAAGAAATAAAAAGCAAGCAGGCAATCTGTGTGCCTCTCATCTCCCTGTGATTCCTAGAGGTTACATATAAGAAGATTACGAAACAACACACTGACACAATTGAAAAGCTTCCTAATGAAAACAAATTTGCCATGTTTGACGGCTTATATATATCATCATTTTTTGACAGCTACATAATGTGCAAAGACAATTTAATGCAATAAGAAGATTCCACTTTCTAGGCAAATTGTTTGGGATAGTTCTCTTACAAAGAAAGAAGAATTGAAATGACATTGGAATAACCCAGTTCCAATACTCTGAAGAATCAGAAAGGCATTGATGGAAGTGATGCTATTCTTTTGATGGCTATTTAATTTTCTCAGGGAAATTTCAAAAAAAAACAAAGTAGTTTGAATGGATTAGTCAACATATGATATCTACAGGCACTGTCATGACACCCTTGTTTAGGCAAAACTGATTAGTGCATACATCAGACATTGAGACAGAAAGCAGAAAAAACCATATCCAATCCATCTCTATGCCAAAGCAGACTTAACTGGTTTAAGTTGCAGAAAATTATTCATACTGTGTTGAATGTCCTTATATTCAGCTTTGTAGCAGTATTACTTCTCATAAATTTTTTACAGATCATCTCTTTTAAATATTAATATATATTAGATACTTGTTTCTGCCCTCTGTAATCTTTGTTGCTGTCTATTCACATATGCAGTATCCCTCAAAGTGAACATCTTTCTTTAAGCTTGTAATCACTTCCTTCCATTTTACCAGTGCACACCTTAGAATGGTTAAAATTGAATTCCTTGTGTTATTTGAAAGCAATTAGTAAATCAGGCAAAAACAAGTCACTTTATTCATTATTCATTTATCTTGTGTGTGAAACAGCTTTCACATCCTTCTAGGCTAAAATTTGCACAACACTCACTGACTTCCACAGAAGTTCCACAAAACTTCTACTGGCATGTTGCAGTCTATTCAGGTACATACATACTCCAACAGAACCACTGAAAGTAGATATACTTCTGTTAGTAACATTATACCAGAATTGCTTCTTTCACATATAAAGAAAGAATGAAACCTGACAACTAGGAGAGTATGAGCAACACTCATAGTTGACAATTTTATCAGTATAGTTGTGCTGTATGGTTCAGGGATTATTATTTTTTTTAAATATAAATTAGAAGCATTTTAAGGGGGGGGGGAAGTAAATACTTACTGGAAAAAAAATGAATTCTGAAGTTACTTTGAAGTTTTTTTAACTTGGTGTGAATTAATGAAAAAATTCTGACAAAGGAGAATAAAATGTCATAATTGTACATAAATAATCCTGGTTGAATGGTCATTTTTTGTCCTGCTGTCCTGTTTTGGAGGGAGTTAGGGTGCACTATTGATTAGACACAAGTTATTTCTTTCAATGAAGCTACTCTTTCACACATGAACCCAGAACTTTCAGGTGAGTCTATGCCAGTGATGACAGACAGTTCAAAGTGTTCTCTTTTCTGTTTCATTGCAAAAGCAGATAAAAGTGCCATTAATGAGCTAAATGGATGCTTGATCGACCAAATGAGTGGCTTAAGGAGCATGAAGACTTTGACTAACTTGTGGTCCACGGTCTAGTGCTTACAAACAGACCAGAGAGTTATAAGAAACGTCACAGAATGGGGTAGTACATGCTTGAAGCAAATTAGACTCATTGTTCTGTGCTGTCACCACAGAAGGTAGAAGTGAAGTAGGAATACCCTGAAAATGAAGCAAATTCTTAGAGATAGATGCAGGAGTTCAGTCACTGCCTTTGCAAGTAAGAGCGGGGACTGAGAAACTTTGACTCTTGACTGAAGTCTACCTCCTGTCCCAAGACAATGCCTCTCAGAATCATCATCCATCTTCTGTGACTACCAAAGTCTTTTAGATTCACTCTAGAAGAGATGGAAACAAAGACGGTAGATGACACTTCTAACTTTGCCATTTTTCCTTTTCAATGAGTATTGAGGTCCCTGAGACTTAGGCCTAGTAAATTATGTGACCAAGAACAGCCTCAATGAGTGATCTTTCAATTCAAGCCTTATAAGTCTGTAAACTACCTGCATTTATGATATTGAATAACTAATAAACTTGTTTTGAATAAATCTGCTAAAAAGAGAAGGCAAAACACAAAGGAATTTCAACTAAGTTGTCTATGGTTTCAAGCTAGTGAAGGAAATTAGGAAAGACCATTCATTTTCTTGTTATGGATGATGTGCATTTGAATAATCTTCTAAATACAGAACTTTGATTTTATTTAAAATGAAATGAATTTTCTTTATCCAAAGTGATCTAAAAGATGTCTATCTGAAAATCTCTCTGAACACATATTTTTCTCCACTGAGTTGAAAAATCAGATATTTCAATAAACATGTGCCAGTGAAGCACTCCTAACTATAAACATGTTTTCAGGAAAATCATTTCATATTGGAACAAATGACTGATACTACTGAATGAAAAGATCATCACTTATTTTGCAAAGGTAGAATTCTAAAGAGAGGAAATTATTTCTTATGCAAATTCTTTTTTCTTTATTATATCTCCTTGTACATGTATTTTCTTAACTATATTATCGCATATTAATTTTCTGTTAAATTTTCAAGAAATAAAAAATAATTCTATACTGGGCAACACGAACATAAGTTTTTAAACTGGCTCCCAGCATATTACATAACTACTGTGGGGTTTCAGGCAAATATTAACTCAAGCCTAGAGAGTTCTTTTTTCCTTCTTGGCCCAGGCATAGTTTCTCCTTGAAAAAATTAAGCCCATTTTAGCTTGTTTGGGAGATGGATCCCAGATCTTTTGTACATGTTGCAGGTTTTTGACATATCTGTGTGGGTGAGGCATGGATGTGTTTGAAGTGATCCTTCCAGATCCCATCAAAGCAAAATAGTAAGCCCAAGCCCCTTTGTAGGTCCTTGCATAAGAAAGTGTGGTAGGCACTGTGTGTAGGAGGGACCTTGAAATGTCTCATTCTTCTTAACTCTATTGTAAGAGGGCATCTCTCAAGAAGGATCAGGAGTTCACAAAGACCTAATAGCTGTCAGAAGCAGAAGAAATGCTATTGTTCACATCTGGACAAAGGAGAGCCTTTCTGACTCTTTCTTGCCAAAGTCCAAATCATTCCACCTTAACTTTTTCAAAGTGGTCCACCAACATTTCTAAAAATTTATTTTGGGAACTAAGTTGAAAAGAATTATTTTGATTGGGAAAGCTTAAAACATTTTGGCCTCCTCTCCTTTATCTTTTGTTCTTATTTCATTCAGCAAACTCAGTTTAGCCCTTATTACAAGCTCTACTTCAAGCCTTTATGTGTCTTTCCTCACTTTACAATTGATGAAGACTACCAAAGCTTATTTGACAAGAGACTTCAAACTCAAGAATGGAGAGGTGTAGACCGTAATAACAAGAGACTATGTGAGTAATTATTAAAAGGAGGATTTCAGTCTGAAATTAAGGAAAACTATTTTATCATGGGGAGACAAAAACATGGGAACAGGTTTCCCAGGAAGGCTTTGCAGTCTCTGTCCTTGACGGTTAGCAAATTTGGACTGGACACAACTATGACCAGTCTGGTTTGGTCTGAGAATTAGCCCTAATTTGAGCAGAGAGCTGGCCTAGAGATACCCTGAAGTTCCTTCCACCCTGAATTGTCTTATAAAGATAGTTTTTTTTGTGTCCGAGACTGTTTGCTCTTCTACATTAAGTGTTGAATTTTGACCAATTCTCCATATTATTTTAAAAGAATGTTAGTATTAGAAGCAATTTTATATAAAACTGTAACTTTTAAGCTTGTGTCGCTTTTTACTTCCTCAGATTCCTTCTAAATGTTAACAATAGGCTTAAACATGTACATAAGTTTAATTAGTATGCTGTTCCTGCTTTTATTTTTCCAGATAATTAATGAAAATATTAAAAACTGACTTAACACATTGTTTTGCTTTTACTCAACAAAAGTCATAAAAAATTACCTCTTTTGTAGCAGTAACTCGGGTTGCTAATTCCTTACAATGACTGGCATCAATGTTATTATAACTCATTATTAGCTGAATATCAATTAACTTAAAATATGACAGAGAAATTTATATTAATATTAACCTAATGCTTAATTTACATTTACAGCTGGATTTAATTATTTGAACCAAAAAATTAAAACCTGTAATCAGTGAGGTTTTACCTTTACAGATGAATTTCTGGGAATTTAATAAACAAAGCAGACATAAATATGATGAATTGTTTCTAGGGCTTTGCCTTTGTAATTGCCTCCCAACTTCCTTAATTACAGAAGTTGAATGTTGTATATATATTTATTAAACTCTAATAAAATAAAGTACATATCCCCACCGCCCAAAAAACCCAAGAAACAAAAACCCCACAACAAAACCCAGACAAAAGAGGAAATTAAGAAACAAACAAACAAACTGCAAACCTCTTAAACCCCCTGTCTCTGTCCTCTCTATTGGTGTCTCGATAGACTGTTTAGACAATATCATCTGTTATTTATTATTAATGTGATAAATTTTTCAAAATGTGGCAATTTCATAAGATTTGTTCATTTTCAGTGTTTTACAAGGCAATGTAATGCATTGCAATAAAATGCAATTGCTTTACACTCAGGAAAGAGAGACAGAATTTGAAGTAATAGTCAGGAAGTAGTCCACAATTTTATGCTTTAAGATATTTGAAGCAAAAAGTGGACAGATATTGACATATGGGGCTGTGTATGCAAGAATACAGCATTTCTGCATTCTCTGATATGAAAAAGATGCAGATGTTACTGGAGGTTGCTGCTGAATATTAAAGAATCAAAGAACAAAGGATAATTCGAACTGGAAGTGACCTCAGGAGGTCTCTATTCCGCACCTCTGCACAAAGCAGAGTCAGCTATTATAGAATCATAGGACTATAGAATATGAGAGTTGGAAGACACCCACAAGGATGATTGAGTCCAACTCCTGGCCCTGTGCAGGACACCCCAAGGTCACACCATGTGCCCGAGAACATTATCCAAACTCTTCTTTAACTCAGACAGGTTGGTGCTGTGACCACTGTCCTGGGGAGCATTTCCAGTCCTTAACCACCCTTTGGGTGAAAAACCTGTTCTTGACATCTAACTTAAACCTCCCTCAGCTTCATGGTTACCCATGGTTTTATCTAGTTAGGTAACCTCTAATGAAGGAAAATGCACATCTCTGGACAGCTAGTCCCATTGTTTGACTGTCCTCATGGGGAAAATTGTCTTTTGTATGTTTATAGCAAAATTTTACAAAGAGTAAATCAATATTCTAATTTATCAGGACAGGCCTGGAAGGTTTTCTTTTTTTTAGTCAAAGTCAACATCAAAAGTAGGATGTGTTATCATTTAAATTCTCTCAGTTGACAGGTTTGTTTACTTAGTGGTGGAAATGATCTCTAAGTGAGGTTGTTACCTGTGTAAGCACAGCAGTTGTACTGGACAATGGTTTGTTACATTTAGAGCTGAACTTAGAATTGTCCAGGCTGTGGACAACTACTGTCTCTTTGTTTTGTTCTTTTAATATCTTTCTGGAATGCATAAAATTAATATTTTTATGAAATGTTGGCAGAAAGGGAAGAATTATATAAATTGCCTTATTCTCCCTGTAAAGCTCAAAAAAAAAAAAAAAAACAACCAAAAAAACCCACAAACATTTCCATGCCATCTTCTAAAACTGCAAAAATTGTGAGCATAATTTTCTAATTGCTTTGTTTTTCTCTAAATTTGTAAATCCAGTTAGAGCAAAAATACTTCTAAATTTCTTGTCACACTGCAACCACTAAGAAGATGGACTACTTATATATTCCTTAGCCAGAAGATGAGCATAGTCCTTACACCCTAGCCAATTTATCCTTTGCATCAATATAAGCTTTGATAAGCCCCTCAGCTTCATTGCTGCTATTTGTGATGTGTAACTATGAGAGCGGAGCAAAGGTAGGATCTATAATTTTTCAATATTTGTTCTGAAAACACATTAGTAAAAGTCATTATATTTAAGGTATTAAAGAAGTTGGAAGCAAAAAATGCAGCCTTCTAGGATTCACACCTTGCCTAAAGTTAGTGGTCTTTTTTTTTTTTTTTTTTTTTTTTGGCAAAGGAAAATCAATAATACCTCCCAGGTCTCTGAAAAAGTTTAATGGCTGGAGACTGAAAGTTTCAAGTAAAAGAAAAAAAAAAAAAAAAGCCTTAAAGAAGTAGAATGCCTTGAAGTATAATTGAAGTTTTGCTCATTAAGGGCAAACCTGTGAAGACTTGACATTTCATCCTTTTCATCTAGAGTTCCTAAGAAAATAGGCTTGAAAAAGTGGTACAAAGGACTGAACTTTTTTTTTCACAGTGTTACCTTTTGACACATACCTTAGAGTCAGTCTCTTCATTTTCAAGAAGCCAGCAGTATAATTTTGAACCTTTTAGCCACATGTTGACCAACAAGAGCATGTGCTAAAGGAAGTTACACTGTGGTATTCATTATAAATAGATTCTAGACATTGCTGCTGTTCGAAGTACTTTATTGATTTCCCTCTCTAGACAGGATCGACTCTTTGGTACAGGTCTACAAAGGACTAAAATCTGAGGCAAACTATTCCAAATAGACTGAGTGTCAAACAGAGAAAACTCTGGAGAGCAACAGTATAAAGGTCATTGAGAAACTGTTGGCTGGTCAATAATCTAGACATTCCCAGTTTGGGGGTGGAAACTGAGACATTTATTCATCACTCGCTTTACAATATATAGAACCGAGGAGCGGGGTGTGTTAATGAGGAGGTAGGATATGTTAATGAGGGGGACAAGCTATGCTAATTAGGACTTAGGAAATCCAGTCACTATATTTCGTCATACAGTAAGCATTTCTCCACACCAGGATCACCTGAGGGGAACAAAGGGTTTCTGCATGTTTTGCAACATCTCGTAAAGTCCTTCCATATCTTGCAAGGGAAGACAGGGCTAATATACATAGATAGCTGAAAACAGTCCTGGTCTCCAAAGTATCTTCTCGTGGCAGGCTCCTGTCTTATCAAAGGGAGGAAACCCTTTCCATATCTGCTGCCCAGGGCTTGCTGGACAATCCCTTCAGATCTCCATCTGCTAATAATTGTTTTTCTTCTCCAACAAGAAACATCTCTTTTTCTGTATTTGTATACATTGCATTTCAGGAAAGACAACAAAGCCATCTCTGTTCAAATATTTCAGACCATAAATGACTGTGAAAATTTACAATGAATCATCAGCCCTAGGAGATCTAGATACAGTTCTCTCTTTCCCACCCTGTGCCCCTTTCACAACATCATTATTTATCCACTTAATTTTATCTATCTTTTCTGTGAACTGCAGCCTTTTCCCATTTGCTGTTTTCTCATCGATTATTATCATTGTCTCTGCTTTCTTCCACATACCCTCGCTTCCAAGTTTTGTGTAGTCATTATAGGATGCTGATTATGTGTTTTCTTTGAATATTTGGCTACACTTTTCATGCAACGACCAATCTGCGTTATTAAAATTGTTTGGATTTACTGCTGGTTAAAGATATTTATCTTATGTAATGATTAACTAAATAAAAGTTTTTATATACTCATTCTTTCCAAGAAGACTCACATCTTGTATATTTTTAAAAAAAAATATCCAAAATGTGTCATATCTGTTGAGTTTTAAGGAAACTTCCCTGTCTGACCATCCAGGAGCCACTCTGTCAGTCACCCTCACACCACCTGAGCTGGGACCGAGGCCCCTTTGCAGCTGTACACCCCACACTCACACAGTCAGACAAGTTTCTTTATGGGCTTAGCCCAGCCCCGGGTTTCCTGTAGCCTGGCTGGAACCACAGGATGCCAGGCCCTTTGTTATGCAGAGTGTGCAGGTCCCAGGCTCTTGCCTGGGGGTTCCACCACCCAGAGCTCAATCTGCAGCTTGAAGACTTAGCTACCTGCACTGAATGTTTTCCTCAACAGTGAGTCATAGAGATTGGTTAGGACAAACTGCTACCATGTCATTGAAAATTCATCACATCGGGGAAAAAAACCCAAGTTTCTATCTTTACTGAGCTACAATACCCTCAGGCTGATGATTTACAAATAAAAGCTTCATCAACGGTAACAAAACTTTACTGAGTCCCACGATACTGTTTTAGCATTTTGAGAAGCAGGTTCACTTGCTGAAGAGATGAATTTATTAAACTGAGATCTAAGGTTTTTGGAATAAGAAAGTAAGTCGACTATCCAGCCTGCTCTAAAATATCCTCAGTGATCAAGGGTCTTTATTTTTTGCCATTAAGTTGATTACTTTTTGGATAATTTCTGGGCAGTTTCATGTTATTGAGCACTGAAATTGTTATTTTCAAAATCCAAGGGGAATAGCACTGACAGGTTTGACTCATCCAAGAAGTGATAATTCTGTATAATAGTTTTGAACTTGATGTCTTTGGAATAGATTAAAGAAGAATTTAGACATTTAAATTCTAATCTGAATCCTTTGGTCCTGGAACATAATGTGAAGAATTTAGAGCTGAGTTACTGTTTCCTATTGAAAATGCTATTTTGTTGAAAAAAAACTCAGTTGAGTCTATAATCTCTGTCAGGAAGATATTCTGTTTGGAATATCCCAGTGCTAAGTGTTTCTATCCTCACTACAACTTTACTCTATAGACCAAAATATCTAGATCTAAAAGCTCTGCTTTGAAAGACATCTCATAAATTGTATGTTAAAGGTCTGACATGTTGAAACTATTGCATATCTTCAGGTGGTCTGCAAAAACAGATCAAACCTAAAGTTAGGCATTCCCTATATGTTTAAAATATATTACGTATAGCATAAGTCTCTGATGATACATCTAACCAACTGTGTGCTTGAACTCTCCAATGCTTTCAAGAAAGCCCTAGGACACTTTCTTAAGTAAATACATTTCTCTACAAGTGGAAGAACTAATTCAAAAAGTGTTTAACTTTTAGCTATCTTTTTATCTAGGTTTGCAAGTACCAATTAGCTGTGTTCCAGATGGCTCTTTTCGTGGCCTAGCAAAACTGTGCCCAGAATATATCCCTATGCATTAAGTCAAAGCAAAGACATATGAGATTACCACTTTTGTGCACTATTTCGCTTCCTCTCCATATGCACAGGTATAATAACAAAAAGTATGCCAGAATGACTGTCATCACAGAGCAAGAAGGAAGGAGATTGAAAACCACCAATCATTTGGGCAGTCATATTAAGAATGTACTATTTTTGATGTGAAGCAGCCCTAAGTTTATATCTATTAATTGCCATTATAATACTCTATCACTTTATTTCTCCTGCTTCAGTATTATTTTTTCTATTTCAAAGGCACTTCTTGATAGAAAATGCTACTGATTGTACTGAGTTTGCATGGAAACCTTTTGGTAGTGTGGGGATCTGCAGGGGTGGCTTCCACGAGAAGCTGCTGAAAGCTTCCCCCATATCTGAGTGAGCTAATGCCAGCTGGGTCCAAGACAAACTCATCAAGACTGAGCCTGTCCGCAATGGTGGTAGCAGCTCTGAGATAACAGATTTAAGAATGGGAAAACAGCAGCTGCAGCCAGCAAAGAGAGGAGTGAGAATATGGGAGAGAAACAGCTCTGCAAGCACCAAGAACAATGAAGAAGGAGGTGGAGGAGGTGCTCCAGGTGCCAGAGCAGAGAATCTTCTGCAGTCCATGCTGAAGCAGTCTCCTGACAGACCCTGTGGCTCAGTGGAAGGAGGAGCCCACAGTGGAACAGCTTCCTGGAAGAATTTATGACTCCATGGGGGACCCATGCTAGAGCAGTCAGTTCCTGAAGACTGCACCCCATAGAACTGGCCCACAATGGAGTAGTTTTTAAAGAACTCCAGCCTGTGGTAGTGATTCATGTTGCAGAAGTTCTTGAGGGTATTCTGTTGCAGAGATGTCATGTCAGAGCAGAGGAAGAGTGTGAGGAGTGTCTCCCACAGAGGAGGAAGGAGCAGCAAAGAGAACAAGTGATGAACTGAATGCAGTCCTCATTCTCTGTCCTTCTGCACCACTGGGATGGAAGAGGTACAGATTTTAGTTGTAAAGTTGAGCCTGGAAAGAAGAAAGGGAGGTGGGGGAATGTGTTTTTTAGATTTGTTTTTATTTCTCATTACCATACTCTTATTTGATTGGTAATAAATTATTTCCCCAAGTCGAGTCTGCTTTGCCCATGATAGTAATTATTGAGTGATCTCTCCCTGCCCTTATCTTGACTCAGAAGCCTTTCAATATACCTTCTCTCCCCTGAACAAATGAGGAGGGCAGTGGCTTGGGTGGGCACATGATGGCCAGACATGGTCAACTGACCACAGCAGGTGCTGATCAGTTACTCAGAGGGACTATTAGAAATACCTAATGTTCTTCTTAGACTAACCCTCCCATAAAGATGCAGTTTGTCCAGAACACTGGAAAGACTAAAAAATAGTTTCTCAACAAAGACAAAGAATATAAAACACCTTATTCATATCTCTCCATATTGAATTATAGCACTATCTGCAAGAAGTTTCACAGAGCATTAGCTAGAACTATTTTTATTTGACTGGTTTATATTTTCTAGGATACTAATACAGGGTTAATTACTCATTATAGACCGTTTCAAGACTTATTTTCAGGAGTTGTCTTAAAACAGTGCAGAAACTCAAAAATGTCAAGGTATTTTCCTATAGACTTCTGGAATTCTCTGTATGCTGTGAGTGTCTGCTGAGTCATTTAAGCAGCAATCCCAGTCCTGTAGTGAGCACCATAAGATAGATTTAGTAATAATAGAAACTTTTAATATCAGAAGATAAATTCCTCAGTCCTGCAATGTTAAATTCATGCTTGGACCCTTACAGCTGTGCAGAACCTAACAGGCTTTCTCTAGTCACTGTTTGGATTCTGCTGTATAGACAAACCTGCAGAACAAAATGGAACAAGATGACAAGATAACCAATACTGTCATTTAATATGTTTCAGAGTATCATTTGTCTCTGCTTACAAGTTTGAGAACAACTGGCATCAAGGGTTTGACTGATGTCTGCAAAATGGTGAAATGATATAAAATAAACAATTTGGCAGCAAGAGGAAAATCTTTCCTTAACACTCTTCACCTACAGTTATATATTTTGTCACAGTAATAGTAGATGCAATGAAGATGCAGTCTAGTGGGCACTAAATGTCAGTTAGGAAAAAAAAAAAAACAAACAAAACAAAACAACAAAAAAACCACTTTTTAATATTCCTGAAGTAGAACACAAATTCTTGTACAGATTTTGGGGGTGATACAAGTATTTTCCCACAGAAATGCTGTATATACATGATTTGTTTAATCAAAACAAAATGTGGCTGTATTTGTTTTCCAATAACTGTTAAATAAGCATATTTAAGAGATCCAGAAACAAATGAGATAAATGTTCTCCCTATAGATGATCTTATTGTAAATCTGTGACCAATGTATAAACCAAACTACTTTATACTAGCCCTTTAAGTCTCAGGTATTAAATTGTAATCGATTTACATTTGATTTAGGAAGAAATAGTTGCACAGAGAAGCGTAAATATTGATTAGACATTGGAGGAGCCACTGAACGATGAAGTTCTTCCAGCAAGTCATAACTCATGAAAACATACCTGGCTTCATTTGTTTAGTATATGCAGGTCTACTGTATTCCTTGGGGGTGTGTGTTTGCACTCAGTTTGGTGAGACCTGGAGTTGAGGGGGCACCTAGTATCACCTGTTTCTGTGTACGTGGGTGAGAGAGAACTAAACTGTCTGTTAGTGAGGGAGCATCTGGCATCATCTGCAAAGAGGCAAGCTCAAGCTGTTGAAACCATCTGTGAAGAGGAGAGAGATACAGAGAGAGGGAGAGAGGGAGAGAAAAGTTTCAGAGACCAGCATAAAGTACCAAAACTGAAAAGCTATGTTCTTAAATAGCAGACCTGCTCCAAGTGAGTTCTTAACTACAAGACACTTTTGGGATTCTGATAGAAAGGAGAGTGAAGTTTCCCTAGGGACACAGCCATCCATCTCTGCAGCACATCAGACATCAGGACACACCTTATCTATGGTGAACATCATAAGTCCACAGAGGTTCAAGTGCTGTAAGAGAAAAAAGCCTTTTGACTTTTATTTTTTGTGGTGAAAATGCAGACATACCAATCGTCAAAAACATCCTGCTCAACTTCCCAGCCTCTGCTATTGAAACCTGTACTTGGTAAGTTCTTCATGTATTCCTTTAAACAAGGAAACTTTGCCTCCTCTTTTTTAATCGTATTTAAACTTGTCTCTTTTAAACCAATGAAATATTTCTAGATGAATTTGTACAAATCATTGTGGTGTTCATTGCCTCAAGGAGGTAGCACAAACCCTCCTTACTGGACCTCTCATTTTAAGCAACATCTTAAAATCTTCACATTTAAAACCTTCAAAGTTTATTCCCACTTCATCTGCAGTTGTAGGAAGAAGGATGAAAATTCCCACTGGCACACTGGTTGGAATCCTGGCTTCTGTTTGCCTATTTGTTGCATTTTTCACACAAACCATGTAATTTTTTCATGTTCCCCCTTCTGTGTGGACACAACTCTAAAAAATTCTCACTTCCACTTTAAATCCTTCCTTCAAGCTTGTCTTTGTGGCGATGATAGAAACCACTTGTCAGTGATTAGCCAGCTGGTGTGACCACTGCTTATTGCACTGGTTACAGCTGTCTTACTGCTACTTTTCTGTTTCCTCTCCATCTGTCTTATCCACCTGCTGTCTCTCATTTCAAACTTAAATTTAAGCTCCCTGGACAAAAACTCTCAATTTGTTATGCTTGCACAGTGCCTAGCACAGTGTGTCCTTAGCTATATGTTCTCCTTCAATACAAACTAATATGCGATAAGCTGTCTGAGAAAGAGGGATGGTGTGGATTCTGCATCTGAGGGTGGATTTACACCATCTGTTCACTGAAATGGAAGCCTGACCAAGTTTAAACACTGCTGGTTGTCTCAGCAAGTTACCTGGGAAGTAGAATGAAATAGCACATTTTGAGTTCCAGGCTTCTGTGACTGGACTCCAGCAAAGGTTGAACGGGGGTGTCTTTATGCAGCAATGGAAAAGGTAAACATGGGAATATACCTGTTGCAAGAAGGACAAAAACCTATACTATAGGCATATATATAGTGTATACTGTACAATACAGAGGTGCATACACAATGTTTTTACTGTAATACCATTGGCTGTACACCAAACCACAGAACAGGGTTAGTAATAACTACAGAATCTCAAAAAAGGGAAAGTGAAAACTGTGCAGTTGTGTTTTAATTTTACCACTCCAAACTTTTCTTCTGATATTTTCAGTCATTGCTTAATTTTAGAGGTACTTTAGGGATTTAATTTAATTACAGATTTTTTCAAAATTATTAGTATTACTACTAATACTAGGGGGATATCTCTTTTTCCGAGAAGGTTTTTCTAAATATTTCCAGGTCTAATTCAAATGTGGTACAACACCATATCACCATCACTTCAATACAAAATACACTTCAATATCAAAATACACTTCAAATCAAAACACACTTCAATAATTTCTATTTATTGTGGAATCACATTGCTAAATCTGTACATATGGTTGGAAAGGCACTTCTGTGATAAGCTCCTGTGTGATAAGATCCAACACGTGATATTGTGAAAAAACTAACTATATGAGAGTAAATTTCTTACACTCATTGCCTAAAGGCAAATTTACATGCTCAGATTTAGAGAAATTCTATTTACCTCTTCATAAATCTCCAGCTATGTAAGAATGGAGACAGTATGCTTTAAAGCATAACTCAAGTGCTTGGTACTTGTTTTGGACATCTACAGCTTGCATATAGAAGTAGGCTGGAATAAAATAGGACTGTGAATTTGAGGCACAAAACCTAAACTGCCACTATCTACACAGATTGTCTTATCCTTCTCTATGGATGTCTGCCAAAAGCTTAAGTTTATTTGTTTTATATTCAAAATTTCCCAGATCTTGTCATGCACAGTTTGCTCTGATAAACTTCAGATGTCTGTAATACAATGACAGATCTAGCAGAGATAATATAAATGAGTAAAAACTCATTAATATTACTATTATTAAGATTTAGAATTTCAGTATTACTTTCTGTGCTTTTAGTCCTGGTTTCTGTGTTATCTTTTCTGAACTGATAACTTCATTTACATGGTGTTAGAAAAAAGATAAGGTAAGAATCTTGTCCTGAAGTATCAGTGAAAACCAATCAGGTAAGACAATACACAAAAACGGTAGAACAACTGAAAATCCAACCATGCAACCAAGCATAAAACCTCCTCTCCCCGCAAAAAAAAAAAAAAAAAAAACAAAACAAAAACAACAAACCCACCCAGGACAAAAGCTTCAGAAGTTCTTAGATTTTCACTATGAACACTTCTTGATGCCTGCTCCCAGGACCACTCCACAAATAGGAATATATCCTAGCAGCCCTCAGATTCCCTTACTTGCTTTCCTTCTCCCTCACCCTCCGTCTCCCCCAGGCCCCCTGCTTGTCTTCCATGCAAAAACATCAGACACCACAGTCTGAAGTGAAGCAGTGAAGTGGTCCAAGAGATCATCTGATCTGGTTGATTAGGAAACTGCAACCCTTAGGCATTTTGCAGCTCGCCCCCGCAGGTAAATGGGTACGCTGGGGAATAAATCTTTTAGACTTAAATGGAAAAAGCCAAAACAAGAACCACAGGCAGAAGACTGATTTGCAAAATCACAAGAGAATTGAGAATTTTTTTATTTTTTACTTTTTAAACACTGAGGGATTTGCTATTAGAAGAAACTGCTATGTGAAATAATGAATTATTTTAGTTGACCTGAGCTGCTTTTACCATACATATATTTTGGTCAGCTGGAAGGCATTGTGATAAATTAAAGATTATTTTGATTAAATTACTTCATACAGTGCATTGGTTTAACCTCAGACAGCAACTCAGCCACACATGGCCTCTTGTTCACTGCCTCCCCAGTGGGATGGAGGTCAGAATGGGGAGGGTAAAAGTGAGAAAACTTGTGGTTTGAGATAGACACAGTTTAACTGGTAAAACAAAGCAAAGCAAATAATTCATTTACCACTTCCCACTGGCAGCCAGGTGTTTTGCCGTCTCCTGAAGAGAAGGGCTCAATCTTGTGTAAGTGTCTTGGGGTGACAAATATCATCACTCCAAGTGTCCCCTCCTTCTACTTCCCTAGCTTTATATGCTGAGAATGATGCCATATGGTGTGGGATATCCATTATCTCAGTTGAGGTCAGGTGTCCCGTCTATGTCCCCTCCAAACTCCTTGTGCATTCCAAGTCCCATTGCTTGGTTTGATGAGATGAGAAGCACTAAAGGCCTTGACTTTAAGCAAGCACTGCTCAGCACTAGTGAAAGCATCCCTTTGCTATCAAAGCTGTTTCCAGCACAAATCCAAAACACAGCCCCACAACATCTACTGTGAAGAAAATTAACTCTAATCCATTCAAAACCAGCACAGATAGTATAATACAAAATTGATTATATCTTCTGATATTAGATTTGTGTCGGAAGTGTTGCCAGTGGGTCGAAGGAGATGATTCTCCCCCTCTACTCTTTTCTGTGAGGACACCACCTGGAGTACTGTGTTCAGGTCTGGAGGCCTCAGCATAAGAAAGATGTGGACCTTCTGGAGTGAGTCCAGAGGAGGGCTATGAAGATGATAAGAAAGCTGGAGACGTCATTGCAAACTTCCAGTGCTTAATAGGGGACAAGAGGAAAGGTGGGAGGGGACCCTTTTTCAGGGAATGCTATGATAGGACAAAGGTAATGGCCTTAAACTGAAAGATTCAGATTACACATTAAGAAGAAATTCTTTACTGGTGGTGAGGCAGGTTGCTCACAGAAGCTGTGGGTGCCCCATCCCTTGAAGTGCTGAGGTGCTGAGCAGCCTGGTCTAGTGAAAGGTGTCAATGCTCATGGCAGCAGGGCCTGGAACTAGGTGATATTTGAGGTCCATTCTAACCCAAGGTACTCTATGAATATTTGCAGTCTATTTGAATATTTAAGGTTATTAATTAATTAACACTATTGAGAATTAAAGGTTTAGACCAACCCATGTCAAAGCAAGCTTTTTGGGGTTTGAGTTTTATTCTGTGTTTGCTTGAGATTTCCTAATGTTGATGACTTTCCTGGGGAATAATTTACTGTCTTAGTTACATTTCAGTTTAGAACCTTTAACAAATTTGAGCATGTAAACCCAAGTAAAGTGTGTCTCAGTCTGGTTCCCATATGTCCTTTAAGGAAGTATGCATTCTTTTTTGACATTTACGAATACTGGCACAGAAAATTAATTTCCCTGAAGTGGAAGGGAATTTGCACTACCAGCATAATTACACAAGTGAAATTTGCATACACTTCCTCAAAAATAAAATTTCCGTCAACATAAGCAAATGTTCTAAACACCTCAAATTTTCTGGTTTATAGTATTTTACCTGTGCCCTATTGATGAGGGCACTAATATTTATCTCTGATTGTCAATTTTGAAGTCAGATAATTACAGTTGCTAACTTGTATGATTGCTAACTTTAGTCAGGAAGTGGTCGAAACTCTGTAATAACAATTATTGTCACCCAGAATGTGCAGGTGCCAAGCAGTGACACACAATTACAGTTACTTTAATTTCTGTAATTATTCATATTTCTACTTTTATAGTAGCATGGTCTCTGTTTTTGTTTTTTTTTTTTTGGGGGGGGCGGTTAATGTCCATAATAAGAAAGATGATTAAAAAGCAAGCCTGCAGTGTTACTAATTCATTTACACTTCTTCATTACTTTCCACCATTGTTTGTTTTCTGTATATTCTTAACACCCTTAATTTATTTTTCTTTTTTTTTAAAAAAAAACAAACCAAACCAAACCAAACCAAACCAAACCAAACCAAACCAAAGAAACAACAAACTTACTGAAAAACCCTCCTAATTTAACAATGTTTCTGAGTACTCTTTTTTTTTCTGATTTGGGGCTCTTTGAAAGTTATTGACTTCTTAAATTAATGTAAGTGGAAAGCACTAATTCTAGTAGTATTTTTTTCAGTCTTCTTGAGATATTAAACCACAGTACATTAATTAGATATAGGCTACCTTGATCCAGGAGATTTTAGTTCTCAGGAATCTAATGTTTGAAAGAGATAGTCAGGTACTAGACTTCCTGGGAGCTAACTAGTTCTATATTTGGTTACAGTCCAACTGATTCATGTTTCAGTAACTAATGTCAGTTGGACTAATGACAGGAAATCCATATTTTGTAGATATACGAAAATAAGAAGTAAGTAAAGCTTGCAGTTTGTTGTTATTTTGGGGGTTTTGCATAATATTGGTAGTCTCATTTTTCAATCAAGTCTACCTGTCAGTCACAGGTGTACTGTCCTCTTCTCCAGGGAAAAAAACAAAACAAAAACAAACAAAACAAAACGAACAAACAACAACAACAGCAACAAACAAAAAAAACAAACAAAAAAACTCAAGAATGTTGAAGAACATCAGGAACGTTAAATGAAATTTCCTTCTGAAACTGGGATACTTCAAATTGCATTTATATCTATATGTCATTGCAATCACTGCCTTCTTTAGTTACTTAACTTTATATAATATTTTTTGATGTCTAATTAATATTTTTTAAAGGTCTTCTCCTTCTTTTTATTTATTTATTTCAACTAAATATTAAACTACTATTCCTTTGCACCCATGTCTAGATTAGGTGGAAACTCTAACAGTATGAAATCAGTGGAATGATGACTTCTTATCTTAGATCAAGATGTCTATTGTGAGAAATAAATTTCTTACTAAAGAAGGAAGTCCACTAAAATTTCAATCACTTACTTCTCTGCCTGATTACCAGAAGGATATCTCGATTTGTTTTCTATTGTTTTTCTAATTAAAACTGAAAGGAAAGAGAAAGAAGAAAAAAAAAAAGTCAAATAGGAAAAAAAAAAAAGAAAAAAAAAAAGGAAAAAAAAAAAAAAAAAAAAAAAAAAAACCAAAAGCCACGAAAAGGTAGGGGAAAAAAAATTACAAAAAAAAAAAAAAAAATAAAAAAAAATGGAAAGATGGAAAGATTGATTTCATTCAGTAAATTCATAGATGATGTGCCTTCACCCTGCAAGCAATCTTTCAGTTGACTATTAAAGGTTGCCTTGATCACATAAGTTAGGAAGAGAAAGAGACTAGTCATAATTTTCTTGTCTTAGGTTCATTGCACACATATAGCTTTAATAATACGAGTTTTGGGAAGAGGATTACAGCTTCAGGGAATAGAAATGAGTCTGAAGAATTTTGTCACAGAATGAAAAATTCAAGAATGGCTTCTGGGGAGCAGCCATATCCCAAAGTTACTGTTTTGCAAGGTGCTACCTTCTACCTCAAATATTACTCAAGGAAAGCTATTTGTTTGGTTTGTATTCAGAAATGCACAGATAATGAGAAGTAAAACACTCAGAAAATACAGCACAAAAGCTAAAAGCTTTATTTTGCTTTTGTACAGTATTTGAGATAGTTAATTGTTAATGAGAGTTTTATATCCATGTCTTTGCTAAAACTGCTGTTTATGAGGTTTCTGGTAGCCTATATTATAGGGGTGGCAAGGTCAACAAATAATTACTCCTGTTCATTCTTGTTTGCCTCTAACACCATCCTATCTATGAAATTATAACTTAGAGGTGGCTAGAACCAAAATTAATTTTCAGATTTTTTTCCTATCTCTTTAGTCAGATTTCTTTTCTCTGAGAAGTAGAACCATCTTTTAGAACATAAGACACCCGAGGTTTGAAAGTGCCATTTAAAGACAACATGAACTTTTGCATCTGTACTTGTTTAAGGAAGAGGAAAAATTATTAAGATCTGTAAGGAACCAGATATCTTGTGGGACTATAAATTGCTTGCTGCTTGCTTTTAAAAACAACATCCCTGGTAAGCTTGTGTGCTGTTTAAGAAAAGATGTATTTTACAAACAGAACATATCTTTCAGAATACTGTAACACAAACTGTGCCTACAGAGGGACCTTCTGCCTGAATGAGAGGTTGTTTCAGCCCTCTAATGTAAAGTAAAATTAAAATTACAGTCAGAAAGAGTCCCAGATGCAGAAGTAAAAACAGCTTGGAGCTATCATTTTTTCACACGTTGCTACTGCCTTTCAGAAGGTTTCAATGCACAATATCACTGAATGAGAAATGTTATATTTCTTATTCAAACCAAGCTTTTAAGATCAAAGCAGCTATTTTATTCCAGTGAATAACCTTATCTTGACACAACAGCTAGTAACCCTGCTACTGTAGGATACTCTGTACTTTAAAAAACACAAGTCGGCCTCACCATCCTTTGATTTCAGCTCATGGTCTCCAGCATAAGAATATCTGTATTACAATCAGTAATGAGACTGGTCAGTCAGGAATATCTGCTTTTAGCAAGTACAGGATAAATTCTGGGGTGTTCCATGGGAGGGTAGCTCATAAACAGAACAGTAATGGAGTGTTTGAAGAGGGAAGATACAAAAATAAACCAAAAAAACCTTTATTGACTCTTGGAGATATATTCTAATTCATGGCTAGTGTCCTTATAAGCCCAAATAAAACTTGAAAGTGTTGGTAGGCAGATCTTTCTGACTATATAGAGTAGCAGATAAATCTCAATTCCTTAAATTAAGAAGTAGAATTCTTTGATTGGTGGTTATTTTAGTAATATCTGTCTGATAGAAGAGTGAAGTACATTCTTTGTCCTACTAGGAAGACAAGTTCATGCTTTCTCAGCTACCTGACGTGTTCTGGATATTGATGGACAATTTGAAGTTTTAATTGAAAGAAACAGGGTGAGAATCAAAACATAAATTTTGTAAAGAAGGCATTCTTGCAGATTTTATTGGAACAAATGCATATTTTTTAATTAATATAGCCATTAAGCTTATCATATTTCAGATTTCATAAGGTCAACTCACATAAATTAGAGAGATTGTGAAAAATTATTTGTGAGGTTTCTAAGATTGTTTTACTTGATTAAAATCAATTTTAGAAACTTAGATCTAGAAATTTATTGAGGACAAGATAGTCAATGAAGGGTGACAGGGAGCTATAGATCTTTAGAAGTTGATTTATATATATATATATGATAAAGTAATAGTTCTTGTGAAGAGACACCTTTAGAAGAACTGAAATCAAGTATTAACTACATAAAGAAAAGAGTTCCATGTTAGGAGAAAAATTATAGCCAAAGTAACATAAAAATGTGAAAAAGAAGAGACCTGTCCAAATTAGCATCCCAGATTCCCTTACCCATATCACCTCATCACTGAAAGTGACTTTTTTTTAATAAATATATTCACACAGCAACCAAATGCAGAGTGTGAAAGGGTGAAAGGGATGAGAAATGCTTCATTTGGTGGTTATTACACCTCACCCAAAAGGTCCAGCTTCGAGACAGAGATGGACGAGTTTTCATTCTGTGGGGAACGAAAAAGTGGCAGAAGTATAGAAAAGCTAAAAATTTAAATCTCTGTGAAATCCTGAAACTGTGTCATGACCAGATTAAATGCTATGGACTGCAAATTGCTCTGGGCTGAAAATGAGAGCATTTGAGTCAGATGATTAACAGAAAATGTTTCTTATCATCGTACTCCTAGATCTTTGGTCTTCTCTTGCTGCATATGGGTACCACAGGAGAATAAACACAGGTCACCTGTGGTCACCAGTTAGACTAATCTAAAGTAAACCTAGTGTTGTTCATTTTAAATGTTTGTTTGAATAACCACAGTTAACAAAGAGGAAAGAAAAATAAGTTAAAGAAAAGCTTTTTGCTTACTGTTTTCTTCTTCAATGGTGTCCACAAGTCAGAAACCTTATTTTAACTGGGGAGGTGGTGTTGCTTCTGGAAACATTCGAGTTTATTATCATGAACACCTTCCCAAATTTATTTTTATGACATTGAGGTAGTAGCAGAAAAATAACTCAAGCAAAAGAAGAAGGAGTAAATAATAATAATAAAAAATATGCCGGGGGGGAGGGGGGAGGGGGATATGATTAACTTAGAGGATTAATTTTATTATTCCCCAATAGCTAATCAAACCTGAAAATTTTAGATAGACCTTTCTTCTAGAAGTTTATGAAAAAATTATTTGATTCCCATTCTCCCATTTTCATAGGAATCCAGCAATTATTTTATTTTTAAATTTTATTTGTAAAATAAGTGCTATTTAGTATATGAAGGTGTTGACCTTCATACCAGGGCTGTCCTATATCAGAATTCCTAAATGAAACGTACATCAATGTCCATTTCTTGGAACAGTGTCACTAAGCAGTTCTGAAGAAAAAAACCCACAAAAAAACCCAAAAAAAAACACAACAACAACAAAAACTACAAAAAAACCCCAACACCCTGTCTATAAACTGCTATCACACTCTAATATTAGGGCTTCAAATTTTCCTATTGGGAATGCTTTCTCTTTTTTATTTTCCAGCTAAGGTACACTTTCTTCAATTCAGATTAGGCAAAAGAAAAGACAGAGATAGAAAAGTATAATTGACTTAATTTAGTTTAATTAACTACAAGAGAATGGAGACAATTAGTTAATGCATCTTAATGAATTGAATTATGAAATGCATCTCTCCCAATGGGAGAAAATGGTCCCTGTAATGGGAAAAGTGGATATGGAAGAAAAAAAAAAATGAAACAGCAGATTGCTTTTTCTCTGTATTAGGTTGACCAATCCAAAGCAACTAGAATACTCCAAATGCATCATGCACTCTGGGGTGGCATCCAGTGTCTTGCAGGTGAAGCCTGATTGGTGAGTCAACAGGGGAAAGTCAACACTCTAAAACTACCAAATGGGGTACAAATTCCTCATTTCTGGTAATCATTGTCAGCCGTAATTCAGTTTTTAAGGTGTATTGTTCAGTAATTGTAGATGTGTGTTTCAGAACCTAAGTGTAATAGAGAAAGGAATACATCTTAAAAACAAACACACAAACAAACTCCTTATTCAACTCCACTTAAGGTAACTTAACACTATAAAAAAGGGAAGCCAATTTATGCATCACAATAATAAAATAAAAGTACAAATTTAGTTGCATTAATCCTGACTGTTTATCTATGCCATTGAAAACTGAGATTCTCATCAAAGTGGACAACATTAAATATTGTATTTGATATATTAATTTAATGTACTTAATATAATGTATTATTATGTTTGTTATATTAAATATTGACTTAATAATTAAATACTTTAATTGATTAAATATGACATCAATTATTGTATTAAATACATTAAAACCTACTTTAATTAACTGAAAAATTCATACCTTTTGAGTATATAATTTTTTTTTTTAAATGCTATTAAATTGTGAAACTGCCTTATATTTTAAATTTTTCAGAATTGTACTTTGCTGTGTGATCCTGGTGAATAGAAGAAAAATTCCTGGTTCTATTAGTATAGTATTATGCATTTATTTTCTTCTAATGTTTAATGTATTTTATTCATTTAATGCAACAGAAATGTAAGTTCACAGCATTTCTTTACTAAGGCAGTGCCAACTGGTTTACTGGAAAAATTACAAAGCCTACATCAACTTATAGTAAATATTAAAATGAATTGTTATTGCTAGCTAATTTATTATTATTTATTATTATAATAATTTATTATTCATTTTGCCTCAATCATTTTTCTCTAGCTTTTAAACCTATTATTCAAGAGCTCCAGTAGCATACTGCTTGATGGTAGAGGTGCACAAAACCAAAGAGTGACTAGGAGAGCAAAAGAGGCACTATCAGCAAATATAGTGGTTTATCACTTTGGGAGCAGGAAACTGTTGCAAATCTCTGATATTGAGGGTCAAATCAGAATCTTTTAGGAAATTCAAGGCACTGTAAAGGTAACATTTGAGTGAGTTGAAGGGAAAGGAAAACGCAGTTTTACTTGAAGAAAATACACTTGCTGGTCTACTTACTGCTTAAAAAGAGAAGAACTACTTTGCTCTTACTTGTGGTCATTTGCTATGGGATGTAGAAAACACTTAGTACAATTTCACTTTTATATCATAGGTGGAAACAACAACCTGAAAAATTAATCATAAAATATTTTCAGCTTTGTTTCCACATCTTTCCCATGACTTTCACTAAAAATTTGTCATACTACATAATTATCAGAATGAAACTGAAGATCTATTTCATATTAAAGTGACAGTCTTATCGGTATCAAATGAAGAGAGAAGTGGCAGTCTACATAGCCAGTGCTTGAAGGGTTACATTGCAGCACTCATCACAGAACAAAACCTGTGTGATCCTCCTATTAATGCCCTTCCAGACAGCTTGGTCCTTGCTAATAATTTAGCATGTGTAAAATGAGCCTACAGTCACATCAGAGAAAGTTTTCTGCCTTTATGCATGGGATTAATTTCATACGGAGGGCTCAAAATCAAGAATGTGTGAGGTTTGTAGAAATGCACTCAAAATATTTCCAAAAGAAATTATAAAACTTTGGTGAAGTATGTTACATTGGGAGTTAGCTAGATGGTGCTAAAAGCTACTTATGTATTGATTAAGCTAACAGGACCAGAGACAACAGCATTTTAGGTCAGAGGTGAGAATAAAGTGGATAATTTTATTTAACTGGAATTTTGATGGGTGATGTTGACAGGAGGAAGTAGAATAGCTTAAGTAAAACAAAATAGCTTCAGTGTTCAAAACAGTGGAAAAATACAACACTAGGACAGTCAGTGCCTTCCTTAGATAATGACAGCTGAGCAGTGAAAGACCTCAGTGCGCCCTGAGATTCAGAGGAAATGTCTAAAACGAGAACTGTGAAGAGGTAACTACTTTCAATATGTTGATTGCATAAATCTAATTTTGATTCTTAGGGATGTAGTTCATGATCAATTTTCTATCAAAAAAGGATGTACAGAAAATAATCAAATTATTAAAAAATTTTTTCCTGAGTAAAGAGTCCTGAGTACAGTAAAGGCCATTGTGCCTTGTATGGGATTGACATGAACTACACAAAGCAAGGAAAGATTTTTCAAAAAATTTGGTAGCATAATGTTTCTTCAGGTCAAACAGAAGTAGATGGACAAAACAAATTAGAGGAAAATTAGCTACCACATTTAAAAAAAAAAAAAAACAAAAAACAAACAAACAATAAAAAACAAAAAGGAAGATTCTGCTTACCTTTTAGTAATACACACAGCTGCCATACCATAGCCACATATTTATATGTGTATATGCATGCCAACAGCTATAAGAAACAAGCCTATTGACACAGGAACATGTTTCAAATAGCAATGACTAAACTTGCATAATTTCATCCCAGTCAGTGCTTTCCTCTTGGAAGAAGATCATGCCTCAGCTACATGTTCTTTTGCAGAACCCTGTTTCTATGCAGAAATAACCTCCACTGTTATGGGTGCCAGCAGCAGCAGCAGCAGCCAGTAAATATTCTGCTGGCATTATCACTCAAATATTCTGTTCAAGATTTTTTAGTCTTAAGCTAGTCAGGCTTCCCAAGCAAAATAGAGTAAAAATCAATCAGTACTACACTAAGTAGTGTACTGCAGGTGGAACTGGTTGGAAATTTCTTGCCATAATGTCTTTCAACAGAAAAAAATAAAATTATGATAGGGAAAATTGTGCGTGAAATCTACGTGATAGAAGAAAATGGGAGTATGAACTTATACCCCTTGGAAAAATTGAAACAGCTTAGGCAGAGATAATTCATTTCCAGCCTCTTCTCTCCCTCAGAAAAGAGAGATGATTTGGTTCAAACCAGAGTTCAACTCGGCATGGTCCTGATTATAGGAGAGGTTTGGATTAGATCTGCCCTAAACCCTCTGCTCACAGGAGCTCTAACAGTCTCTCATATGCCCTTACAGAGAATTAAGCTGTTGCTGCTGGGAGAATAAGTAGGAGACAGTGGAGCAGGCCACACCTTGTTGACAACAGAATTATTTCTTGGTAATGGATCATAAAAAAAGACTTAGAGGATAAATTTTGGCCTTTTTGCTGGTATTTCTTGTTCATAATTTCATGTCCTGTTCAGTAAGGGAAAGGTGCTTGTCTTGATATGTGTAATTCAATGCGCAGAGTTTTCTGATCACTACTTATATTATGCTGGTTTAGACATAATTTAAATTAACATTTTTCCTTACTATACTCTTTGCTAATGCAAGAAAATGTTATATAAATAAATATTTTACAATAGAAGTCAGCATGTCAAAATTTATGGTTAGTTCTAGAGTTGTTTTTTTCATAAAGGGAGTGCAGAAAACAGCCATTTTCAATTTCAAATTCATCTCTCTCACGAGAAACTTCACCACTGAACAGTGTTATAACACTACAAGATTTATCTAAAAGCTAAGTTCATTCCTATAACTGTATTCCTTCAAAGAACACATATTGTTCATTTCTGGAACTTCAAAAAAGAGACCAACTACTGAAGGGAAACCTGGAATACATGAGACATTGAAGAAAAGATTTCGAGTATCATCACTTACACTATGGAAGGTTTTCCAACTTCCTTTTCCACAACACAGTTAAAGCTGAGAACACATCATCATGATTCCCAGGTTGTCACTACTGCAATTCAGGTTATGCAAAGGAAACTGTCTTTGCAGTTATATTTTCCCTTACTAATCAAAAGATGAATAGAAGAGTCCCTTTCTTCTGAACCTTTAATGTTTCTAGAAAAGCAAAATCATCAGGATTCTTGTCCCCACTCACAACTAAACAAGAATAGACAATCACCTAGCAGCAAGAGCCTTAGACTGCAGACTTACACTTTCAAGAGAAAGAGTGTATTTTTGATCAGTAAATATCTGGAACCTCAGCCACACACTCTGTACTTCATTACGCTGATCAGTCAGAGTGGTACCAGACTACCAATTCTGATCTGTTTTCCCAAACAAACAAACAAACAAACAGACAAAAAAAGTCTCATCCAGTAATTTCTAAGCTTCTTCAATAGGAGTTTAAGCTACAGTAATTGGCATGCAGTTTAGAGAACCTAATCAACATTTGCATTTGGCATGACAATCCATGAGCATTTAATTTTATTTTTCTGATATGGAACACTGACAAGGATATCAGCACTCTTTTCCCTTTTCAGCTGAATGAGTGTGTTTAACTGCTTAGTTCAGTTGGTAGGTTTAGTCTAGTGATGTTAACATGTATTTCAGCAGAGGCATTTGTATTTCTCTAGTGAGTTGTGCAACTTGCTCTGCTCATGAAATTAGACTGCTACCTATGCCTGAGAGAATTAATTTAAAGTTGGTTTGATTATGTCTAGACTGAACCATAGTCAGTGAAGCATAAAATGATTTCAGAGAAAGTTTTGAGTTAATAGCTTTCTGGTGAAAATGTTTTCACAGTCAAGTTACTTGGCCATGAAGTAATTGCTGTACTAAGAAGGAGTCCCTATCCTAGTCACATCAGGATTGGGAAGCCTATCGCTTTCATCTGGAACCTGTATACCTGTCTGATTCTGTATCAAAAGGATGAAATACAAGAAAGCACTTTCTATGGTGACTGTTGGGAAAAAAAAAAAAAATAAATAAAAAGGTGAGGGTTCTGGGTTGTACCAGAATGAGAAGTTAATGAGAAGTTTTGAGGCATGAGAATGCTATCCCTGATTGGGAAAGAAGAATATGTGGCACCAGAATAAAGTGAATAGATAGAAAAGGGGGAGGGGGAAAACTTCTAGAGATGATTAGTCTTACTTGCCCTAAGTATTCAAGACAATTTTCACTTTTTTTTTTTTTTCAGAAGTAGTCAGGATTTCTGAGTATATGGTAATTTGTTATTATTATACAGCAGTTTAGACCATGATGCCAGATGTCTGGGTAACAAAGTAAAACCCTTACAAATGTTTTGGGTGATGAAGAACAGAATGTGGCCATTAAAATTTAACTGTACACACACCCTGTGTGTATGGCCAAGGAACCAGAAACTTCTCTTACAACAGGTGTTGCACTAGACACTGGTTGTATTCATACAGTACTATAGCTAAGTTTAGAAATTCCTGTGTTGAAACTGTTTCCTGGAAAAGATTCCTGAGAGAATGGGTTCACTCTCTCAGTAGCTGAGGTGTTCCATAAAGAAAAAATCACTTTTATCTCAGCAGGGGGATGAAAAGTCATCAGCAACTTGAGAGTTTCCATGGATGCACAGATTTTCTATAATTCAGGAGACTCCTTTAGGCAACTTTTCAGCTTTTGAGAAACATCTATTTCTTTCTACAAGAGTTAAGCCTGATTGTTTTATGTATCTGTTTGAAAACAAAACAAAACAAACAAAAAAATCAACAAAACAAAATGTGCTAAAGTATGTCTGAGAATCAGGCAAGTCTCAAGATTTCAATGTGTTAGTGTTTTTAAAATCCCCCAACTGAGAAACAAAGGATAATAATAATAAGCGGGGGGGGGGGGGGGGGGGGGGGGG
>JAWWTY010000106.1:73028549-73084038 GCA_035222235.1 Margarornis squamiger | reverse complement strand
CCCCCCCCCCCCCCCCCCCCCCCCCCCCCCCCCCCCCCCCCCCCCCCCCCCCCCCCCCCCCCCCCCCCCCCCCGCGGGGAGGGTCCCAAAATACCTTGCACAAAATACTTTTCTGATGAGAATGTGCCAGTGTGCCAGGAATCAGTCTTGCAAAGTTTTATCAGTTCCAAATTTCTGCAGGTGCTGATGGGAAAATAAAAATCTCTGATATTTTGCACTAAATTCCATGAAGTAGGAATTGTCTCTTCTTAGAGGAAAGATTTTGCTGTCAATTTTAAGCAATTAATACCATCTACAGAGCCATCTATTTATTATTCTCTCAATATCAGAGATACGTAATGTAAAATATCCAGAATTTTTTAAACAAAAACTGTATTTTATTAAAGTTTCCCTGGTTAACCTGTTTATTTAGATCATCTCACTTGTCCTCATTTTGTCAGAACAAAACATTCTGACACACAGAGAATATCTTTGGGATATACTTGAAGTCATGGAGTTAATGAAGGGTTAGTGGGTATATACTTGTTCTGTTCTTGTTGGGGGAGAGATAAGCATGTACTCAACGTTTGATTTCTAGGTGATTCTGAGCTTATTTTTTTTCTGAAGAACTATTTCTACTGCCAAACTATTAAAACACACAAGTAATGAGTGTGACAGGAATATACCAAATGGAAGAGGAAGATAAGCTCTTATTTATGATTACAATCATGCACATTAAAATTTTCTATTGCACTAGAAATATCTGAGAAAGGAACATTATACAAACAACACAAAGCATAGCTACACAAATGGATTAATTAATTGGATCATTATTTTGGCAGTGAGAGGTGGTGTCAGGGCCCTGAGTATTCTGACCCCGTTTTGCTGGAACCCCTTCCCTTTCTCCACATGGCCCAAGGGCACCATTGCTGCTCAATTCAGTGCTTCCAGTCCTGGTCTTTACTGTGCTCGGCTATATTGACTGGTCATACTGAGATGACCCCTGAAACTGACTTCTTACCTTGCCTAGGCTGATGGTTTCTGTACTGTTTATGGTACCCTCTTGCTATCACCAGCTCAGTTTCACTTTGCTTGCGCTGAGCACTGCAAAAATGGTCCAGGCCATCACTGACTGTACTGGCATTGTGAATCCTGAGCTGCCTTCCCTCTTGAAACAACTCCTGTTTTTGCTGCTCCCCAACACATATCCAGCTGTGAAGAAATTTTCAATTTGAGATTGCTGTATTTTTCTTTCTCATACATCAAAGTAACACAAATAATATTATCATACTTTAAAACTTGTTCATTTCAGGGATTCCATATGAGATTATTGCTAAACTGGTGGTGTTTAGTTTTGTGGTTTTTCTTCTTAATATTTTATATAACAGAACAAAATAGAATAGAATCATTCAGTTGGAAGGTAGCTATAATGATCATCTTGTCCAGCTGCCTGACCAATTCAGGGTTGATAAACATGTTATTAATGGCATTGTCCAAATACCTCTTAAACACTGACAGATTTGGGGCATTGACCACTGCTCTAGGAAGTCTGTTTCAGTGCTGGACAACCCTCTTGGTAAAGGAATGCTTCCTAACATGCAGTTGTAAGACACTTCTGTGTGTCTTATCACTGGATACAAAGGAGAAGAGTTCAGCACCTCCCTCTGCTTCTCCTCCTCAGGAAGCTGTAGAGAGCAACGAGGTTGTGCCCTAGTCTCTTTTTCTCTGCACTAGGCAAACCCAAAGTCCTTAGCCACTCCCCACAGGGCATTCCTTCCAGCCTTTTCACCAGCTTTCTTGCCCTCAGCTGGATGAATTCAGGTAGCTAAAATATTCAGCAAGAAAAAAATATAAGACTTTATAAGAAAGAACACCTATTTGCCTTCCTTCAGATCATGTTTTCCATGTATTTTTCCTTCCATCAAATAAAAATAGAATTAATTTCTTCATGGTGAACGAAAAGCTATAAAAAGCTGTTCAATGTCTTTTTTCATATATTTCAGTGTTGTCCTTTGATGTAATGAGGGTTATAATATGGTTATATGGCTCTGTACAGGTTTTTCTTTTAGCTTTTTCAAGTTGGTGTTACTTCTAAATCTTTTTGTCTGTGGGTAAACTCACTATTTTAATTTCTAAACCTTTTGTCTGAATATTCAGATATTAAAAAAATCTTTATTACTCTACCTGTAGAAAAGAGATAATGAACATTCCTTCAGCTGAATCTGAGGACCCATGATTAAATATGATAAATGTTTGCTTTTAACAGCTAGGACATTTGTTTTAAAATAACTGCCAGTCTGATTGCTTGTGTGTCTCTCTAGAGGTAGATGCAGTGTAATAGTTAATTGAACTTGTTCAGATAATTTGCTAGATCTTGTGCCAGTGTTGTGAGTTTTTAATCAGGTTCTGTGTTGTTTTTGTTTGTTTTTTTTTTTTCCCCTCCCCCTGAGCATCTATAGGTGTTTATAATTAGCACTTCTGCACCTCTCTCCTTTTTCTCTTTAACAGTTTGCCAGCTCTAGTGTTCTACATCTCAACAACTGGACCTGTTTGCTTCCCAGGGAGAGATGGAAGGAACTAATAGGTGTTGGAAAGAGTGGTTTCTTTTTCTTTTTGCCTGAGGCAGATAGATTGTAGTATACAAAAAACTTGATAGTGGCAAATCCATAAGAAGGATTTAAAATTAAAAAGCTCCTCCACATTCACAGCGGGGGGTACCCATAATTATTAAAACATACAGGTGTTTGTTTTTACAAGAAAAACTGTTCTCTGGGATGGCTTTCATTCAGAGTATCCTTAAAATATCTATCAAGTAACTAAGACAAATAGTTAAAGAAGGGAATGAATAGCTAGAGATTTTTATCTAGAGCTATAGCTAGATTATAGTCTTTCTATTGTCTCCTATTTAGTTTTTGTCCAAGTCCTGAAGTGAAAACAATACAAAAAAAATTGGAGTAAAGCAGGAGAAAAGGCTATCAGACACTCAGACGCCTATACCATAGGAACTACTTTCTGCCTCTGATGTAGTTTTGAGTCTTCTGAAAAGTTAGAGTGGATGTATTGTTGCTGAATAAATTCAATTATCACAGTCTTAAAGACCTGTAACAATTCCTCATACTGTGCTATAAAACACACTGTATTCTCTTGTTCCAAAGACATACAATGACTATGACATGACTTTATTCCCAATGGTATTTGAAAGCTTTATTTTTTACTAATGTACCTTATTGTGTCAGGTGTAGAAAATGGAAGGTATCTATTGAAGCAGAACCTGTTTCCATAGCATAAATGTGCAAGTGTAAAAGTATTATAACAATTAAGTTTTCAAATTACCTGGGTTCTAGCTACAATAATTTTACCTTCTCAACTTAGAAGTGAAAGAGCTCCTCAAAGACCAACTAAAGTACAACACACAAGGTATTTATTTAACAATTTCTTCTCATAGGTAGTTCTGAAATAATTTTCTTCTATCCAGGGAAATTTTCCATTATACCTGTTTGGAATTTTTTCTGGAAGAACTTTCTTGTTTTCAATAAAGACATTCTATTTCAAATATGAACTAATATTATTCCAAAATAATCAGCATATTTAAAATGCTCAGTAATTACTGTGGAGATTCTTGTGGCATAATACATTGATTTCAGCAGAACAGAACTATGTGCAAATTCATCAGGAGCAGCAGAACTTTTTCATTATGTTTGAATTTGGAGTATGGATCCTTTAAAGGTACTCTTTTGGTATAATTGCCATTAATTATGAACAGAAGAGCATTAAGAAATAGAAGAAAAAATATTTAGGTATCCAGAGCACCCAGTTCCTTAAGGTTTATAAGAAAGTGAGATCCATTGAGAGGTAACAGCACCACACAATATTTTCATCAAAACAAAATCTAAAACATTTTACTTATTTTTCTTATTTTTAAGCTAAACTTTGTAATCATAATGCTCCATGTGAAGCTGCATGTTTAGATATTTTAGTACCATGCTCTTTTTTCCTTTTTTTTTTTTTTTTTGGTGGTGAATTTTGAAATTGTGCCAGCAGTTCACTTAGTGTTGTCTCCTAAAATGAAAACATATGCATATGCACACACAAACGTATAACCCACAAGGAATCTTTCATAGTGGTGAATTTAAAATGTTGATGGACTGGCACAGAGATCAGTGACCATACATTCCATGGGTTCTAAAGACAATGAACTATGGAGATTAGTCATAGCCACTTTAGAGAATATAGCTTGACAGGTTCATTCTTCCAGTTGCTCATGATCATTATTAAAAAGGTAGGATCAAGTTCTGTTCTTGACTTCATCCTGTATAAAGTTCGGTATTTAGTCACTACAAATTCATTTAAATCTTATGCACTATTTTCTGTACAATTAAAATCTTATGATTGTTATCACATTATTAACTACTTGTATCATGAAAAAGAATTGCAAACCAATTCAGTGATCTTTACATCTACCTCAAAATATATTTTGTTATTTTTAAAAATTAATTTTTAGTAATTTCTAATATATTTATGTTCTAGCAAACATCAATCTATTGATTTCAGTTTTCTATTTAATTAAATGACACTTTTTGTTTGTGTAAACTTCCATCTATGAACTTCATCAAACTGTTCTGGTTTTCAATGGTGTCTTATTATAAGTTAATGCTTGAGTTTTTAAATAAGGAGACTACTTAAGTCTCCATGAGAAAAAAAGTCAATACCCCTTGAGAAACAGCTGACAGGTGCCAATCAGATTTGCAAAGCGTTTTTGTTTAGCAGCTCAGCATTCTATCTCTTGGGAATTCACATTAACTTGGACATATCAAATGTCTAATTTTCCTCTGTGTTGCAACAAATGACTTTTTTAAAGCTCACAAAAAGTGTTGTTTCAAACAATAAAGATTATTTTTAAAATAAGTTCTCATAATGTAAAAATATCTTTGCTGACATGTGATCCTGAGTAATGTGCTCTAGGGGACCCTGCTTGAGCAGGGAGATTGAACTAGATGATCTTCAGTGGTCCCTTCCAAAATTACCCGTTATGTGATTTTGTGAAATTTTGTACACAGTTTGTGTTGATACATTGCTAAAAATACATTTTATAAAATAATTGCAACATAAGTTTGACTTCTAGGTTAAGATAATAAGTGGGGGGGAAAGTTCCATTATTTGATCTCTAGTTACCCTAAAAATAGGCAATGCCAGGAAAATATACAGGATGAAAATGGCAAGAAAGAAAGCATAGATAGGAAAGGAGGAAAAAAAAACCAAACCAAACCAAACCAAACAAAAAACCTTGATGGAGGCACTAGAACAAGAAAAAGAAAGACTTAAGGTAAAATTTCAGACATTGCTCAGTCAAAAAAATGAACATTTAAAACATGACAGTAAAAGAGAAAATAATATAATTAACAATTACAGGCCTAATGATCTCAATTAGTTTGTCCAGACTCATTTTAAAAATCAATCTGAACATATTCCCCTGCTTTCTTCATGATATCTGGGGAAAAAGACGCAAGTGAGATTTCCCTTCTTCTTTCCCAATATTTCTTCTGCCTGTTTTCCTCAACTGTGAGAAACACAAAGCTTTCCTAACAAAAAGCTGTAATGCCTTAGATGTTCCATAGCTGTGAACTACTTGTCAACCCTGTAAAGAGGTTGAAGAATGCTCAAAAAATCTGTTATCATCAAAGTAAAATGCAAGGATTATTGAGTTATCTTCTCCTGCATCCTAAAACCATGTTATACTGGTAGTAATTGAAAAAAACATGCACCTCAGAATGAATTACTTTTCCTCTTGGCCATACACCAATACAATTTGAGGTCTGGATTGTCCTTATTCAAAGCATAAGGACATATTCAAAGTATAAAAGGATGAAAAAAAAATCAAACCAAATAAAATCATCATGCTAATATATCCCAAATAAATTTCCCTAGTTTTTTTCCATGCAACCAACCTAGGTCATAAATTTAATAAAGAAAACCTATTAGCAAGGTGAAAGACGTTAATCTTTTTTTCCCTTTTACCTTGACAGATGAAAATACACTAATCAAGAAGCACTGTCCCCTAATCCCTCATACTTGATGCTCTTACTTGCACTACCCACTCCTTCATTAAACTTTACATCTTTTATCCATAAGGGTAATACCACTCCTTCATTAAACTTTACATCTTTTATCCATAAGGGTAATACTTGAACTTCAGCAAATTCTTGACATAAATCATCAAAAGGATGACACTATCTGCATTTGCATCAGTCTTTGAAGAAGCCCCTTAACAAGGGTACTTTGTCTCACTTTTTGAATGTTACAAAGTAGAATTATGAATGTCAAGAATTTATAGTTTTGAAAAAATTAACACTAAATTGGGGGAAAAAAGGATGTACTCTTCTATCAACATGACAAAAAGTGCTTCACAAAGATGCACTTTCTAAAAAAGGCCTTTCCAAAGAGGTGTTTTTCCCAATGGTGAGGAAATGGCTAAAACATCTTAACGTTCCTTCCAATGACCATAAATCAAACCACATGCAACTTAAAAGTAAAAAAAATCCTCCAAAAGGGGTTATTCAGCTGACATGCAAAGCAGTCATTGGGATTACATTGGGGAAATCACGCATATGTTTACCTAGGGGAAAGAAACCCGTGTTCTGAATATGTCATATTTACAGAAATTTCTCCTCTTTGATCACAGCTAATCTAGTAAAGGTGTGTTGTTAACCTGCTGTGTGGGACAGGATGACCAGATTTAGTGAAGTGCCAATTTGAAAGTGAAAAGAGCAGTGGCTCAAACTATTTAAGTCATGTCAGAAAATCAAGATTATATAATTGAGACTTCTGCAGCATAAAAATATGGAGATTCAAAGGGACAGTTATATCAAAATACAGTTGGACCATGGAGGTGGAAGTGACCCAGCTATAAATGTACCCCTTGTTTCAGTTTTAGGGCAGACATACAAGTTGCTCTATCCCTTGAAAATCCCACAAAGGGTGATTTTTTTGCAGAATGATAGCACAGAATTCTAGCACAGAATTTCATTTCCTGGCAAGAAAGTAAGGAGTGCATCGAAGTACTGTTCTCCAGATTTGGTAAGGCTCTTTTGGAGTTCTCATGCAAAAAAGGTCTCTTCCTTTATTTATATAGTATAAATAGGTACATAAATTGTTTGTTTGGGTTTTTTTGTTTATTTGGGTTTTTTTTTCCCCCTTTTGAATACCTTAGAGAATACAAACTTTTTTTTTTGAAACAATAGGATCATACCAAATGGTTTCAATGAGTTTTCCTCAGTGCACAGGACAAATTCTGGTTGTCAGGAAGCAGTAATTGCATTGCTATTAATAATTAATCCCATCATTGTCCAGTAATTCTGTACATATTTTTGTTCTTTAATTTATTAATGTTTGGGTTTCTTTCTGTTTTATTTCTAAAGGGCCTTTTAAAGGCTCTTTTGTTTTACAGAAAAACTCAGAACTGATCTGATAAAGTATGAATTTTTGTAAATGTTTTAAATGAAGCAAACATATACACAGTAAGTGAAAGCTAAAATTTTAATTAGTAAGAGGCAGCAATGATTGTGATATCTTCAGAAAATACTAATGGACACAATAAACATAAAAAGACAGAAAACCCTTTTGTTCAAATGTTCTTATCACTGTCATTGGACAGTAGTTATTACAAATAAAAGAATGAAAAATACTGTAGCAGAATTATTTTATTTTGTAAACGATCCAATAACTCTGTAGAAAGATTTAGTAGAATATAACTTCTCTATGCCAAATACTATAACTCTAGCTGAAGTTTCTGCTCATAACTACCTGAAATAATGTTTTAACAAGGTGGGTGTCAGTCTCCTCTCCCAAGCAACAAGTGATAGGACAAGAGGAAATGACCTCAAGTTGTTCCAGGAGAGGTTTAGGTTGGATATTGGGAAAAATTTCTTCAAGAAAAGAGCTGTCAAGCATCGGAACAGATTGCCCAGGGAGTTGATGGAATCTCCATTCCTGGAGGCATTTAATACAGTTGTGGAACTTGGAACATGTGCAACATGGTTTAATAGTTGTAATTGTAGATACCCTTCTGGAAGGAGAATGGGACTTGTTTCGCTTAGGAAGTTTTTCCTGCCTAAGAAATGCCTTTCTCAAATATAGTTGGATGTTTTTCTTTGCTGTTTCCTTCAGAATTCCAGAGATAGCTGCAGGCTCTCCCTCTCTAGTATGAACAGAGATAAACAAATGTTACAGGACTGTGCATTGGAGAGGACCTGGCAGGGAGGGATAAGAGAAGATAAAAACCTTGAAGAAAACAGAAGATGTGTCTTTCTCAGGCCCAGTGCTTTCTTTTGGCAGCGGTATTAGGTTTTTCCCTTGTAAGTCTTGTGTTCTTGACTTTTGGAATAAATTTTCCAGTATTTCCACTGAGTGGAATTTCAGGGGTACCTGTATGTTATTTTATTTCACAGTACTAAACATGGCAGTGCTGAGTTAATGCTTAGACTCTATGGTCTTAAATATCTTTTCTAATCTAAACTATTCTGCAATTCTGTAATGAAAATTATAAAAAGTCCTCTAAAATATCATTCATTCAGAACATCAGAGTCATTCATAACAGGGAGAAGAAAAATATTTTCTTCTGAGTCATTTTGGCCTCTTACATGGTAATAGTGAATGGGGTGACATCAGACTGGTGACCTGTCACTAGTGAGTACCACAGGTCTCCATCTTAGGCCCTGTGCTCTTCAGCATCTTCATAAATGACTTGGGTGCAGGACTGGAAGGGATACTAAGCAAAACTGGGAGGAGCTGTTGACTCCCTCCAACGCAGGAAGACCCTGCAGAGAAACCTCAACAAATTAGAGCACTGGACAATCATGAACCATATGAAGTTCAACAAGGGGAAGTGTCAGATTCTGCACCTGGGATGGGGCAACCTTGGATGTACATGCAGACTGTGGAAGGAAATGCTGGAAAGCAGTGCTGTGGAAAGGGATCTGTCAGTTCTGGTTGACAGCAAGTTGAATATGAGTCAGCAGCACCCTGGCAGCCAGGAGGGCCAACCATGTCCTGGGGGGTATCAGGCAAAGCATCACCAACCAGTTGAGGGAGGGGATTGTCTTGCTCTGCTCTGCACTGGAGCAGCCTCACTTTGAATATTGTGTGCAGTTTTGGATGCCACAATATGAGAAAGATACTCAGCTATTAGAGAGTGGCCAAAGGAGGGAAATGAAGACAGTGAAGGGCCTTGAAGAGAAGTCATATGAGTGGCTGAGGTCATTTGGTCTGTTCAGCCTGGAGAAGAGGAGACTGAGGGTCTCATTGCAGTCTACAACTTCCTCATGAAGGGAAGAGGAGGGGCAGGTACTGACCTCTTCTCTCTGGTGACTGAGGGAATGGCCTGAAGTTGTGTCAGGGAAGGTTTATGTTGGGTATTAGAAAGAGGTTCTTCATCCAGAGACTTGTTGGACACTGAAATAGGTTCCCCAGGGAAGTGGTCACAGCATCAAGCGTGTCAGAGTTCAAGAAGTGTTTGGATGATACTCTCAGGCACATGAAGTGAGTCTTGGGGATAGTCCACTGCAGGGCTAAGGGCTGGACTCAATGATCCTTGTGGGTCCCTTCCAACTCAGCGTATTCTCTGATTCTGTGTGATTCTGTGAAACTATTTAGTGGATTAGATATGTGACTGATGTAATTCTAAACCAAGTCTCCATCAGCCACTGATTCTAATTACCACAGCGCCGACAGTTCTTGTTTTCATCCAGTTTTACTAAGTCAACAATAACCTCAAATACTGTCAGTCTTATCTCCCACAGCTGTAGCTGCCACATTAAAAGAGAATTGACTGTTATTGCATTTTAATTAAGTCAAGTCATTTTTACCTTCCAGTGACCATTTTCTCTGTAAGCATATGCAATAAATGATGAAACCCATGTTAATTGCCTAAGTCCATCAGCTGTCAGGAAGGACTAGTTTAGGTCAAGCATAAGAAATTCTCTTAAGTACTAATAGACATTAAAATGAAAGTGAGTAAACTTTGTGTACTTTCTATTTGCTCACTCTAAAACAAGACATGCAGACACCCCTGAATATCTTCCTTTTCTTATCTACTGTAAGCACGATTTTCATGTAGTCATGAAACACAAGCAGTTTCAGGAAATGTTAAGAATTCTCACAGGAAGGATCAAAAGTTGCTGTCACAGATAAAAAGGAAAAAAAAATACTATCAGGAATAAAGTGATCTATTCTCAGAACAAGATGTGATATTAGAAAAATTTCTGTGTTTGATATTTTCCATCAATGAGCTATTTGCTGATGTTAGGAATTTGCATTTCCTAAACCTCCTTATCTGTTGCTTAGGCAACTCCTCTGAAAGGTGTAACAAGAGGTACTGAATCCCATGAACATCAGGTCCAGGCATCCTCCAGTCCAGCTGCTGAAACCCAGCATTGTCTGGTGAACTCTGTCTATTTGAAATAATAGACCTAGATTTGATAAGATTTGGTAGATTATTAGAGGCATGGAGATGATAATGTTTGTGCTGTAGAAAGTATTTGGACAGTAATAACAGATTAAATTGAAGTAAGAATATTAGGAAGACCAGAGCTATAAAATGGGGTAGAACTGGGACAATTAAACACACAATAGCTATGTATTTGGACACGTACTATGTATTTCTTTAATATTTTTCTTCTTCTTTGCCCTTTCAGTTTAGACTGTAACTCATCAGACATGAAGGACCTTTTTAACATTTGGCTTTCAATGTACTTATACAGATAGACTTTGCATTTGCCTAGATAAAGGTATGCGGTCAAAGTGCAAAATAATATACTCGTTATAAAAAAGTAAAAATAACCGATTTTTTGTTTGTCACAGTTCTTTGGAGGACATCAGACACAGCAAGAAGATATTAATGGAAAAGTATGAAAAATAAAAAGATTTTTTTATATAGACACTTCTTTACTTTTTCTGCTTATCAAGTGGTAAATGATGAATTAATATTTAGAAGATAGACTTTCAATTTCAGAAATCTTGTATTTCTATTTTGGTACACACATATTGGACATGTATAAATAAGGCTAGTAAAGTAGCAATTGTAAGACAGAGTTTGAACTGTAGCCATTTGTCAGTGAGGTTTGTGTCTATTTTGTGCTCATGGAGATTCAACAATGTAAGTATATGGCACTGTGAGAAAAGTTAAATAAGAAGTCTCTTCAAGGAATCTAAATATTGTTTAGTCCCAGTGGATGAAGCACTACTGTAGCAAGCTTGTCTTTTTTTTTTTTTTACTCTGGGATTTTCCGTTATTTTAGAGTCTAGATAATTAAATCTATAAATACTTTAAATATATTAAGTAGAAAATTGATTCACTATTGCATATTGATTATTCCCAAAGTTTTATCATTCATCAGGAAACAGGACATTCCCCTGTCAGTGCTGTGGTTTGACCAGTGTCAGAATTTACTTAATGCAGGAATGACTATGTACATGATTTTCTCTGCCTTCTGTAAACTTGCCTGCATTGAATGTTGCACTGCTGAAATTTCAGTAGTGAAGCCCAAACTACACCCTTTTAACTCCATCTAATGATGACCATGCACTCTTGCTGTTACCTGACATTGAAGAGTCACATTTGTCCCCTTTTTTTTCACTATTGGTAAAGTTTCAAATATAGAGAATACAGAACTAGCTTGGACTGTTGTCTTTATAAAAGACTAGTTTATCTGTGAATTTCTGCTGTAACAAGCAATTTTATTCAACTAGTCAAACTTCAAAACAATACAGATCTCAGTCTGACTAGCGTTACTCAAAAGAGACTTGATTAAAATACACCTGTAAATAAAGCATCAAAATACATTTCCAGATAATATGTTTGGAATTTCTGTCACATATATTATCATAACTTTTTTCATATTTTACTGCAGCTTCTTTTAATACGGATAGTATGAACTTTAATCTGGTGCTTCAGAAAGGCAAAGAGTAAAAACTCAGGCTCAAGATGTATATTTACATTAAGTACAAGTATGTATAAGGATTTATATGCAAGTACATCACACTGTAGATATGTTAAAATGTAGAACTTCCTGAATTACTCTGAAATATGCATTCACTGTATTTATTGTGATTTGTTTGTGATCAATCATGTTTTGATTTATAAGAAAAATAACAAATTTAATTTGAGAGCAGATGGTAAGTTTGGAAAGGAAGAGAACTCAAGGTACAAGAAAAAAGCCTGAGGAAACAGGGAGATGTAGAAAAATGAAAATCAAATAGCTACAAGTGTAAAGTCTTTAAATTCAAGGGAAGGGTTTGACTGTCTTCTCATTTATGTGAGTATATACCATGGTAACTATGCAAAAGCAACAGAGCATGCTTATAAAACCTACAAGGATCAGAGAAGAAGCAGAATCAATTGTTTTTATGAATATCAATTCTTAAATTGTCTCACAGAACTGTTTCAGTTTGCAGACTAGATTGAAATTTTGCTTCTATTTACACTCTTTAAAACTTATTTATGCAGCAGCCTTTTCAATTGTATTCAATATATAAGAAGTGCTACTAATGTCCTTTGCTGGGAGAAGTATTACTGGTTGACATTCTCACTACCCTAATTCAGCAAAATTACATTTATTTACATCTTCTTTCACACCTTATTGATTTAGCACATCATCAGGTTGGGTTTTTTTTGTTTGTTTGTTTTTTGTTTTTTTTTTTAATCTACCTCTTGAACAAAAGCTCAACATATACTTATTCTGGGTATATAGATGTAGGAATATACAGACATATTACATAGAATAGAATAGAATAGAATAGAATAGAATAGAATAGAATAGAATAGAATAGAATAGAATAGAATAGAATAATTCTGACAAAGGGGACATACAACAATCATCCAACTGCCTGACCAATTCAGGGCTGATCAAGTTAGATCATATTGTTAAGGGCATTGTCCAAATGCTTCTGAAACACCGACAGTCTTGGAGCTTTGACCATTTCTCTAGGACACTTCTTCCAGAGTGTTTGACCACACTTTTGGTAAAGAGATGCCTTCTAATGTGCAGCCTAAATCTCCTGTGACACAGCTTTGAAGGGTCCCATGTCTCCTATCACTGGATACCAGGGAGAAAAGCTCGGCACCCCTCTCTGCTTCCCCTCCTCAGGAAGCTGTAGAATGCAATGAGGTCCTGCCCACCAGGCTCCTTTTCTCCCAGCTGGATAAACCCAGAGTCCTCAGCCACTCCACATTTGACACACCTTCCAGCCTTTCTCCAGCTTTGCTGCCCCCCTCTGGATGAATTCAAGGACCTGAACCATCTTAAATTGTGGAGTTCAGATCTGCACACAGTTGAGTTGAGACTGCACCAGCAGTGAATGCAGATAAATACATAGCTGCTTATGAATAAAAGAGAGATTTATACTAACTTTAGCTTGCAAATATTCTTCATGTAGAGTCTTTGGTTATCTCAGGAAGAGTGAAATGTTTTAAGAGAGGCTGCCCTCTGTGTTGTAAAACTGAAAATTCTCAACCACTATTAAATATTTCAGGAATGTTTTAACTCGTTTCTCTTTTAGATACATAAACATGGGAGGTGTCCTCTATTTTTCCAACATCATCTTGATAGGATTTGTACTTGGGTTTTTTTGGTGCAAGTTTGTGGGGTTTTGTTTTTTTGTTTGTTTTGTTTGTTTGTTTGTTTGTTTTGTTTGGGGTTTTTTTTTGGTTTGGTTTGGTTTGGTTTGTTTTTTTTAATGTGTGTATTTTAGTATTATCATTTTAAATGGTCAGTGAATATACAGGGTTCGTCAAAAAGTCTAGGCTGCTCTACCTGTAGACTGTAGGAACTAATTGTGGCTACTATTGTATTTCTACTTAGCCTTTGAGACCTACAATGAACTTGAAGAGTGGTGCTACCCATTGTCACCGGAGGAATGCCTGAGAACAACCAGAAGAAGAAAGCCAAGTATCTACACTATCATGTGGATCTCAGACTCATCAAACCTGAGATCATCTTCCAGTGACTTCCACTGATTATTGGAGGTAGATATGTGTTCCTTGTCATGCCATTCTCCATCAGCACCAATTCAGGCAGACAGATATGAAAGTAAATTATGTCCTCTGGAAACAACAGGTAAAAATGTCATGCCTGATGAGAGTGAAAAGAGTCGCTTCTGTTGTTTTGGAGGGAAATCTCTACAATGTCATCTAGTGGCCTTTCAGAGATGCAAACCTGACTCTCCATGAAGCTGTAACCTATGGCTCAGTTTTATAATGCTCATCTGTCTGTGACCCAAGTCTCAGTTTTATGAAGAACAATTGCATGGTTGCAGAGAAGCAACTAAGGTTAACACTTCTTTACCTGATGATGGACAACCGCTGGATAGCATGCATTATCATGCAAGTGAGTATATTGATTCTTAAACTGTTAGTCTGGCAGGTTCCAATCATTTACCATACCTGCTAGATAATAAATATTTGTGTGCTCATTAATTCTATGCAGAGAAAAGCATTACAAGGCTTCCCATCATCTCCCAAAAGCTGATTATATCTGCTCTAAATATTCACTGTTTTATATTGCATAATTCTTTCTCAGAGTCATTGAAACAAGCATCAGTTTCCATACTCTCACATGCACTGTTCTTGTATGTACCTCATATGTCCCACAAATGCCGCAGAACTGTGTCTGGAAAATAAAGATTCATCTCAGTCATATAAGATAGTGTTTTAAACTAATAACAGGAAGAAAAAAGACTTTCTTCTAGGATAAATCAACTCATTATAAAGCACGCTTCTGAGAAGGGTTTGTATTACTTAATGTCTGTTATTTAAAGCCTTCTCCATTAGCTGACACAGGACACTAGAAGAAAAGATTAGAAGTAGTCTAAATCACAGTCATCTAATGTGGGGCAAGATGAATAATACCATGTGGATGAATCATAGAATCAGGAAGTTTGACATCAGATGTGAATTCGAACACAAGCTACTCCGACAATATAAATGCTTGGTCCTTCAGTGACAGTGGGAGAGCACAAGAGCATTTGACTACTGGTGGTATTACTGTTAAACCATGAACATCTTCAGCTACAGGTTCCTCAAAACTATTTTAATCATGCTCTAATAAATTATTCAGTAATAAATAATATTGTAGATAAATAGATGTGTGTATGTAACATCCCTCTTTCAAAAACTGATCCACACATGCAGCTGAATGCAGTTAAAACAAAAGTTCTCACTTCATCTGAGTTTTAGCAAAACTAAACAATCATACACCAGGAGTTTTGAATTATATAAAATATAACAAAATATGTCTTTAGAAAACATAGAAAACATAAACATAGTCTATACATCTATGACAGCTAAACAAATATAGTCTAATAGCTTTTCTAAATTAAGAGAAAAAATAAATTATAATGAAGTTGCCTGATTTTTATTTTCTAACCAGATAGGGTTGCAACCCATAAAAAGGAGCTACCATAAGGAGAAAGTAATTATCAAAATTATTGTAGGAACATTGAGAAATATAACAGACTGTTCAAAGAGGTGCTATTGAATTCTTTCACTTTAGCTGCTCCTTGGAAAAATATCACAGACATACTACCATTATATGTCAAATCCTGAAATAAAAACTTGTTTAAATATTTCCAATCTTGTATGATTCTATCAGGATTTTTTTTTTCTCCTTTCCTTTTTCTTTCTTCATAATTAAGCAGCTAGGTTATTGAGATGAAAATATTTTTTTTTTCACAGAAAATAAAATCGTATTCTTTTAATTTCTTCTATATTTTTATAAGCTTATATTATATTTCAACTGTTTTGTGCTTTAGCTCCAGACAGCAGCTAATTCCCTAAGCCCCACACAACTGCTCACTCATTGCCACCAGAACAGGAAAGGGTAGAGAAGTGTAGAAGCAAAAAAAAAGTAGAAAACTCATAGGTTGAGATAAAGACAGCTTAATGTGTGAAGAAAAAGTAGTACAAAAAAACCCAAAGCAAAACAAGGAATTCTTTCAACCCTTTCCATGGGCAGACAGGTGCTCAGCCATCCCCGTGAAAGTAGGGCTCCCTCATGTGTAGTGGTGACTTGAGAAGATAAACCACATAAATTTGAACGTCTCTCCTTACTTCTTTCTCTCATAGCTTTATAAGCCAAGCATGAACCACATGGCATGGAATATCCCTTTGTTTGGAAGGCCTTGACTCTCTGTAAGCTTTGCTCAGCAATAATGAGGGTATTTCTGTGTTATGAACACTGTTTTGGTCACCAATCAAAAACATGGCCCTGTATGAGCTACTATCCCATCCAAAAACCAGTACAAACTCCTGTATGTAAAGAATGCTTATTTAAACTTAAGATAGATATTTAAAATTTATTTACACTTAACAGATGATTTTTGATTTGATTTTATCTTGGAATGTTGGCATATTCTGAGGCAAAAACAAAAAGAAAGCTGCTTTCCATGTTTGGTTTATTTTGACTTTCCAATGTCCAGGTCAGAATTTATTTTTACCTCACTGTTCTCAACAGCAAGAGTTTAGATATCAATTCTAGGGTGCAGAATTAACTTCATCCTCTGAACCCATTTGGTAATATGCTGTTGGATTTCTGATTCGAGCTGTGACTTCTGAGATAGGGTAATGAGATTGTTTACTCCTTGATATTTCTTCTGTGCAGGCTTAGGCTGTAATCATGAAAACATGATTCAGGCAAACAGAGGTCACAATAATACATAAGTATTATTTGCAATACTTCTGCATACATCCTGAAGTATTTATTTTCTCAGAACATACTATTCATATAAAATGATGACTCATAAATATACCAGTTTGTCAGTATTTCCCTTTATCTGCTAAATGCTTTCTGGTTTTAAATCTGAAAATGTACTCAAACAGAATTTCTTATATCTATTTTGGTAATAAAATAGTTCCACTAGTAAACTCAGAAGTTTTTCTCTTCATCATGTTATAAAGGTTCAAAGCAACTGAAGCCCATTAGCAACTTAGACCCATTAGCAACTATCTTCTAAAATTATTGTCTACAGAGAATAAAATGGCAAAAGCAAATGAAAAGATATTTTTATTCTTGCAGATATTCTAGGCATCTTCTCTAAGAAGGAGGGTGCTGGCTGTTGAGATCTCTGTAGTTTGAAGGCTAGTTACAATAAATATATTTCCTACAACTGCCTCAGAGTAAATAATTATGGGGAAAATACACTGTATAATTTAGGGAGCAAAGCTGAGCCTTGAAAATTAAAAACCAAAAAAAAATCTAAATTTTTCATTTCATATTAGTATGTCTTCTTGTACATATTGTGGGAACATTTGCATGGCCCAACTTTGTTGAAAGGATAACTGCAGCTGTTAATATGGGAATAACAGTGTAGCCAGTGTGTAGGGCTCGGACATTCAGAGCTGTCTAAGGCATTTGACCAAAAATGGTAACTAACTGGATGATGTTCATCAAGTTTAGGCTAACTAGAGAATTTATGGGAGGTCTGCATGGAACTCATTATTTGTTGCAATGCTGATATTGATCTGTATTTTGCAGGTCACTGATTGCCAGTTAATTACATGTCTGTTACAAATTAATAAACCACTTTTATCTATTTAAATCCATTTTGAATTAAAATCTTGTTTAGATAATTCTGGTAAGACCAGAACACTGAGCTGATCAAGTTTGTCTGCTGTATTCATTACTGGCAAACAGTCAATGACACAAAAATATGTATAATCACTCTACCTTACTTGAAGGAATCAGCTACTTAAATGGATAAAGTTTAGATGGAAATTATTTAGCTGTTCTTATTTTATGGAAGTTGTTATAATCTGGAATTTTGAGTTCCTCTCTGCCATGCTGAAGAATCTACTCAATGCTATACTGAAATGCTAAGGATTCCATCAGTTGAAACACAATTTCATAATGTGTAATATTTTTGAAAGCAGTTCTGAATATAAAGATATGTTTTATTATATTGTAGTATATTTTGGCTTTATTATGAATTTGTATTAATAAGTAATAATACATATGTTCTCACATATCTGATCACCTCTCAGATCACCTTTGAGTTAAATGCAACAGCATGCAGGTTTTTTTTCTAGAACAATTTTACTGACACATATGTGTCACACCTGCCACTTGCATATAAAAACAACTTTGGAATATTCTTGGGTTTAATTTGTTGAAAGGTTGATCATAAAATAACAAGCTGCTTGGCTTCTATATGTGTGTAGCTTAGGATACCTATTTTGCTTAAGAAACAGTTCAGGTTTTATCTGGGTTTCAGCTATAAATAATTTCACATTTACAATCCATTAATGTGATTCTGCAGTGTGATTCTCTCTGACATATATATATTTCTATGTGCTGGATCACATTTTCTGTTGGTTAGAATAAAGAAAAAAAGTGATACTAATTTTACCATGCATGCTTAAAACTAATGTGAACTTGGAAATTGGTCACATTTATTATTTATTGCACAATCAGGAATTCATCACCATTTTAAACTTGAATAATGTATTTTGGGGTTTTGATGGTTTTTGTTTTGTTGTTGTTGTTTGTTGTTGTTTTGTTGTTTTTGGGTTTTTTGGGTGGTTTTTTGTGTTTTTCTTTGTTTTTGTTTGTTTTTTGGATTTTTTTTTTTGGGGGGTGGCTAGAGGGGGGAGGGTTTGGCTGCTTTTTGGGGTTTGAGGGTTTTTTTTTCAAAAGTATAGCTTATGTCTCTAGTAATTTATTTCAAGTCCAAAGCAAATCCATTCATAACCATTATTTGTTCTTAGTTTTCAACAAAGGAGCCTGTATTCAAGGAATTATTAAACCTCCTTTAACTTCTGTGTATCAAGAACTATGTATCCTACAGGTTAAAGCTTTGGACATGGAAATGTTGCCAAATGTCTCCTTATAATACTCACTAGTTTAATGAGTGTATTTTTTTTTTTCCTCTTTCCATCTTGATAACGATGTGCATTAGTGAGAAAGAACTTCTCAGTTATGAAAATGTATTAGCTTTGTTTTACTGAGATACAGTTTTCAAGGTTTCCATCTTTAAAATAATAGATATTACTTCTCCTGTTACTTCTCCCTGAAGTTAAACTAAACTGCCATTTAGCCTGTCCTTAGACTTTTATTTAAATAATAGTGTTAGACTACCCTCCTTCCTGTCTTTCAGGATGTTGCCTGTACTAAATGAGCATGGTAAAGTGACAATGAAAGTCCATTCAATATTTTTCTACTGAGTCAGAAGTCTAATTTGTGCTATTTTATGTAGTTATAGTACCACATGAAATATCATACAGTGCTACATTTATTGTAACAATCTGTACTTTGATATCTGAAGTATTTTATTTTATTTTCCTATCAACATCTATTCCCTGCCTCCCTAATTAAACACCTGCTCAGACTGCAGAAGGCTTACAAAATCTCAAGAAATCTTCAATTAAGAATTGGTTTAGTTTCACAGAAAATGTGCCACCTATGCCAATAGCTCCTATCCGGTGTTTCTCAGTGATCTGATACACTCCTGCAAGGCATAACACAACCAGATTCATTAGATACAGAGCAGTAACTCCTCATGTGGCATTTAATAAAAATTGATTATGCTAGAATCTATCAAACTTGAAACATATGCCTTTTCCTGATCCAAATCAATCAATATTTTTTTTTAATAGTCCAGAAAATAAATTGCATGAACTAATGATTTACAGATGGGCTAGAATCACTTTATTCCCTGTGATGGTTATCAGTGAGTATAACATGAATAATACTTGAAACTACATGCACTATTGCCTTATTTTAAGAAAATAAAATAATCAAGGTCATAACCACTGCATATTAAGCAATATAAGACTAATCTGCTGTACTCTGTTTCTACTATTTTATTTTAAAGTTGCCTGTCTCAAGTGTCTAAGCATTAGTATAAAGGTAAAATAGACCATTTGTCATCAACCCGGAACAAAGCAGATTCGACACAGAGGCAACAATGGACATGAGGAGAGAGAGGAGCTTTCAGTACCTTGCTCTTTCATTGACTCACTTCCTGTTCCATTGCTGTTCTCAGAGGAAAGCTCTGGACACACCTAAGTTGCTAAATGTAACACTTTCAGGGCCTGTTCTCTAGCCCTAAACATAGCTGCACAGGCTGACTATGTTACATGGGCTACATTTAAAAATGTTTTAGCATCCATGACAGTTTCCACATGAAAACTATTGGTGTAGAAAGATACCTGCCCTATGCTTTGTTCCCACACTGTGCTTGAAAGAGCTCTGTTGGTCCTGACCCAAATATGTGCTGAGGATTGTTCTAACATTTAAAATATATACAATTTTTAAATTCCAGTATCCTTGCCTGTCACTTGGTATTATTTATTTTGCATCTTTTAGAGCCAAGATCTTTTAGAATATGCTGCTCTTTTCTAGCTCCATAGAACCTGAAATTACTAAAATGTTACATGTTATTTGATTATTCCTATCTGTCCTCCTCGGATGTTTCATGCCAGAGGCTGCTCTCCTTCCTTTCATTGCTGACAGAGTTCCTTCATCGTGCTGTGGATTTTGCCATTGCACAGCTTGAAAGGAGAAAGGTAACTCTGCTCCTGACCAGGTCTCTGGAGTGCATTCCACCTTTTCTACTTTTCTCATTTTCCACAACTCTATTTCAGCATGTAAATATCTGTTAAAGAACAGTCCTGTCTGTAAAGTTACAAGACTAAAAAATATGCACTTACGAATAAGGTTACAATTTTAGAATTTGCAAGCCTAAAATGGTTAGTAGTGAAATTATGAGAAGTCACAAGTTAGGCTTATAAGACTGTGGGTTTTGATCAAAGTTTGTGTTTTAGAATGCCACCTCTGTCTGCTAACATCCCCTGCTGTTTTCCATTCACATTATCCTTTAAGTATACAATCTATTCAATTATTTATATTGTTTTGTTGCTCTATAGGAAATATATATATATATATGCTTAATGTGATTATAATGAGAGGATAAATTTTATCTTGAGTTAAACTTTCCAAAACTCAGATCAGCGTTGGATTGATCAATATCAAAACATAACTGGCAAGTTGTAAACATCTGTCCACAAACCAGGAATGTTCTCTTTGCATCATTGAGGGAATACATGAATGGAGTTCTCTTTTGAATTCATATTTCAAGTTTCTTATTAACTTATGAATTTAAAAAACAGGGTTAAAATTAAAACTGTGGTGTATGGCTAAGATACTGTTTATGCAGTAGTTTATGATTTCAAGCGCCTTTTACTTTTAAAAATCTGCTTTTTGCTTGTTACATGGTGTACTTTTAGATCTGAGAATTGTCTGAGTTTCTTTGTATTGGACAGTGGGGGCCAGAAAAAATTCTTCAATGCTTTCCTAGTTTAGATGGTGTTAAAAACACATGAAGATGATGGTTGCTTCATAGCATGTCAAGAAATGAGATCTAAAGAGAATAATCAATTGAAAGAAATGAGATTGGGAAAGGAAAGGTCTTATGAAATGGGTCAGTTATTTGTTTCTGTGCCTTCTGCTTTAGTTTTGGACTCTGGAAGTGCAATTCTCAAGTAAAAAGATGCTTAATTAATAAGGCACTGACCATCATTATTGAAAAATACAGTTGAAATACAGTGCCTGTTAAGACAATGTATATTTTGTTACGCCAGTGCAGAGACCCCTTTCCATAACTTTATCTGTGTGTTATGCTTTTCCCAGATCTAAAATGTTACCAAGATTTAAAAAAAAAAAAAACAGCAAGAGGAAGGAAAAAAAAGAAAATAATAAAATTCCTTATTAAATATATATAATATATATATGACTATCTAGTGAACAATCTGGTTTCAGTGTTTCTTTCTTGTAGAATTTAAAATTATTTATCTACCAAGCCAATCTTTGGTTGGAAAGACTGAACATCTATTTCCCAGCACAGGTAGTGAATCCTAGGTTAAATTATCATCAGTAACAATAGAGATAATCAAATCACTTCACCTCATTATTGATGAATCCAGTGAGCAGTTGATGCTGGCGTTTGCCTATGGCTAAAGCTGCACAGTGTAGACTATCCATTTAAATGTAATATTTAAGAAGGCATATCTCAAAACAAAATTATGATTGTCAATATTTTTGAACAGTAATGTTTATGACATGAAGAGAAAACACAAATCACATAGTAATCAGAAACATTTTCTGTAGCATTGGTTTTTAACCATTCTTCAGAATTCTGGTAAGTTTGAGCAAGGATTCCTTTACAGATATCCTTTATTTTCAAATTTTAATGAAAGGTTTTGGATGTTTTCCCAAAGGAAGATGAAGATGGAAGTACATTTAGTTAACAGCTAAACATCATGACTTCAAAAACTCATTGGCAAATTAATTTTTACTACCTAGTTTTGGGTTTTGGTTTACTTTGGTTGAAACTTTTTGTCTGGATTTTTTGTGGGTTTTTTTGTTGTTTGGATTTTTTGCTTGCTTTTGTGTTTTTTTTATTTTATTTTATTTTGGTTTTCAAATTAAAAGCCTATGGACTGGAAACATTAAAGGTAGTAATTTTTCTACTGTTGGCCTTTAAAACTTCAGAAATGCCTATTAAACTAGATATACAATCCAAAATATTCTGTAATCTCATCATTGTCTGAATCCTGCACAGATAATTGCAAGCTATCATCTGGCATATGGGATTACTGTGGAAGTCCATATGCTTTGGAACAGTTGGTGTTCAAATGAAAACATGCAAAGTCAAATAAGAAGGTAGCCCAGGCAGCAAAGCCTGATTATTAGCAGCTACAACAAGCTGCCTGCGCCCATTCAAAATATTTTCCTTTCAGTTTGTTGGTTTAGTCTGAATTGTATTAACCTGTTTTAATGCTCCAAATATGTAGTGAAAACATGGACTTGTATTTGTACAATAAACTACAGTCAAAATTAGCTCAACTTGATTTGCTACAGATGATTTGAAGGAGGATATTTACTCTGTTTTGTATATCTGAGCCATGCTTTATAGAGTATCCGTCAGTATGCCTTCATGTAATCAAAAATATTACAGTTCTGGAGAAGTATTGGCCCAATTGTAAACTCAAAATATGCTGATGTTTCACACTACAGCCTACTTCAAGTACCAAAGGTCTGTTTCATTTCCTTCTCAAGCTGCTCTTTCAGTTTCAGCTTTTTTTCTGAGTCTTCTTCTGTTTTCTCCGTTTCCAAAAAGCTGCCCTGGAACCCTTGTGACAGACATTTTTGCTCATTTAAAACTATGTACCTTACTCTTTAAACTCGAGTCACTGCTAAACTTTTGAAGTGGATGTTTTGATCATCCCTATTTCCTGCACTTAGGTTTGCATCCTAGGCTCTTCTCTGGATACATCTACACTAAAAATGTAGTGTGCAGAATACTGGTTTTCCCCCCTCCTTGTTGGGATGATGCGGCAGGGGGTGGGGGAATGTTTTTTAGGGAGGATCTTCGTTGATTTTTCGCTGGAAATTGCCTTGCATTTTAGTCCTTACAGTGTGCCCCAGAGTGAACCTCTGATTTGTTAAAAGCTGTTTTCTTCCTACTGGAAGTAAAATTTAAGTCACACAAAAGCATCATAGGGATTAATGTAATGTGGATGCACTAATTCTCTCCTCCAGTTAGCTCTGTCTGTGCATGTGCATAAGACAGGAAACTCCAGTGAACTTGATTTCAACAGACACTATGTGAGGCACAGTCCTATAATGGTAATAATCACATTTATTGTGATTGAGCTTCAATCTATCTATATTTGCACTGTAGCAGCCAATAATGTAGAAGTTCAGTCTCAACATGCAAAGTGGATTCCCTTCAGCACAAGGTAACATGGAAGATGGTCTCCAGAAGTACTCCAATATCTAATGGGTGTCTGAGTAGGGGACCAGACAACACTCCAAAATAAAATCTTTATGAATTCAAGCATACTGAACTTTTTCACTCTACAAAAAATGCTCCTATAGGACCTTTCTGTTTGCTAAGAAAAATATAATTCTATTCTCCCAGATCTTCACCTAAACCACTAACACTCTATGGCCCAAATTAACCTCTGTGATCTCAGTCAGTAAAATGACATTCACTGATTCAGAAGTCACTCTCAATTTCCTTTACAACTGGCAAACAGAGTATGATTTGGGTGCCTGTCTCTACCAAGAGTAAAAGGAGCTTTAAGTAGATATGTTCTCAAACAATCCACTTTGGTAAAATGGCTAAAGTAAGCTGGAATGAGCCCAAGCTATTTAAGGCTTATTTGGGGACAATATGGCAGACAAATAAGAAACACACTTTAAAGGAAGAATTTTCCTTTAGCTGGAGAAACTCAAATATATGAAGGCAGTCTTAAGAGGAGGTTTTATAGTGTTTGCAGAGTTGTCAAAGTTCCTCTTATGAGTCTCCAAGAAAATTTCTGCATTTACCACCGATTTTCTGTTGTTCCTCTTCTGTGGTGAGCAGGCTTTTACAACCTGGTCCAACTTTACCAGGGGTTATGTTTTAGTTCCAGGAAGAGGAGACCATGAGGAGAAAGTTCATGGTTATATTGTGTGTTTTTCCAAGTAACTAATATGCATGATGAACCCCCACTTCCCTGAAAAATGGCTAAGTATCTGTTTGGAGATGGAAAATATTAAATGAACTCCTTATTTTGCTTGGCTTACACATGCAGATTTGGCTCACTTATCAAGTTCACTTTCACCCTGACCCACAAGTTTTCTTGCTTTTGCCCTTCCCATTTTCTTACCCCTCATTTTGTGTGGAGGTGAGCTATTAGTGTGTCGGAGCTTAGCTATTAGTCGTGGTCCACCCACCATGGTGCTAGAAATAACCTTAGACACCAGTAACTGATAAGCCTGTGACAGTCCAGTGTAAGATACCCGCCACACACACATATAACAGAAGATATTAATAGACTGTTTGCAACAGTTACAAAGTATATCATGTAATGCTTGTTATGTGTACTATTCATCATGTCAACCAATCTATCTTAATGTCAAAAGTATTACAGGACGAAGTAATTTTCTGCCTTTGAATGCTAGTGAATGTGAAACCCATTTTTCCCTGTATCAATTTTCCTTGGTGTAGATATGCTGATCACATATGCTTCTTTCAAAAACTAATGTGCAAAATGATAAACACAAGTATCCATTTTATTGATGTGCTTAAATTAAGCGTTAACAGAAAACAACATACTCCAGATTTCCATAAGTAACTGTAGTTTATCATCCCAAATTAAAATTCACATGCCATACACAAATTAGTTTACATGCACACAAAGAAGCAACATTTTGTAACTGCATTAGTATGATTAACTTTCTAGCAGCCATAGTTGTCTGATCTCATATACTTAAGAATGGCGGTGTCATTCTGTCCTTTTCATGAGCAAATCTTTTCTATCCAAGCAGACCCTTTATATTTTTTATTGTGCATTAGATTTTTAACACATCATTCCCTTTTCTAATCCGTCCACTCATCAGCACAGTATTGTGGTTAAGCTCCTCGCAATGAAATTAACTTCATCTGAAAAATTCTAACACTTTAAGTTCTAAGATAATATAAAAAATAAATTCTGTTTTCAGTATGTATTATGACACTATAAAATGATCTTAAAAGTGTTTAATGGTAGCCAAAAAGAAACCAAAAGGAAAACCTTTTATTTGATTTGAATACGGTTATTTTGCACAGCTTTGTAATCTTTACAAATTATCTGTATCTTATGAAGCACTTCCTAGACTGACCCATTTTAACCTACTTTGCAGATATCAAAACCACAAAGTCTTCATGTTTAAAGATAACTTTAGAAATCTTCCTGTATTTAAACTTACTTTTGGACACAAGATATTAACTCCTACTTTCCTCTACTTCTTCCTAGTATAGTTATGTCTGTTACTAGAAAATTAACACCTGCTCAGGACAGATCTCTGACACCAAATCCATCTGACATGGATTGACTCATATCTCCACTACTTGGGAAGTAAGTGTTCCTGGTCTGTTCTAATTTGATAGCTGTGTTTGGAAGTTGTTTTGCAGAGCCCTAATCAGCACAAGCAAAGACAGTGATAGGGAGAATATAAACTATTTAACAATACCAAAGTGACTTCTATTGTTCAGGGACGTTCCTTTGTACTCTTTAATGTATGCATGCAAATATGGTTTTATATATATATATATCTTTTTTTTTTCATGCTGTACCTTCTTTCATCTACTTCTTCATTTCTTTCTCCTCTTCCTTCTCACCTGTCTCTTTTGCATCTGTCTAAATCTTAGCCCCATTAAATCCAACAGCATGGCATATGGACCAAAAAGTCAGATTACCAGAATTAATTCAAACCATTCAAATGTTCACTTAAATTCATTAGGATACTTCATTTCCCTTAATAAAGATTTAGCATCAACATCTAAAATCTAAAACTGCATTTCAAGCCATGTCAAGCTTTCTGTACCAGACATTTCATGCTTCTATTACATAGTTAAAGGTCACTTGAAACTTCTTCAGCTGCTCTGATAGAACTATCAGCAAATTGATTCAATGCAGTGAATTTCAGTAGGGAATATACCTGAGTTTGGGAACTCTTTATTCTAACATTTGGATTGTTCTAACAGTATTTTTCTTTAAAAATCTAAACATAGTTTGTTTGGGTTTGTGGGGGTTTTTTAATCGTCTTCAGTATCAATTACATGAAGAATAAAGCCTTTGTTTTTATGTGGTGTTTTCTTTTTTTTTTTAATAAGTATTTGCATAAATATTTGGTGATTTGTGTCTCAATTACTCCTCAATTATTTTTCCTTTCTTCTCTCCTTGTTATAATATTTAGATTTTTTTTTTTTTTTTAGTATAAGCATAAATTAAATCAACAGGTTTGAAAACATTTGATAGCTAAAACAATAAGATAATTCTAAACAACTAGCTAACATATCACTTTAGTGAAATTTAAGAAGGGAGAAGAAGCACTACTTGATGATTTAAGACCAAAAATTTCAATATCAACTTAGGAAAAAAAGTAATTAAAAGAAATACGATTGATCCATCACAAAAACTACAGTAGAACGCTATATGGAGTCTTTTCTAGACAAACACAGAGTTTATGAACAAAAGTAATTCTGTGGCCTTCAAAATTAAAGCTTCAGACTATAAGGATTACACAAAAAACTACACAAAATTTAAGTGACAACATAGTGAGCAAAGGCCAATTTCCCATTATATAAAGCAAGAATCAATAACATGAACCAAGAATTTTTGGAAAGAAATTTGAATACCTGAAAGGTTTTTATTCTGCATTTATTTAAAAAGAACAGTAATCTACATATATGACCATTTGCTGAAGCTTTGAAATTGTTATATTTCCAACGTCTGCAGTCAGTTTTGAGATGTTCCGTCTAAAGACTCATTTCTCCTGCTGCATTATTGTTCCCATATGGTGGGGAATAATGAGAGAGGAAAAATACAGAAGTAGCCAAGACTAGTAGGAAAGATTATGCATTAACCGAACTGTTGGAAACTGAAGAAACAAGATTTTCTGGTTATTGGATAGGCATCAGGAGGACAGTGAGATCTTGCAGGCTGCAATACTTCCAGATTATGCACTGAAATTTTAGCAGTTGAAGTGGGAGTAAGCTGTGAATATGTGGCAAGGTAAACAAGAGCTGAAAATGGAAACCCTGAAATCCAAACAAACTATTTTGACACAGTTGCCAGCTGGAGCATCAAACTGACAATTAAAAATCACTGACTTAACATAGTCAGACACAATAGAAACACAAATATTGGCAGAAAACAATGTGAGAAAGAATATGCCACACATCAAGGTGCATTACAAACTGTTAATGAGAAAACAGAATTCCGGAAACAACTGGGAAAAAAATCCAAACGAGAAATGCAATTACATAAATAAGCAGAGAAGTTCTTCATGTGCTTGGGAGCCAACAAGTAATTCAGGACATACAAGAACACAATTGATCCAAAGATTTCTAATACCTCTCATTTATATTAGCCTTACTTCTTCAAAATAACATTTATTACATGTCAAATGTTTACATAAGGCATCATTTTCTTCAAAAATTACTCTTTTTATACTGTGCTTGTTGGGTGCCATCAGTTTGCCAAAGCTCTCTACACCTTTCACTAGTCAATTATCTGCAGGATTCACTCTACAAGCCCACCTGTCTGCAATTGTGAGCTGAATGAACACTAATAGTCCATCCCATAGCTCAACATCACCATTCAATTACTTACTGTTGCAAGCACCGTGGTTTTTTTTAAGCTCTCTTTAGGTCCATGAATATCCTGCTTCAGACTTGACAGAGCAGATAAATTACAAAATTTAGTAGTTTCAGTTCTTAATACAGGCCAGAACTCTACAACAGACTGGAACAGATACACTTAATGCTTCAGATAACCTACCTGGCATTTCATCCAAGTAAGTGATTACCCTCAAAATTAAGACACAGCAGTTCTAAATGAGGTTAAAGATAAAACATTTCTAACAGAGTGTATTTTCTTATTCATTAAAGCATCAACAAATGACAATAAAATGACAGGTAGACAAAAAAATCCCAAGCCCTAAATCTAGTAATTGTAAATAACTGACATTTCCAACACAAAATCTTTAAGGCAATGGTAGATAAGCACAAAGTAAAAGATGGATGTGACAAAGAGCATGGATCCAGACTTGTCTGGCAAACACCACTTTCCACTGACATTTCTTACCATCACCAAAGCTGTTCTGCTTACCTTGTTCAGTCACTGTGGGGCTGTGCCCTTGTTGGTGATGACCCTGTGCTGTCAACTATGCCACCACCCTGTGGGCTTTGTTTCATTTGCAGGAAAACACTCATCACTGCCCCCTGAAAGTTGTAGATGCTGTCTTTTATAAGAGATAGAAAGCCACAACAAGCCAATTTTCACTGATGGTGAGCACATAAGTCTTTCCTGCTATCTGCTACCAGTTTTCTTAGAAAGCCAAAAAATACAAACCTGTAAGTTGCAAATTAACTGTATATACTTAGATGGTATCTGCTGTTTCCTTGCAGCCTGAATCTATTTGGTCTTTAGACTAAAGAATGATACAGAGCAAAGCTTCCCTCTTAAAGCACAATCTTGTGTCTGGCATCCATTCGCAGTTTAAAACACATAATTTGTAGTCAAAGTTGAAAGTGTAGCTAGGAAATAGTCCAATTAAATTTTGAAAATCTAAGCTAGACCAAACCTGAAAAGCAATTCTTAACAGCCATTTTATATATCCAAAGCTCACAAGACTTTCATTGGGATCTTGGATGTCTAAATTATTCCATATTATAATCTTATCAATTATAGTGGGTTAATGAGAAAACTGGAGCTAAAATGCCAGTGTCATATCGATAATTCTAAGCTGGGTTTTATTCAAGTTAAGTAAAGAAGAAGACAGTCCTGGTGGCACTCCACACCTTGCTGCAGTTGAAATCTATAACATTAGCTGGACAAACCTGAATCCAAACCAAGCGAACATTTGTCTGGTAAGAACTTCAGTACTTGAACTTTAAGACCTTTTTTTTCCTTTCTAACACTTCTAAATTGTGGAGAAATTGCTTTCAATGAATATGATCCTCTTACCTGTCCAAGTGTTCATCACGTTAACATTATTCCCTACACACTGCCTACAACTGTGATTAGCGTCAGGATTGCATACTCTTTCACATCTTATCTGCCCATTCTTGCCTATAATTTTCTTCCAGATTTAATTACTATTACACTAAGAGATATTATAAATTATTTTAAAATATTAAGGATTAGAGCCATTGAGAGAGAGCTATCTTATCTCTGCACCTACTTCAGAAATTTGCAAGATTTTTTTTATTTTTATTTTGCATTGTTGTATTTATTGATATACCCACATTATTTTTCCTGTTTTTTATGAGATAGGGATTTACTTAAACCCATGTGTAAGAGGTATCCTGTGCAGGACCTGGAACTGGACTCAATGATCATGATGGGTCCTTTCCAACTCAGCATATTCCCTGATTATATGAGTCTATGACCATAAGCCAGTTTAAATCTTATTTTTAAGTCTTTTTGAGTTTTTTACTTTAAGAGTTTTCACATGTAGATAGACATTGTGCAAAAGGAATGTTTAATCAGGTGAAAATTTTCTACCATTTCCTTTCAGTGAATACCCCCTTATTTTTCCTATTCCTTCATAATTAAATTAAAAAAAAAAAAAAAAAAAAAAAATTTCTGTTCCCATAAAGTCTGAGTATACAGTATACTGTAATATGTGGTTAGATTATTTTTGCTAGTCTCCAAAATATTCCTGATTTTCTAAGAGTAAAAAATATATGTCCACTATTTGTATATATGTATTTAAACTAGAACAACTTGCAGATGCAATGGGGAATTAGAAGTTTTTAAAATTTCTCTATTTTTGTCCAAACTTTGGGCCAGATCTTCACGCATAGTCTAACTACCCAACTGATGCGTCTGCTTGTTTGTGTCAATCAAGAAACTGACGGGAACAATAAGTGTGAATTTTAACTTCACTGATATCACAGAAAAGTAATTACAGACCCTGTCAACTTTTGGCTTTAGACATCTAGGTTTTCTGCCAGAAATGCAATCCCAGACAATAACATAATTAACCACAAAATGTACACATGCCAATTGTATTACCATATGAAAAGTACATTCTTTGTTTACTTATTCCTTGCTTAGTAAAGGTAAGTTGTAAACTTAGCTACTACAAGATAGTTCAGATAAGACAAATAAATTACTTGTGTACTATGTATAATCTGATGAATTTGATTTGGGCACATGATGCTGAGAAATCATTGAACGTTCTGACAAAAATCTCCCCAACTCCCTGTTTGCCTTTTGTTTCTTCTCTTTGAATATGTCCTGAATTGCCAGTTTTTACACTGTAAACTTCACAAAAAATAATATTTACTATGACATAAGGATTTCTGTTTGGGATATTTTTCATATTAACAAGTACAGTAAACTGTACAGAAAAACATAATTCTAGGTGAATAACAAACAGTACAGGATTTATTTCTTCAGTTTTAAAGTAAGGAGTGGGAAAAGATGTTGATTACTTTATGACATTATACAGTCGTATTCACCATTAGTAAGACATACACCATTGAAATGATTTAGGTAGTTTTACTGAATCAAAACTTTTATAAGTGTCTAAAATTGTGATGAATCATGTCTCTAACAAATTGGTTCTTTTATATTTGAGTATATAAACAAAAAATGTTGTCTTTTGACTTGCAAACAAAAAGGGCTTCAGCAGCAGAAGTGATATGTGTGATATTTCTAAAAAAAAAAAATAAAATAAAATTGACCAAATTCTGATTCTCTGATGTTCAGATAGAGAGGATTAATATGAAGAAAGACAAAGTAGAAAAGACAAATTCTTGATGAAGTAATTTATTTAAAAATCATACTTCCCCTAATTGTATACTCATTACAAGTTATCTACTTAATTCTTATTTTCAGTGTCTCATTAACTGAATTTTAATACAGATCTTAGTGCTCAAGACTAAGTAATAATAGAAAGCCATTTAAATAAATTTACTATGTAGACCAGTTTCTTTTTCATCATCAAATGACAATATTTGAACTAATATAAATAGTAACCACTTAAACAGACTGGCATCTATTATCTGATGTGTTGGTGACAAATTTCTTTCCATATGACTCAGTCCTTTCTACTAGTCACTCTCTATTGAAAAACAGCATGAATAACTGCAGTCATAAGGGAACTTTTGATCTCTGCTGGCTAACTACCCCATTTCAGCTGCAAAAAGACCTGCTCCAGAGGAGAAAAAAATAGTCTTTCCAAGCTGATACAAAGTCAATAACATTTTGAATTTAAAACATGTTGTTAGCACCCCACTATCAAGCTCTTCTATTCATATTATTAAATTATTTAAAAGATCAGTGCCTCATTCTGCAGTTTTATCATGGCACTTACTTTGAATGCTAGAAGAAATGCAGACCCAGAGTTTGAGCTGTTTCCTTGGAGACATACAGCATTAAAGCAGGGCTAATTACAGAAAGACTTGTCCATTTGAGGAATCCCTTCATATCACAAGTTGCTATCTCTTTTATTCTAGCAGAAATTTCTCTGCCCCCAGTTCATGAGTGACCAGGGAAGGGCAAGATTGAAGGCAGTTATTCTTTAGCAAAAAATGTCCTAATTGTATGTAAGAGAAATAACATGATTCTGTTTAACTGTCATAATCTGACCAACATCAGCCTTTTAGTCCCTTCTCAGATCTATGACAACACTGGTATTTAGTGACACTTGATGGAATGTGTTCCACTACTGGAGTGCTCAGACAGAGGGCTATAGAATGTTCAGGAGGGGTAAGCAGGGCAGGTGAACTGGAAGAGTTGCACCTTATATAAGGGAGCCTTTACAGTTAGGGATGATGTGGTTGAGACCCTCTGGATGAGGATTAAGGGGATGAAAAACAGAGCAGATACTGTTGTGCCAGTCTACTATCGACCATCCAGACAGGATGACAGCATTGATGAGTTCTTTTATAAGCAATTAGGAGAAAACTCTATAGTCCCTTGTCCTTATGGGCAATTTAAATTTCCCAAACATGTGTTGGGAATACCAGACTGGTGTGATAAACATGTTTGGGAAATTCCTAAACTAAGTTGAAGAGAATTTCTCATCACAGGTACTCAGTGAGATAATTAGGAAAGTTGTGTTCTTAGACTTGTTCTTTATGAACAGAGGACTCATGGAAAATGTGATTGTATGTGTCTGCCTTGGCTACTATGTGTAATAAGAAAAAAGATCAGCAGAGTTGCTACCCTGGATTGCAAGAGAGCAAACTTTAAGCTACTCAGAAAGCTAGTTAGTGATATCTCCTGGGAGTCTGTTTTTGAGTGTTTACAGTTCCATCAAAGTCAGTTAAATAAATTCTGTGATCTCTGGAGGCAAAGTCAGGCTGCACAGAAAGATTACAAGAGCTGCTGTTTGCACATATACAGAGAAACCACAAAAGGCCAAAGCTCTGCTGGAGTTTTGTCAGACAATAAAACAGGCTTTTTAAAATATGTTAATAGCAACAGTAGGTCTAGATAAAATGACAGGACATGTGACAAAAGTTCAAAGTTGCATAAAGGGAAACTGATATTAGGATATTAAGAAACATTTCTTTACAGAAAGGGCTACCAAGCACTTGAACAGGCTTTCTAAAAGATGGTCAATGTCCATTGCCTGTCAGTGTTGAAGACGCAATTGAACAATGTTGGATTGATTCAGCTTATCATTACTGGATGTTCAAGATGTGCTAATGGTACTGTTGCCAGCCTGAAAACCTGCCTGATTGTTAAGGGTGTCCATTCATTTCACATACCTAACTCACTTGATAATTCAAGCTGTTATTGTATTCTTGCATAATCACATTTGTGAGCAATTAGAAGTAGCTATTTAAAAAAAGAAAAAAAAAGTGTAGAAGAAATTTATATTGTTTGATAAAAGCAAGAAAGGATCTTTGACACTCTGAACTTCTCAACAGACTGTAATCTTGTCAGATTTTCTAATCTAGACAGAGATACAAGACTAATAGAGAGATTTAAGACTAATTTGTTACAAACTATACGAAATGTATAAGTGTATGTGGCACAGGAGAGGATAACAAGAGTTTTATTTTTCTGTCCTGAGTATTTACATGTACTTGTAATGTTATTAATGAGACTGCCAAAAAATGGTGATTCTACAAGATGGAATGGTATCTTTGTTTCTCATTAGTTCTGCATTGTTCATCTCAGCTTCGGAAGGAAAAAATAAGAAAAAAATATTTCAAGGATTTAATAAACTACTTTTCAGGAAATTTATATGCCCAGTGTCTTTAAGAAAGGGTCCTTTTTTGCTAATGCTACCTAATATACTTTAAATTTGCAGGCAGAACATAGAGGGAACAAGAATAACTCAAGAAATAAGAGTTTATGTTGTAAAAATAATAAAAACACAAATGGAATGTTTAATCAGAAAAATAATTTAGATATCCTAAGTTTCATATCTTCAGACTTATTCTTAGAAACAGCAAGCATTAGACACCATGGTTTTTTACTGGTTTCAGCTGGGATAGAGTTATTTATTTATTTTTTTTTCATAGATGTTTGGATGGTGTTATATTTGGGTTTGTGACCAAAGGATCATGGAAAACTCACCACTGCTTTAGTTATGTCTGAACAGTACTTGCATAGAATGAAGGTCTTTCACTATTTATCCAGTTGCTCTGCCAGCGGCTGGACTGGGGTTCACCAGGAATTGGGAGGGGACACAGCCAAGATAGCTGACCCCAACTGACCAAAATGATATCCCACAATATATCATAGAATCATAGAATGGTTTGGGTCAGAAAGGACCTTAAAGACCATTTAGTTCCAACCTTGATGCCATAGACAGGGACACCTTCCAACTGACTAGGTTCCTCAAGGCGCTGTCCAACCTGGCCTTGAACGTTTACAGAGATGGGACATCCAGAACTTCTCCGGGCACCCTCTGAGTAAAGAATGTCCTTCTTATGTCCAATCTAAATCTACCCTCTTTCAGATTAAAGCCATTGCCCTTTATCCTATCACTGATGTCTAGGCATGGTTTTGGCATGGTATTCCCCAGCTTAGTATTCCCAGTGAAAAGAAAACTGCAAGATATTCCACTCCCCACCAGTCCCTTCAGTGAGAGAGAAAAAAGGCAGAGATTATGGGTTCAGATAAGAACAATTAACTTGAAACAGCAATGAGATAAGAAAAATAAACTGTAACAGCAACAATAACAAAAGCGTACAAAAGAGCAGGAGTCACATGCAAAATCCTCACAAGGACCCCTTGAGACAATGAGCAATGGTGGACAGGTTTCACCCTCCCTCTTCTTGACCTGAAACCATGCCCTTGGAAGCAAGAGTACCTTACTTCCAGTGCCTCAATGACACGAGCTGGTATTGAATAACCTCTGATTCCTAGCCATGCCCCACCCTTGGTTACTGCAAAAATCAACCCTGTCCTGACTAGAATCACGACATCATTCAGCCAATTCCTCATTCACTGTGTGATTCATCCATCAAATCCATGTCTCATCCAGTTAAAGATGTCATGGGGGACAGCATCAAATGCTTTGCTCGAGTCCAGGATATTTAATTCTAAAGAATTTTTAAAAGATTTGTAATAAATGCCATCATTCTAACAGCCACGGAAAACTTTAAAAAAAAAAAAAAAAAAAACACAAAAAAAACCCCCAAACAAACCACAACAACAACAAAAAACCCAAACAAACATACAAAAAAAAAACAAAACAAACCAAACCAAACAAACAAAAAAACAAAAAGACACTGTTATTAAATAGTGGAAGAAAACCATAAAATCAAAGGAGCTGAACAGCTAAATGGCAACATTTAGCAAAAAACATTACCACCATTAGAATCCTTAGTCATTTTTTGGTATTTTTAAAATATGTTAAATATTAAATTTTTATGCATACTTGATGCCAATTATTTTCATTATGGAAACTTCTGTAGGAAAAGAACTAAATCTGTAATGCTTATATGAAGCAAGTAAGTGTATGTGAAGGTGTTGCTTCTACAACACTAACAGAGAAAAAGTAATAATCTGATTTGTTTCTGCTTATAACATGTGCTGAATTGATATTTCCATGCTTCAAAATAAATTTGAAATTTGGAGCATTTTTTGTTGTTGTTTTAAAAGAAAAAAATAAATATTTTTATAAGTAGATATCCAGAAATCTTCCTGGAATTCTGAACCAAATCTCATGGCATAAGTTGAAAGGCTGGAAGATGAAGTTTTGAGGAAGGAGACTTTTTAGAATTTTCCATTGTTATGTATGTCTTGGAACACAGCTTACCCCAAAAAGACATACAATGATACTCTCAAATTGGATAGATCATACTGCCATTACTTGCAAAAAGACAAAGGCATCAGGAACTAAATTACAGTTGTATTAATGCATCCACTGCACCTAATTCTGTGCAAAAATCCAAGAGGATAACAGACACAGCAAAAATCCCACAATGAAATAACAAAAAAAATCCAGCCAACCAACCAAAAAAAAATTCCAACAAAGCAAAACCTGGGTGTGTTCAAGCCTATAAGTCTACAATGATGAGAGGCAGTTTAGCTACAGAACCGCAAGATATTGTCTCCAGGCATATTCTGATGTGTTGTGTCTAGCTCCAATATGTTTTATGTAGGTCACTGACCAAAGACAATGATCACATCCCTACATAATTTATAAACCTTTTTAACAAAGCTTTCAGGTAAAGACATACATATAAATTGAAACACTAAATAAATTGTGAAGGAGTGGGTAACAAGGTACTAGACTGTCTTTATCAGGAATCTAACAGCCCTCTAATATTTCTCCCTCTATTAAAATAATAAGGCTATTCAGTACACTTTTCCACATGGCTCCAACCTCTTGTACTTTTTCCAGCTCAGCTGTGGATCAGCTCTCTGTAACTCAAGTGGAAGTAGTGACCTATGAATTGAAAAAAATCTTCCCTACTGTAGTGCTGACCACTGATCACCAGTAGTGGTCTCTAACTACCAATGGATCAAATAAACTTCTGTTTATTCCCTATCACTAAATTTCATTTTTACTGAGGACAGGCATTTAGATTTTTCATTAGCTTTGCAAAATTCCTTCCTGTGTTCTCTTTCTATGTTGCATGCCAGTGAGACTTGAAGGACATTTCCTGAACAACTAACATTATTTTCCCTTTCAAAATGCTTAGCACATTTGTTATATTAAAGTGGAAACTGCACCTGAAAAGAGATTATTCTTAAATCAATGATTTCCTGCATTTTATTTCTCAGAAGCACATCTCTTTCAAGTACCAACTTTTTACATTCTTCTTTATCAGGTGTCCTAAATACACTCAAAATCATTTCAGCTATGATTTCTTGGAAGAAAATATGGGTGCACATAAAATATACTTCATTACAATATTGATTTGCAGCAACTTCACAGGCAGTAATCTGATCTGCTTTAATCTGTTTGCTGCCTCAGGCTGCATTTAAAGAGGAACTAGATTCCCAGACCACTTTAGTGACATCCTTAAAGGCAGAAACAGCTTAAAGATAATACTTGGCTTTCTCTAAAGAATTTCAATTGAACAGGAAGACTTATCTTAAAATGGATGTTCTATCAAATGGCAATTCTGTAAGGATGCATGCCAACACTACAGCAATTTAGTAAGGAACGTGTACAATTTGGATTTATGCAATATACTGAAGATTTTTCCAGAATATAACTGAGCACTGGAGTCCAAATGTTACCTTGATTCAATGACATTAACCTTTTGAAGACCAGAGACTTCTCCTCTTAATGTATAAGCATCATTTCAGCAGAATACATCTTTCCACCAATATGTTGCTTCACTGCAATTCCAGTAAAAAATGGGATAACTTCACAAGATGCTTTGAACACAAGATACTAGTTGACCCTAGAAAGATTTTGCTGAATATGCCTTTTTTCCTTGATCACAATGGAAGTCTACATACACAACTGAGACCTGAGACCAAGAAGTTAATATTGATCTATATCCTGACTGGTTTCCATAAAGTAATAACTAATAATGTTAAAGGAGCTTTACTGTGATAATCTAAGCTACTTTTCGCTATAATGCAAGTCATAATATTTCCATGAAACAGATCCCATAAAAAAAGAAATAATAAAAAAAAAGTAAGAAAAACCTAATATTGATTAAAAATTGGTATTGAAGGATGTTTAGCATTAATGGTGACATTCATTCAGGTTTCATTTAATATTGCCAAAAGAGAGGTCTGTAATATAAATTATAAAATATATTGACAAGGATATATTTAGTATTTGTTATCCTTGAACATAAATATAAATGATGTAAAAAACCCAAACAAAACCAGAAGAATTTTGTAACACTTTCATGGCATAGGCAGAGGAAGTTACCGTGTTTCATTCTGCCCCACTCAGTGCACCAAGGACATGGATGCCCTGGAGTGTGTCCAAAGAAGAACAAAAGAGCCAATATCTAGAAAGAAAGCCTTATGAGGGAGCTGGAGTTACTTAGCTTGAAGAAAAAGAGGCTCAAGGTGAGGTGGATGTCAGTCTCTTCTCCCAAGTACCAAGAACAAGGGCAAATGACCTCAAATTGCTCCAGGGAAGGTTTAGAATGCATATTGGGAAAAATTTCTTTTCTGAAAGGGTTGTAAAGCATTAAATAAGCCTACCCAGGGAAGCGGTGGGGTCACCATCCCTGGGAGTATTTAGTAGTCATGTAGATGTGACACTTAAGGACATAGTTTAGTGGTGGACTTGGAAGTGTTAGAGAGTGCAGCATAAAAACAGCAACCATAAATGAGGAAAATTGGAAAAGAAAGAGAATGAACTGATCTCTGTGCAAGCTGCACCTGCTCTAGTCTAGTTTTCTACTCTAGTCTAGTCTGGTTAGCTAGTCTGATCACCTGACGAGACCCTTCAAGGGCAAGAAGGAGAGGCACACTACAGTCAGGGGCATGATGGAATGGCTATGGTGGAATGGCACATTTATTAAAATGGCACCGCCTTATATAAGGGTGGCATGGAACCTTCTGGAAAGCGGGTGGAATTCTGGAGGAGCATGCAAATCCTCCTACATAGATGGAAAAAACAGGGGAGGATTATAACCATAAGGGGTAAACGAGGGTGGAGATAACGATATAAGGGAAAAGCTCCACTGTGGCAGAATCTGTCCAATCAGGGAACAGGGATGACATGAGGACGAAAACCGAACTCTATTTTGTGTAGCATGCAACAATGCTATTTAACTTTACAACTGTCAATTCATAAACTGGGAAACCCGCAACAACCCAATATATGGCAATAAACTTTCTCTTGTGCAGGATAGCTCGTTCTGGTAGCTCTCCTTGATTCCTCAGTCTCATCAAGCAGTCTCTTTGTTCTTTTTCCATTTTGTGTAACTCCGTTCTCCTACAATCATCTCTATGGCTGAAACACAGCCATCACAATTAACTATGTGTTTACTGCAATAACATCAGTGCTGAGGTACGGTGTACTGATAACTGACAGAATATAAGTGTAAAAAACAGCATAACAATAAAAAAAAAAGTCATGTCATGGAATGTTGATTAATAATACATAAGAACTAGCAATAGCTCGGTTAGAAAATTTCTCTTTTATATGTTAAAACTGGCTTGATTTTTCAGTCTTCTGAACCAAAATGATCTCTATATACGTATATTCCATTGCAGAATTAAACTTATGCCTACATGCAGCTGTCTACTTGTTAGCATCCACATGTGAACTAGGTGTCTAAATGCCAATCATAACCTTTAGTCAGTGAAGTCTTGCCACTAGATTCCTACTTAAATGATTGTCCTTACTTCATTGACTGTGTGTTGATTACAATGACTCTTTTTTCACTCTTAGTAAGCCTGTGGTTATTTGCATGCCATTGTCTCACCGGACTGTGTTACAGTCTTTGAATTTAGCTGCACAACTAGTGCCATTTTAAAGAAACAAAAAGATGGAAGACATATGAGGAGGCAAGTAATACCCAGAACTTTTACGACAGCCATACCTTTAAAGTTGAAGCCAAAGGTCAGGTGCAATATCCTAAGCTAGCTCAAATAATAGTACAGGCCTGTGTTTGGGCTATCATCTTATTGATATGGTTCTGGTTTGCTTACTGTGAAATCTGATTTTATCTTTCTTATGTTTCAATCATTCATCTAGCCTTCCTGGAAAGTATACATCTTTGTCAATCAATCCTATATATAAATAAGCCTTTAAGAACAGATGTGAGCCAGAGATAAAGCTCCTCCAGCTGAGAGAGTAAAAGAATATATGATTGGGAAATAATCTCCTGTAGCAGATCAGATGAATCCAAAGCTAAATATTTTCAGAATTTATCTGAAATCATGCTTATTTAAACTCCTTTTTTCCATTCCATATGTCATAGACTTCTTACTGAAGATATGTTCATAGAAATTACAGCATCATGCCATTACCTAGAGATTTTTCTATTGTCATTTTCTTTTTTTACATGGAACACATTCATATCAAAAATGAAAGAAACATTGCAGCAGGGAAAAAAAGGTAACAAAGATGTTTCTTGTTCTATGAAACAAATGTATAACTTTACTTGAGAGTAGTTTATGCAACTTGCATATTTTCCAATTTATATGCTTGTATTTGAAGCAAATTTATTTTCTTATGGAAGAATTTTTATTAATGTGATTTTTGAACATTTATTTGATGTATAAAACCACTGAGACTAGAGATTGAAATATCCACTACTCTTCTGGAATGGTGAACATGGCAAAGCCACTTCTACCCTTGAAGAAATGATAATGCTTCACTCCCTATATCATGAATTATACATTACAGGATGCAAGTTACATTAGATCATGTCAAAGCAGATAGTATGACATACATAGAAGTCTGTACCAACTTGACATTTAGATTAAAATCAAAAAGCTTGTTCTTACTGTAGATAAAGTGCAATAGATTGAAAGAATTGTATTCATCATGTTAAAGTACCTCTCTCACGTGAGATTGTTTTACATTCAGGTTATGCTGAAGGCACTCTGCCATTTTCTTTGACACTTCATATAAACCATGGTTTCACAGAAACTTCTGCTTTGTTAGATCTTCTACAAAACTCTTCCATTTTATATATTCCTTTACTCCTCTTTTTAACAGAAGGCATCAGATGAGAACTTGGGAAATTGAAAAAAAAAAAAAAAAACAACAAAAAAAAGCCTAGATGACATGAAAAACAGACATCTTATGTATTTCACAGTAATAGTGAAATAGGAAAAAAAAAAAAGGAAAGAAAAAAAAAGTGGAAACCAAAGTTTTGTGTTGGCTGCAGAACTGTTATCTTGCTCAAATAATCTGTATTTTCTTCACATTTTTTTTTTTTCTGTAATTCCAGGATATTACTGTCTTTCACTGCATTTTACAGAAGCACAAACACACCAAAATTAAGCAGCTCAAAATCTGATAGTAGAATATAATACTCTGGGCTACAGTACATTAAATGAAATGCAGATGATACTTAATGATGATACATGAGTATTGAAAATGTGTGACAAGTTCCCCTCTGCTGACCAAAGTTTTGGACACTGCACCCAGTCCACACTGTAGTTTTGTAGTAAGAGAGCTAAAGCTTTCTGTGGAAATGTTGTAGACAGTATTATTACTATATGGACTGAACTCTTCATTCTCAAGTACAAAGCTGGTTCCAGTTGGACTGTATACTACTATTGTGAACTCTGATGCTTCAGTGGAGGTTGTTTAAAGTGGTTTTTAATAGCATTATTTTAAAAGCAAACAAATTGACTTTTTAAAAAAGCTACTTTTGCTTGCTGTATGAAGGAAAATCTGTGCTGAAAAGTAATAACATTCTGGACAGCCTGTTGAAAAAAACTTTATGTACAGAAATTGTTGCTGTTAGCTTTCTCTATGGTGACATCCTGAATACACTTTAACACACCAAATTTCCCAGACCACCTTAGAGAAAGCAAACCTGGAGCTTAACTTGCTTTTGTTTCTTGATTATACTAGAACTGTTATCAGAAAATAGAATTAAGTATCGGTAAAGTGACTTTGGACATGAACATGCTGCTGTCCCTGGATTAAACTGTTCTACGAAATGACATTCTCTCTCTGATCTCAGCTGTTTCTGTCCTGACAACTTCTCTCATCTGTTCCCGATACTCTCCGGAACTCATTCACTCCACTTTCACTTTGGAAAACTCTGGGTTTGGTCTTAAACAAAACTTTTCTTTGCTGTAAGGAAAAGGTTTAAAAATCTCCTGATTGATCCTCCTTCTCTATCTAAAAGATGTAGAGAAATCCAGCAGATATAGGATCTCGTCATTAGATATTTTTCATATGATTTTCTTTTGAGTACCATTTTTATATTTTTTTACAACTCAGACATTTCTCTTGAAATCTCCCACAAGTCTGGCATTTAAATCATTCAAATGATGAAAAAAATTCATTAGGTAAACCTGTTAGCATGACACTCCATATGGAAGACACAGTTTATGATCATATAACGAATGAGCCTTGAGTAACTAATGAAACAAAAACAGCTAAGAAAAGTTACCACCCACGTATTCCACAGATTCTGCCACGCAATCCTTTCTTTATCATTACAGTTGTGGCTTTCAGGATAAGCTATAAAATCAAAGGAATAAAAATGAACTCATTTCTCAGAGGAAACACTTTCTTACTAGAAGAAAAAAAAAAAAAAAAAATTAGTTCCTCTGGCTTGTAGGACTTCCATGACTTCATTTGCAAGAGCCTGTGGACATATACTGTTTTATGTACTATTACAATTGTGTAACACTAATATATCTATTAGAGAGTGGATTGCCAGAACCATTTACCTTCCACAAGGGATTAGTTGCTTACCTACCAGTGCCAGCATCTGGGGGAATGTGAAAAATGACAACCTTTCTGTTTAATGATGTATGCATGAATAAACGGGATGACAGTCACTAATTCTGAATGGGTCTCTTGCTGCACAGAGAAATGGAAAATCATCAGCGGGTTGGAAATAGAATAAGCAAAATGTTAAGTCCTCTCTGACAAGTTAGCATTGTCATACTGCTTGAAAGTGTTTAGTTTATGGGTATTTCAATATACTTATCTTCCTAAAAATATTTTTCTTCTATAACCTCTTTGAAAAAAAAGTTGTGATCTGTGGATGCTGCAATCAGCAGAAAGGCACACCCTTTTTTTTTTTCTGATAAGTCTTTCATTAAGTCTGCCCATACCCTTAAAACAACATCACCTTTGTATCTGGTTTGTCACTCATTTGTCAGATTTATGAGGTACATAATGTTGGGGAAGTGTATCACTTTGTAATCACTGTATTAAAAAGTGAAAAGGAGTAGAAGACAATAATAACATATTTGGAGAATATATGGTGCTGGGCAATGAATTAGAAAAGAAAAAAAAAGAAAGGACACCTATACAAAGATAAGGTGTAACTTACCTGAGTGGAATTTACTAGTTCTATGCACAAATAGCAGGTCAACGTAACAGGCACCCAGTGATTATTTTTTTCTCATTTCATTATTTTCACAATATATTACACCAATAGGAGAAACAATATTTCTAACATGTTAGCAATCTGAAAATATGCAATCAATTTATCTATACTATTTCTTCTTCCCTGTGGTAAAATGAAAAAAGAAAAAGAAAAAAAAAAAAAAAAAGGAAAATAAAAGACAAGGAAACGTTGTTCCATAAACAACTGTTAGTCTCTCTGGTATTTGGATAGTACAACAATTCAGGTCAGCTTGATGGATTAAATGTGTCATAAAGTTTACAAAAATGAAAGACAGATAACCAAACTCATATGAAATCAAATCAGATATTGACAAATTCAAGGAACCATGTTACCATTGCATCTATCAGACAAGAGGAGCAAAAAGCAAAGCAATAGAATGCAATCGATGCCTCCATAAATAATTGTAGAAAATAATGAGACTAAGAGTTATTTTGTTTTCCATTTTAGGCCTTTTAATAATGATAGAAGGAAAATGCATGGGCAGAAAGAATGAGACTAAATTGGTCAATGTGTCCTTACTCAAGTCCCTCAAGTTACTACAGTATTTCATTGTTGAAGGTGACAAGCAAACTTTACTACCTTAACTGTCTGAGACTTCTTATTCCTCAATATCAATGTAAGACAGTCACACAGAGCCATTTCAGCTGCTGTTTCAGTAAGTGACATATCTTAATGATGCTGCAAAAAGTGCCATCTATTTAGTGGCAAGGTCCTCTAAAGAGCTATTTTAGAAGATACTGTGACTGTGTTTCTCATGTGAATGAAGAGGTTTGTTAGAGTACATGTATGTTTAGCATGAGAAATGAGAGGGTGGAGACAAAGGAAACCATTCCTGGCACTATCACATTCTTCTCATTTTGGTCCTTAAGTATTCATAGAGAATCTCATTAGATTCATTCATAGAATGTCTCATTATTGCATTTACAGTGACAGCCCTGTTTATTAACTTCTTCTTAAGATTTATGTGTCTGTATCTTGAGTGTATCTAACAGAGCTATACACTATTAATTATTGTTGATGGCACAAAGGCTTTGTTTACAAATCAGTTCAGTTAATTAGATTCATGCAATAACTTTTATAAGATTAATAAATGTCTTAATACAAAAGAGTTTGATTACTTCCAAAACAAAAAGGTACATGTGCCTAAATTTACCCTTGAAACAAAGGTTTATTAATTATACCATTAAGTAAACTTGCAGGTCAGAGGAGATGAAGCAGGCTTCAAAATTTCTTTGAAAGTCCATATTAAGTTTTCACACTTACATGTTACTTCCATGGCAGACAATTTCTAAAACCCATAGCTCATAGACTGTTAAGTTTAACAAATCACAACTCATTCCAAGTTTTCTTACTTGAATATCATGCAGATATATGAATAACTTGAGAGTAGTAAACAGTGCTTCTCTCATCAAAAGACTTCTGTCATACATGGTGATCTACTCCTGAAAGTTTTAATTTAAAAACAAACAAACAAACAAACTTATTATTGTGTCTGATGTACTGTATAAAAATTTTTAAATGTGTCCCAGTCATCTATATAATACTGTAGTATGCAGTTTAAACATCTATTAGAAACATAATCATTAATTTGCATTACTTTTGACTTTGAATCCTTCTGTTATACATGTCTTTAGTAAAAAATGTATATTGGCATACCTTTTGGTTTTGCTACAGCACTGTTCAAATGTGAATATTTGGGGAGAATTTGTAGGTAGGTATTTTGGAATAAAGAACACACTGGTAAGAAGTAAAACAAAAATTTTAAGTCTACCTTTCTTTTGAAAAATATAAATTTGGTTGTATAGATAAAACATTCTTTGTATGTTTAATTTTGCATTTTAGTGTTTGGAAAAGGATCTTAATTCATGGTAAACTCTAAACCTAAATGCTTAAAAAATAACAGACAAGCCAAAAAGTACACAAGTGAGTTTGCATATTTTTTCCCCAGTACCTGCCTTCAAGAGCAGGAGAAAGGAAAATTGGACAGGAACTCATAAAACTTTCAAATCGAGAGAATTTCCACCTATTTCTAATCATCATCTTGTTTTTGTTTTCATCCACTGTTCTCTGTTGAACACAAAAGAGTAAAAATTCATAGGTACACAACAATTAAAAATAGGGATCAGACCTCTGCACATTTCCAAGATCAGGTCCACAAGTTTGGAAATGAAAATGATGTTCTTTTGATTAAAATTAAGAGTGATCAGAAATAAAAGATCCTTAGTGAAACTTTTCAGGTTTTGTTTTGGTTTGGTTTAGTTGTTTGTTTGTTTGTTTGTTTTTTGTTGTTGTTGTTTTTTTTAACTGAAAATATAGTATTTTATTTTGACAAATAAAACATATTTCTGAATTTTGCAGTTCATTGCCTTTTTGCCCATGGTTGTGTTTGTGCAAGTAAATAAAACAGACTAAAATCTGCTGTCTGAACCTGAGTTACAGCAATTTGTGCCAGTTTGTCAAACTTTCTTCCCCTTGTAAATAGGTTCATCTGTATTGCCCATGAGCGTAAGTTCTTGACTCACGTTATCGGTGTCCATACTTGACCATCGCCTAAGAGATGGCTATTTAGCATTGGGCAAAAGCCCAGTGTTGAGGAACATACTCCCACTGAAATGTTACAGGATTGTACAACAGAATTTCACTTGAGTGGCAGTCCTACTTAACTCATTATTTTAGGCTTATGGATCAGTCTGCATGACCAGACAAGTATCCTGTAATGTCTTGCAGTAGGTAGGAAGAGAAGAAGAAGTGATGTATGGTGAGAAACATAGCCTTGTCAGACTGTCTGACATGAGAAGAAATTTGAAAAAAAAAAAATAAAAATGAAGCTTGACAATTCAGTATTCATTGAGCTTATCCAGGAGCTTATGACATCCTTCATCACCCATTAAAACATATAGGAGTTTTCTATCTCCTATACTGGTTATTATAAAAATCATTTAACACAAATGATGAGTCTCTATCATTTTAAGACTGCCAGTTCTCTGGCATTGAGTTTAGGAGGACAAATGAATGTGGTATTGAAAGAACAGTTTAATAAAATATTTTTTTTAAAAAATTCAGCTCTGATGATGAAAGAGTAGTCTGACATATTGAAAGGACTTTGTTATTAGCATCGTTTCTTTCTCTCACTCTTTGTCTTAAGCTCGGGAAGGCTCTGAAGAACATTCATCACCTACAGATATCACACTGGGTAAAATGTACCAAATTATCCAGCTGATGACAAAGCATAATTTGCATAAACCATAGATTACTTTACTCTTAGGTGGTTAAACAACAAGACAAAATCTGTTACTCAAAAGGAAAGCTGCAAATAGCCTCTGTAAGCAGTTCTAATATCAGGTATATAATACAATTTTTCTATCCCTATCCTATCCTGCTCTTTCTTTGTTCAGTTCTAAAGGGTTTAGATTATCCATGATATAAATAATATATTTCAAATATTTGAGGTAAACTTAATGGTAAAAATATTTAGATTTCACTTTTAAACCTATTTTTTGTCTTAGTACAGAGCAGATAAAAAAAAAAAAAAGTTACATGGAATGAGTAGCATCATAAGATATTTAAGCAATATTCAGGGTTTGTTTCTAATATCTAGTCTAAGCCTACACTCTTTCAGTTTAAAGCCATTCCACCTTGTCCTATCACTGCATGTTCTTGTAAAAAGTCTCTCTCTATCTTCGTTGTAGACTCTCTTCAGGTACTGGAAGGCCACATTATGTCACCCCAAAACCTTCCCTTGTCCAGGCTGACCAGTCCTAATTCTCTCATCCTTTCCTCATATGAGAGGTGCTCTGTCCCTCCAATCATCTTTTTAGCCCTCCTCTTGACTCACTCCAATAGGTCCATGTTCTTTCTCTACTGGGAACCCCAGAGCTGGATGCAGCACTCTAGGTCAAGAAACCAGAGAGCCCTTGTTATTAATTGGCCTTACTGTTAGGTGCTTAATAGTTCCTTGTCTAAGGCAAAGTTAACTAATTCTAAACATTCTTTATAGCTAATGGAGAGCAAGAGCTGCATTCAAATGATTCATACTATCCTAAAACAGATGTCCAAGGGAAAGACTAAGTATTCTCTAAAGGTTTTTGTTTCCTTCTACTATGTATACAGGGATGCCAAAATGTTTTGCTTTGACTTGGATAATTACCATTTAGACATGTGATATTAGGTCATAGACATGCCAAAGAATTCTATAATTCACTGAATTAATACGTATTTTAGACACCTGACAGCTCTGATAAGTAAATAGTTTAGTAATAACCATGCTTTAACTTGGGGTCAGGATGAACACTGAATCCAGATCTGAGTATCATTTCAATCATTTCTTAGTCAGATTACTCTGTTTCTCTTCTTAAAAAAAAAAAAAAAATTAAAAAAAAAAAAAAAATGCAGAACTCCATATATTTAAAAGAGTGTGCTTTTGAAACCTAGATAGAAAAGTAACCTTTTTCTCCTGGTTTAATCTGAGTACAAATTGCAGGAAAAATTTTATTAATATTAAAGAATATGAAATAATTTGATAGATCAGCTGAGAAGGACTAACTCATAAAGCAGGTTCTTCAATATTTTATCCAAACAGAGCAAAACATACACCATTGATTACTAGCCCTGCCTGGAAGCAAAAAGTGCAGTATAAACTTTCTGACTATCCAAGTACCACGTCAATAGAGTTTCCACTTAAATGAACACTGTTCTTAGCTGCAAAGGTTTGTTTTTCAGTTGTACTAAGGATTATTCTTATTCTGCTGTCTTAAATATTTTAGTATTACCTTTATCAGAAGAACTTAAAAATTAAATGTCTGCTTTAGGCAAGCAAAATAAAATCAACACAACAATTGAATTACAATTATACCAGTCATAATGGACATCTTCTTTAACTGAAAACTAAGAAAATAAGCCCAGTGCATAAACATCAATGACACTGTCTTGTGTTAAGGCATTGAGTGGGCTGGGGTGTCTCTGGGTATTGGGAACCTCGGCAGAGAGCCAGCCAGAATCTGTCCCACTGTCCACCAGGAGCAGGGCAGCCAGGAGGGCACCAGGGGCAGCACCAGCCCTGGGCGCTGAGATCCACTCTGGAGTTGTGGGTGGGACCCACAGCTGGACAGGGCAGGCCTGTGGAGAGCTGGAGACTCTGGGGGAATCTCTGGGGAAGGGACAGGTGGCACCAGGGGGCTGAAATGGTGTGGGCTGTGGGTGGCTTGGAAGGAGCCCTGGGAAAGAGCGGACATGGGAAGAAATGCCTCTATTTCCCTCAGGCTCCTGAGTACAATCTTGTACTTAATGAAGAATTGCAAGAGAATTAAGAAGTCACTGATGTTTTTACCAACACCATTGAAACAGGATGCAGCTGGACAGACAGTACAGAGACGACAATGGGAACTTTTTTTTTTTTAAAAAAAAAGAGAGAGAGTTAAAAAAAAATAAACATGGAGGAAAAGAAAATTTTAATTTTCTTTTTTAAAATCAAAGTACACATCATAAACAGAGCTTCACCTTCCTTCTCAAAATTGACTTTGTAAAAACAATTTGGTTTTTGACCCTATTATTTATATATGGTCAAACTTGTCAACAGGGAAGTCTTATAAACAGAAATTAATTTTAAGCAGACAGAAAAAAAACATGGATTTTGGAGAGTGCACTGAATAATTTCATGGTCTGAACTTAAATCAATATGTTTGTTAAGCAAAAATTCCAGTTGCAGAATTGTTCTTCAGTTTCACTATTTTTGTTGTTTTCCCTTCACTTGCATTTATACAACCTGACAGAAAGTAATGGAGTTGCACAAGTGAATCCGAAGGCGATACTTGACCTGTGAAAATCTTTATTATTGGTGATCCATGAGTCAGATAGAAGACAAATAAGCTCCCAAATCCCAGGCCTAATTTAAGGACTGGCAGTCAGTAAAGCACTTCAATTGTAAACTGAATTAGTTTGATTGAGAAATTATGGAGAAGAAAAATAACTATTGAATGTGACAATACTATTTTCGTAGAGTTTTGAGAATGGCCTTGTGCTTTTGGAATTAATCATGTCCTGCTGCTTTTTCCCTAACTGAAGACAAAATGCACCATTTTGATATTGCAATTAGCTGCCGCAGAAATTATAATCAGGTCAAACAAGCAGAAAAAAAGGAAAAAAAGAAAAAAAAAAGGATTATGATAAGGTATAAGTAGAGGAACCCTTGACAAACAAAAAACTTTCTTCCTTCTAAATATCAGTCATAACAGATGTAAGGAACAGAAAGGTTATATTTTCACATACACACACATTTATATAAAGTTAATAGCATTTTTTTTTTCTCATTTTAGAAAACACAGCTCCATTTAGTTGCAAAGAAATAGTGATGGGGTAGCACATTGCTATTTAAGACCTTAACTGTGCAAAATAAATTATAACACAGGTCTTAAAAGTTAGCACACAGAGAGAAAAACGACATTCCCAATCACAAACACCTATTCCCCCCAGAAAAAAACAAAGAAAACCAAACCCAAACCCAAAAGATCCAGAGATTTTATAAAATCCTTTATATCAACTTCAATAACTGAATACTTAATAATGGTTTTAAATTTGTTATCTTTACAGAGTAGTCTAATTTGGAAGAGACCCACAAGGATTTTCAAGTCCAACTCTTAAATTAGTTGCTCATATGTGGATCAAACCCACAACCCTGATGTTCTTAGCACCATGCTCTAGCCAACTGAACTAACCTCAGGGTCAATGGCAACTTTAACTGGCTAAGAAAATCAGGTTTATATAGGTAATATGGATAAAAGAGGGCTGAACAACTACTGTGTACCTAGTATATAAGTCAGTGTCATGGGTTTCCCTGATTAGGTTTTTTTGATAAGAGGAAGAATGGCTTCTGTTAGAAGCTGCTGGAAGTTTCTCTATCCTATAGAGCAGAGCCAATGAGGGTCAGCTCCAAGGAAATCTTCCTGAATCATTAAGTTATGCCCCTGCATGAAAACATATTTAAGAATGGAAGAGTTGTTGTGCAGTTGGAAAATTGTCAGCTATGGATTAACAACATCACAAACCAGACATCAAGGTCGGTGCAGGAGGAGTACAGGGGGAGGGACCCCATGGATCAGGGAAAGGACTAAAAGTTATTATTCTCTGATTACTGTGGTGATGACCATGTTGATTATAAGTTTTCCTCTCGAAGACCATGGGATCCATCAGGGTGCAAAGACCCGCCCCTGTCAGAGGAGGGGGATGCATGAAAGAAGCTGTTACCTCGTGGGTGGCCCCAAGATGGAGCAGAGTCCTGCTAAAGATTTGCAGCTGAGACTCATGGCGGGAGAAGCCCACGCTAAGCAGTTACAGCCAGCTTTTCATGAGAGATTGCACCCCATGTAATGATCCCCGAGAGAGCAGATCTCTCTCATGGGGGCTACCCCACAGAACACAGGGGAAGGACTCAGAGTTGTGATTCCCCTGTGACCACGGTGACGACTGTGGTGAAGCAAGCTGTCCCCTTTGCAGCCCGCAGCAAAGCCCCCTGAGACAGCACATTTGAAAGAACTGCTGCTTAAGTCTTGGACTTGTATCTGCGAATGGCTGACGCAACAACAAACCCTCCATTGCCTGTCCCCCACGCCAGGACAGACCAAGGGGTGGTGGTAGAAAGGTGTTTCAAAACTGTTTTCAGTTCTTATTTTTGGTTCTTAATTTGTTAGTAATAAGTTTAAAAATTATTCTAAGTTCTGCTTTGCCTGTGGTATTAATCAAAGCTCCTTTTTGGTTGTTATCTCCAGTTGTAAATTCCTAGCTGGCTTTTTTTTTTTTGTTTTTTTTTCTCTTCCATCTGGGAAGGCAAAAAGTGTGTGGGGGGGGTAGGGAGAGGGGGGACAAGGAGGAGAGGGGAGAAAGACCTTGAAGCAGTTTTGCTGGACACCAGGCGTTTAGCCAGGGCTCAAACCACCACAGTCACGGAGAAAATTGTTATGAAATATGACTCCATAAGTTATTTCTTCTCTTGAGAGAATCACGGATTTTCTGAAGCCTTTCTATATCTTTATGTAGACTGCAAGAGTTATAAAAAAAAATTAGAATAATCTAGAGAAATATACAAGAATCAGGACTTTCGCTCATTCCTTGTGAAATCTCCAGATTTGAGAGTGATATCCCATCATCAGTGCTTCTTCCTCATCAGCTGAGGTATGTTTTGCACGGGAGAAAGTGAAAGGCATTTCCACCCTATAGTCTTACCTAGCCTAATGAAGGTATTTTTATGGGTGAGATTGGTTCCTCAAGTCTTCAAAATAAGGTATATACTGCCTTCTCAAATATCCAGTATACTAATGTTCATTGCTCACAGTTTTCAGTATGGCATAGACTTTTTTTCCGTTACTTATTCTGTTCATTGTCCTGAAAATTCTTATGTCTCCTATTTATTATCCTACTTGAAACAATCTCCCTTTATTTCACCATATAATGATTTCTTCCCTGGGTTGCTAACATGTTCTTTGTAGATTCCTAAGATGGCAATGACAAGCTTCTGCAAAACATATTTGATATACTTCCATTTTTCACTCCTATTTTCACACTTTCATTAGAGGGTGATGCTCAAAGTTGTGCCACTGCTGTATTCATTTATTTATTTGCCAAACCTATCACTTATGGGTTTGTTATGCAGTAGTCACATCTTCACTAACAATTTTCCAACTGAAATGAGAAAGTTAAACATGTTAAAGAATGGATTCATTATAAGGGAAGACAAAAAGCAAGACACAAAAACAAAATAACAAGAAAACCCCAGTGGTCTCTGAGAGAATAACAAACTACACCATCTGGAAAATGTCCAGTTATTGGCTGTCAGCAGTAGGACTGGTTATTATCTCCATAAATTGACAAAACAAAAATTATATTGATGGATATAAGTTATTACACACTATAGTAGCCAGACAGTGTCCTAGAACAGCATATTAGATGTGTAGGATATGTTCAGACAGCTTTCAGTGGTGGAGCTTTCCTCCAGTGAGCAAATAAAATTGGTATAAATTAGACAAAGAATTTCAGGATTCTTTTTTGTCCTTTTTTGGAGTGGCAAGCATGAAGTATGTTTTATAATGAAGTGAAAACTGATGTTAGAAGGAAAGGGGCACCATTGGCATCCATAAAAGTATTTAAGGACAGTTAAAATGTCTCAGTTCTGAAAGTTAGAAATAAATGATAGATTTAACTTTCTTGTCTGAAAGAAAAAAAAAAAAAAAAAAAAAAAATATATTCTATTTCACCCATGATTTCCAAAATCCACAGGCAAACCTGGGTTTTGTCAAATCTGCATTCAATTTTATGAATAACAGATTTCTTTTTTTTCCCCCTACTATAACACTGTTTGCAAGACTGTATTCATGCTTCATTTTCCAGCATACTAAACTGAGAAGACCTGAGATAAGTCAGATTATTAAATTTGTACAGATGCACTGTCTCCTGTGTACATAACTGTAGAAAATGAATAGGCAGAACAGATATTTTTATTTTCAGTGTACAAAAGTTAGAGTACATCAGGCTAGTTCTTAAGGATTGATAATCAAATGGACTTACTGGCCCTAAAGAGAACTCTGAGTTAAATAGATTCTTGGTATTTCAAAAAAAAAAGATCCTCTTGTTTGCTGATCTTTACATGTCTTAAATCTATAATCTGGTTCAAACTCATAATGACCTCCTTCATGTTCTAGTACACAGCCGTTACAACTAAAGAAATTAAAAGAAAATGAAGATATGAAAAATAGAAGATATGAAAGATTTGGAAAACGTAGGACAAGGGGTAAAGACTTTAAAATGGGAAAGAGTAGGTTTAAATTAGATATTGGGAAGACATTCTTTATTGTGAGGCTGTTGAGACACTGCTACAGGATGTCCATGGAAGCTGTGGATGCCACATCCCTGGAAGTGTTCAAGACCAGGCTGGATGGTGTCCTAGGCAACCAGGACTAGTGGAAGGTTTTCCTTCTCATGGCAGTGGTCTCATGGCAGTGGTCTTTGAACTGGATGGTCTTTAAGGTCCCTTTCAAACCAAACTACTCTATGCTTCTATGATTCTATGAAAAGGTTTCTAAAGAAAGTAAAGGAAGTCTTATTTCAGCACTTTGAGCAGACCTTACAGATGGAATTGCAGAAAATCATTCCTTTAAATACTTATGTCAATAGAACTTTTTTTTTCAGTCACCAAAAACCTTCTTACATACAACAGGTGATAATAAGCAAGAAAAATATAGTGCTCCCTGCTTAATATACCAAGCTAAGAATAGAGCAGTGAATAGACTTGGCCTTCACAAAACTTTAAGTAGATAAACTGTTTTTACTTGGATCTACTTTTAAGAAAAATGGTGCTCATAAATCCCCTTAGAATACTGAATACTCAAAATTGCACTGAAAATATTAAAGACTTGATGTTAGATGATGTAAGACACAGGGATAATATGATAAAATATATCTCTGCCACATTAAGAAAAACAGTTTATTTCAACAATGCTTTATCTTTATTGGTGCTCATCATTGAAATAACGAAATCCTGTGCTACTATTTGAAGTGCATTTAAGGAAGACCTACCAGTTAAAGTTTTTTTTTCCACTTTTGCTGGTTATCTTTAATTTCCCCCTTTTTTATTGTGACAGCACAAGCATTTGACCTAATTTACAGGCAAGATACCTGCCTGAAAAGAACTTAGAAAAAGAACTCTCTTGGGCAAATCGACGTACCTACTTAATTTAGCATCAAGCTGCTTTGTGAAATACTATGTAAGTGCAGGAAAGAATTGGAAGAGGGAATTCAATCTTTGGTAGCAGTGTTACCTTTCATATATGGTAAATTGATACATCCTTTCCAAGACAGGCATGGTTTGCCTTTTTGGTTTACCAAAAATTGTCAAACTCACAGCTAGACCTTTGCATGGCAGTTGTTAGATGATATCCAGCTAAATGAATTTTGTTGGAACTGTGTTGATTTAAACAAAATTCACAGATTAGAAAGATTCAGACAGTGCAATTATTTTCTTATTTTATGACTGAAAACTGTCAGGTTTGGTTTTTTTTGTTTGTTTGTTTTTTTGGGGTTTTTTGGGTTTTTTTGGGGTTTTTTTTGGGGGGGTTGTTTTGTTTTTTTTTTTTTTTTTTTTTTTTTTTTTTTTTTTTTTTTTTTTTTTTTTTTCTGGTGGCACTTTGTCAGTTTGTTTGGGGGTTTTTGGGGGATTTTGTTTGTCTGTCAAAGTATCCTCTGTCCGATGGTTATCCAGAATCTGTACTGTAATACCCCTAGACAAACTCTCACACCTTGTCAAATAAAATAAACCAGTAGGAAAAAAGAGATGATTTTGATACATAATTTAATATACAGCAATTTATTAGCTCTTAAATTCTTTGCCATACTGTAAAAATTTCTGTTTAAAGTCCCAAACATTCTACATTAAATCTGTAGGGATTCTTTAAGGACTGTGCCTGTATATATAATGTATAAAGCATTAAAAATTTCTACCTAAACTTTTAGATTTTAAGCATGTACTTATAAGAATGATTTTAACATACTGTAATTTGCCTTTCATTTAGAACTACAAATTGAACCTGTTGTACTGCTGTTCTGTATCCGAACATGACCTTCTGTGGGCCTCTATTGGTTTTGATGGGTTACCATGGAAACTGGTGAGCAAGAAAGAGACAGAGCACAGTTTTGTATGCTTAACCGCCTAGAGTTACATCCTCTTCTGTGTTTCTGAGAAAGAAATCACTGACTGAATCTTAACTTTAGAGTCATAGTACAACATATATTTTTGACAAGGTTGAAGTTATTAATGATTTATGCTGGATTTGCATTAAAGGCTTCTGTTTATACTAAGACCGTGAATGTCACTGATAATGGGAGTTCAAGCTGTCTGAAATTTTTGTCAACCTACCTACCCAGCACAAATGGGGCATGAGAGTGAAAAATGAACCTATGAAATTGTGTTGCATGACAAGACATCAGAAAACTGCCAGTTCTGAAAAGAACCACAAGTTAATGTCCTTGTTGAAATGCTCTCAGTTTACAGTGACTTTTTGCCCAGAAAAATGTGGATTAAAATTAAAATAGTGAGGAAAAAGTTTGTATGAGTTCCAAATTTACAAGGCTCTACAACACGTATGTGTGCAAACAAAAACCACAACTGTACTGAACAAGAATTTTGTTGATTTTTAATACAGCTTGGAAATAAAATTAAGGGGTTCTTTTAGTATTTCAGACCAACAAGTATTTAAAAGTGTACACACACACCCCCCCCCCAAATGACAATTTTTCCAAATTAAAAATTAGGAGAAGCTTGACATTATTACAAATTACCTATTATTACTTCCCTTAGATAAATTTGGGAATAATTTACAAAGAATGTGTCGTGGGTTTCTCTGATTAGGGGTTTGCTTTTTTTTTTTTTCCCTAAGAGGAAGATTGGCTTCTGTTGCAGGCTCTGGAAGTTTCCCTCCATCCTATAGAGCAGAGC
>JAWWTY010000106.1:72997925-73020782 GCA_035222235.1 Margarornis squamiger | reverse complement strand
ATTTGAAAATATAATAAACAATACATAATCATAAAAAAAAAAAAAAAAAAAAAAAAGCCAAAAAGTGTTCTCCATTTGAAATGCCAAAAAAAGTCAAAAAATGTTCTCCATTGAAAACACATTAAGAATATGACTTTGATTTGGATTCCCTTTGCTGTTAATGAGTAACACTAATGCTCAATAAAGGCAATTCTACTTCACCTAAATGTAAAGACCAAAGGGGACTACTTCAGTGCACAGGTAGTGAGTGTCCTTGGAGGATGAGATGAAGGATCATGTTTCCATAATTTAATAACCAAAATAATGCTAATCCAAATTAAACATCTGTTCACAGTAGAAATCAGGCAATTTATAACACAGCAATTTTCAGTGCCTACTTCCCTCTACTCACTGACAGAGGACTGGGTACTTTTATTTTTGGATTTTAAGCACAACATCTGGTATGGATGTTGGAAATTTAGCTGACTTTTTAATGTCATCCAATTTCATTATATCGGACAGTACAGGTAGCTAAAATGGTATATCTGAAGCAATGCAAATGATACTGCATCTCCTATGTGACCCCAGCAATGCAATGGTTCTTGGGGGTCCGTAGGAAGACATTTTCTTCCAGTTCTACAGTCCTCACCAGTCAGGCACATTTTCCTACTTGAAGTAGGGGTTCAAGAGTGTTTTTGAAAACGTCATTGCTCTTGACTGAAAAACAGAAACAGCCAGAAAATCTGTCATTTCCCTTTGCTCATCAGGGTTTTTTTGGAGGGCACTTAGAGGATTGTAACTTCACTCAGTGAATCTTCACATATGGCACATATCTCTGTGAATGACTCTTCATACAATTCATGTGACTTTGTTGCACTGGTTTTCTAATTCTGGATCAGCCTGCCCATCAATGATACTAATAGGTCTGCACCTATTGCCTCTATGATTAATCATTCTTATTATTTAAATGTTCTCATTGTTGCAAATTTAAATGTGTCCAAATGCAGTTTCAAACATTTGCTTAGATTATGTTTTCCTCTGTTAGAGAGTACATTTCTCATGCAATCTATTCAACATGACTCCAAGGTTTTTTGAACTTTACTGAGTTTCTTCCAAATGCATCATAAAAACAGCAACAAAAAATGTTTAAATGACAGAAAACTTTCTTAATAGTTCTTCAGTGTATGTACACCAGTATGTCAATAGACATATAAGTGCAGACAGAAATAATTTTGCCAGACTTAGAAATGTACCTGCTTCTTGAGCAAAGAAGCGAGTAAAACTAATAGCTTCTGGGAACAATCAAAATCAGAAATAAAGAAGTTGTTGAACTTCTCTGTAGCTAACAAAGCTAAATATGAAAAGAACATGTATTTCATTCCCCTTTACTCTTCTCAGACATAGGGACAATGTCACTACCCTAGCTTAGAAGAAAGGAGAATGTAAGTACTAAAGACTTCAGAAACAACAAAATGTATTCTTTTTTAATGTCTTCAGCTAAAAAAGTGATCCCAGAGAAAAAAGGGCATTACCTACGTTTTCTGCAATGCTCTGTGTAATTAAGGACAACACTTTACAAAGAACATGTGCCATTTAAAACATACACAGCATTTTTATTGTTACTATTTAATTTCTTGGAGCAAAGGTTATCCAATTAGATAAAAAATAACCATTATGAGTACTAGAAATAATTTATTTTACTGAGAATAAAATACACACACAAGCAAATATCAGTGCAACAGGCAGGAAGAGCACTATTGTCTGAGAGGTGAGAACAGCATGTTTAGTGTTTAATTTCTATCATAGGATGATAGAATGGTTGAGGTTGGAGGTGATTTCTGGAGGTTGTCTGGTTCAACCCGCTCTTCTCAAGCAGGCCCACTAGAGTGAGCTGACCAGGATCATGTCCAAATATCTTCTGGATATTTCCATGGATGGAGACTCCATAATCTCTCTGGACAACCTGTCTCTGTGCTCAGTTTCTTGACTTGTTATTCTTTATTACATACATATGATCATATATTTTTTTCTGAAGTATGTGCTTTCCTTTGGGTAAAGGTAAAAAGATGAAATTAGAAAAAAAGAATCATATAAAATTAAGTTCAATATAATAATCAGGAAAATAAGGGTTTAATTTGTTGTCTTTGTTCTGGTTTGTTGGTTTTTTTGTTTGTTTGTTTGTTTGTTTGTTTTTTTGTGTATGGTTTTGGTGGTTTTTTTGTTTGTTTATTTTTGGTTTTGTTTTTCTCTGTTAATATCCATTCTGAAAGTGGTATTTCTTTTTCCTGATGTCCAGATTATGAAATCTCTTTAAGAATAAAAATAAATGAATGCATGTACCTATATCTATGAATTTTAAGAGAGAGAAAAATAAACCAGTTAAGCTTCTTGGTTTCACTTCAGTGCCTTAAAAGTACTGCAAAATTCTTTAAACACTTAAGTCATATTTCTATCTGCTTTGTACTGTGACACTGTGAAAGGAAAACAGAAACAGGGACCATATGCTTTTACAGGTTGTAGTTTCTATAGAGAACATATAAGGCAAAATACATTACACTAAAACAACAGGGAAATGTATTCATTTACATGGATTAGGAGTCTGAAAAAGATTAGAAAAACACTCTTCGTAGCTGCATTTTAAAATGAAAATGGAACTATGTCAATCAAATGACAGGAAGTCAATGTAGCATAACTTATATAGTAGTATATTTACCTTAGGTTATATATTCAAAATGTGCAATTTATCCTATACTTTTGCCAGAAACAATATACGAGCTGAATTCCATTTAACATATGAGTGATATTGTCATATAAAACTATGCAAACAAATGAAGCATTTTCTTGATTTTCATATAGATCACTATATTTTGATTAACTCATATTCTCAGAATTTTTGAATGGTTTACTGAAACAAGGCTTACAGAGAGAAAAATAGGGACCAAAAGGAAAAGCAGAAGGGATCTTTTTAAAAATCACTACTTCCATGCCTTTTATCATGCTGTACAAGTCTTCACAGATTATTAAGTCTTGTCCTCAGAGATATTTATATTTCTAATGTTGTGAGTTTTTTACACTCTGTCCTTGTTCTGAGTTCATAAATAATTTAAAACAGAAGTATATGATAGTTGCTTTGGAAATAACTATTTTATTATTTGTTCTGCTATAGTATCAGAAGTATTAATTGATATCAAGTCTCCAAAGTACAGAAGCAATCCAAAAGAATTATTAATTCTTCAAAAGAGCAGAAGTTTTTCTTAGTTTGAAAGGAGAGAGGGAAATAGAAGATGAATGGGGGAAAAATGGTATTATCTGGGGTTTCCAATTGAATATTTAAATAATTTAATCACTGAAGCAGGCACACATGAGGTGAGAAATCCGTATTCAATGCCTATCCCTAACTTACATTCCAGTCCACATCTCCTATTATTGTGCTCCTATTAGCACAGATGGACTTCGGGGGGAGAAACTCTCCACTTCACCTTCCCAACATCCAATGCAGAAAGAGATATATGTTGTATTTTGGGACTGACAGAGCTATTTGAGATTCCAGAGGTTTTATCCTTTCTTTCTGAAGTGGCTTATATATTTTATCTTTTGGATGGGTAAAATGCTATTCTGTTAAAGACTAGTGAAATCAATAGTATTATGGTTGTCTCTCACCCTGGCAATCACTTTTGAAAGAATAGGTGGTTCTGAGAGTTTTAAAGAAAAACCCATCACATGAATGCATTTCAGAAACATTGTAATGGATTAGGTCTTTCAGGAGCAAAGGCCAAGAGTTATAAAGCTTAAATAAGAGAGTGGTATTGAGATACTGAAATCAGGACATTTACAGTGGTGCAAGTCTCAAAAAAAATATAGATGTTTTGTGAAAGCAGCAGTGTTTGTATGCCTTTCTAGTGTTTCATTTCTGGGCATCTTCTGCCTCAGGAGACAACATGAAGTCTGAGAATAGAAATGGAAAAGATGGTGGAAAAAAATTAGGACATTACTTAGAACAAAAGTTGTAAGAAGAAAAATAAAATATAAGTGATTGTTATACTTTCTAATTCAACAAATCAGTTTTCACAGTTAACCATGTTCTTTCTGAACAGAGAAATTTAGTCAGTAGGCTGTCTAGACCCTGAACAGCTATTTAAAATGTTGAGGTGAATATACTTACAACTACAGAAACTCTCCAGATCAGTTCTGCAGAGATCAATTAGCCAAATAAGCAGATTTTTTTTTTTTGTTATTTGTTTCTTAGTTTCTTGGTTTGTTTCTTTTCTCCCTTATCCCAAAAAAATTCAAATTGAAAGGGCATTATATCTAGAACACTGGGATTTACTGTGTCAAAAACAGTCCTATAGCATCAGATTAAAACCACCTACAGAGAATTTTATTTTCAAAGAAAGAAGAGCAGAGTATCCCATGAATTTTAGAATCTGAGATATGAAGAGTTTTTGAATGTATACTGACAAAAGGAATATGGTCAAGCTGACTGTATACCATGCTTCTAAGACAACTCAGTTTGCTGTTCAGCCATATTTTAACAGGAAAAAAAAAAAAAAAAAATGTCTGGGTCATACTTCACGCTATTAGTTAAGAAGTTATGTAATGTATGTCAGCATAGTCCAGCTGCAGCTAGCAGATCAAAAATGGTTAATAGAAATTTCCATTTATCTCATTGCTTATTCTGTAGAAAACCAAGATTTTTTTTTAATAAAGAACCAACCAAAACAACTAATCTTCATGTATGTGCTAGGAGTCCAAATTAAAAAATCAAACTATTATTCATGCTGCATATGGAAATTAAAGTTATTGAGACTTATGAGACAGTGATAGATTTGCTTCCACAGAGGAGGTCCTCCAGTAATTGTGGCTGTTTCATCCCTCTGCAGTTTCTAAGGTTGGATTTTATTGACATAAAATACCTCTTTGTTATGAACAAAATGAAGAAAAAGATCTCTACAGCCTGTATAGGCATTCTTCTATAGGTTTTCTGATTTAATCCTAGTAGGAAAGTAAACATCACACAGACCCTCATCCATCCCATGCATGTGCAATGCAGGGGAGATCAGAAAAATAAAAGTGAGTAAACCTATAGGCTGAGGTAGTGCTAGTCTGATAGCCAAAGGAAAATCTGTGTTCACAAGCAAAGCAAAATGAGTTCATTCATCCCTTCCCATCAGCAAGCAGGTGTTCTTTAGGAAAGCAGGGATCCATCATGTGTAATAGTTACTTAGGAAGATGAACACCATCAATCCAAATGTCATCCTTTTTTCACCTTGTTCCCCCATCTTTCATTGCTGAGCATGATGTCATGTGGTCTGGGATATACTTTTGGCCAGTTGGGGTCAGCTGTCCCATCTGCCTCCTTTTCCAAATTCCTTTGCATCCTCAGTCAACTTGTTGGTGGGGCATCATGAGAAACAGAAAACACCTTTACACTGTGTTAGCACTGTCCAGCAATGATTAAAACACCCTGTCTTATCAACACTGTTTTCAACAACAATACAAAACAGAGTGAACAATACAAAATATGAGTGAGCTACTATGAATAAAATTAATTCTAATGCAGACAAACCCAGTACAACAGGTCATGGGACACCAGTTCAATTAAAAAAGAATGTTAAGTTGTTCTCAGTAAAGTATTCAGGACATCCAAGAGACCTAGTCTTTCTCTACTTGTCTGTGATAAAAACTTTTTATTCTAAGAAAGGAATAGTATTTTTTAGGTAATTGTACAAAACTTAGAATAGATTTAGAATTTGAGTGGAGGTGTTAGACTAATGCATATTTCACAGAACACTGTTATGTCAGGAACACCCATCTGGTTGGTCAGTAAATGGTGGCCTTTCACACACTTATTTTAGTGCCTTACAGCAGCACACTGCTGCAGTGGCAGATACACCATAACACCCTCCCCTTCACAGTGGTGGGAAAGAGAAAGGCAGGAACCTTTGCTCCAGAGAGAGGGTCCCCAACCAATGAGAGCCTGCAATCCAGAGTAGTTTATGGACCATGACCATGTATGACCATGAGGCTCACCCCAATCAGGTTACAAATGGAGCTTCCACTAGAAGACCCTTTGGGTGGTTTTCCATGAAGTACTGGGCATGCGGTGGGAAAACCTTCCCTTGGGACTGAGATGGCATCCCAAGACTGAGTGCCCTTATGCCCAAGGCAGATGAGTGACTATTTTGCTACAGGATATCCCTCAGTAATCCCTCAACCTTCTGGGGGGAAGCAGGCAGTTCTTGAGTGAGGAGGCTTCCTCTGTGTGTGTGTGTGAGTGAGGGAGCGATTTGGATCATCATTCTTGTCCATGCAGTAATAGTATCCCTGGTGGATATGCCAAACCTGTAACATATTAAATGTCATTAGAGTGTTGTTGTGGTTACCATTGTTGTTTGTTAGTTCTGGCCATTGGTTTTGGTTGCAAATTAAAGATTGTCTGAGTTTGTTATCTGCGTAAAGTTGTTTACATGTACCTCCTTGACAACTTGCAATTGTCACAAAATTAAATTGAAGAGTTCAGTGAGTTTTCAGGAGTTCTCACCTAACAGGGAAAAGCAGAAAAATTCTGTAGAAGAAAACAAGAAAAATATCCTATCTACTGCAACCAATATTAAACAGAATTCATGTATGAACTAGAACATTTCTCAAACAAATAAACAGATATAAAAGCATAACAGTTTACTACAAATATTTTGTATGCTCATATTCCACAACTACTTCTGTCTCCTGTGCTTAGTTTTCTACCTCCATATTAGGGCAGGAACCAAGCACACAGCTGACTCCATATTCATCTGCTTCACTGGAGAGGAATCTTGGACATTCAGAAGATAGACCAGATCAAGAAGACAAGGTCTTCTGTATCCAAGTATGCACTTTCCACCTAACTTAAAACTAGACCAAGGGACACTTCAAATTCAGTTTATGCGAGAGATGGTTTAACTTTACTGTTGTAACCAAATGTTACTTCTGCAGGAATGAACTAATTTGGATAAAAGTCAAGGGAAAATACTCCAGGTGGTCTGAACAATTCAGGGGGTCAGTTATGGTTAATGTTGCTGTGTGATCTTAAAATCAACAAGCTTTTAGCTTTCACAGTTTCAGCTTTGTGAATGTTAGCATCTAAGTTGCTGACTTTGAAATATGTTATCAGTGGGATGAGCCTTAAATTAGAAAGTAGTAATTCCTTTCCCATTGTTCTTACTTTGATTTTAAAAAAAACAAACAGCAAAAACAAAACAAAAATCAAAACCAAAACAAACAAAAACAAACAAACAAACCAACCTGAAAACAAAAACAAACTAACAAAAATCAAAAGGAAATATAAAAAGGCAACAAATTACTTTCTCTTCAGCTGGACATGTGTATCCCCTAGGATATAATTGAAAGGCAATTACTATATAGAGGTGCTATTAGATATCAATGTTAATTGACTGTACAAAGGATTTCTAATGATCTGCTGTGTGTACTGTGGTAATAGGTCAAAGTGGACAATAATTTAAATTCTGTGATGGCTGAATAAGGGGAGTTAAACAAACCCCCAGCTCTAGATCTAGAAGTGAAAGCAAAAGTGCTGGGTTTTTAATTATAAGATGGGGTGAGTTAAGCAACATCCTAATTTCATTTGGGATAGAGCTGATTTTTTCTTAGTGGCTGGTACAGTGCTGTGTTTTGGATAAATAATGTTGATAACACACTGAAGTTTTAGTTGTTCCTAAGTAGTGCTTACCCTAAATCAAGGACTCTCCAGCATATCATGGTCTGCCAGTGAGGAGGTGTACAAGACACTGGGAGAGGATACAGTTGAGACAGCTGATCCCAGCTGACAAAATGGACATTCTATACAGCATTTTATTCATCATATAACGCTGAGGGAAGGGGGAAGAGGGGAGCATCCATAATGATGGCGTTTGTCTTCCCAAGTCACCATTGCATGTGTTGTAACCCAGCTTTCCTGGGGATGGCTGAACACCTGCCTGCTCATGTGGAAGTGGTGAATGAATCATTTGTTTTGCTGTGCTTACATGTGCAGCTTTTTGTAACCTGTTAAACTGTCTTTATCCTAACCCACAAGTTTTTCATTTCTACTCTTCTGATTCTCTCTGATGCCACTGGTCAGGGAGTGAATGAGTGGCTGCATGGTACATAGTTGCTGGCTGAGCTTAAACCACCAGAAGTAGTACAATAAAATTCAAAAGACTAGGCTTAAATCAAAAGAATAGGCTTAAACACCACTGTGATGAGCAAAAACATATATGTAAATAAATTTCATATGTGTATATATATATATATGCATGTGGTACAGAGAACCAAGAATAAACATCTGGTGTCCATGTTAAACAATGAGGTGAAATAGAATAACTTCAGAATATTTTGGCATCTCATGGTAATACTGAACCCTTTGCATCACTGCAAATCATCAGCATTTAGAACTCAGAACTCTTTCTGAGTGTGCTGCCAAAACCATCTTGGATTTTGGGCCTGGCGAAATACTAAGCATTGTGTTATCACACATAATTTGTGGAATACTTTCAATTATGATTTGGTCCATGCTATCATATATCTCATGTGTATCTGTATGTTGTGACATCCTCAAAACTTTAGAAAACCATGTTCATCCCAGTTTCTTCAAAACAAACTTTTAACCTTTCAGTTCAATGATTCCTTTCTGCAGAAATTTGCTTTAGTACATTTCTTGGGTTTGGATTTGATTTCTGCTGTTCTTTGTGAGAATGCTTTCCAAGGGAAATGAACAGATAAGACAAGAATAAAATGCGATTGCCAAGATTGTGGCTGGAATATAAAAAAACTGAAATTGTTTATTAAAGTCAGGCCAATAAAGCACTGTTTATCATTTACCTTTTGTGATGCTTCTCAGAATAAGCCCCCATAATCACCATAATTGCAGAAGTCTGTAAAAGTATGTATGAGTTAAAAATTTTGAATGCCAAATTTCTGCTTCAATCTAAATAATTTCTGATTCTTTGTAATAATTTCTGCATTTTCTGAGTCTGTGGAAGGTAATGTTTATATTTATTTTTAAAAAATTAGTCAGTTAAATATCATCAAGCACTTATTCACATGAGGCTTTGCATGATGGAATGGAAATCAGAGAGGAGGCCTCTTGTCAGGCCTTTTGTCTCTGAACGGTCTCATTGCACAGGAAAACATGTGTAGAGCAGGAACCTGTAAAGATTTTATTCTTCACCTGAGTTCACAAGTTAATATACAACAGACCTCTGTGAATTGCTCTGGATACGTGTCTTCCTAAGAGAACACTCTTTCACATATTACAGTTCCTACAGGTTTCTGAGAGGAAAAAAAATGGTAAAGTGGTTAATATGGATATTGTGGGGAAAATAGTTGACTAGATGGAATATTTGAACTTAGACACTTTTATTCCCCTTACTGTCAAATCCCTGAGATTCATACTAAAAGTAAAAAGACCGTAGGATTGATCTTCAGAAAGAAGCAAACCTACCTGAATGGAGGACAAACTGACAGGAAAAGTATGTAGAGGTGTAAGATATGAATTCTGAACAATATTACTTATTAGATGGAACTCAAGACTTTGGAGTCTGATGCTTCCTTTGCTGTCTTCAGGTGTGACAGATACTATAGTCAATATATGATCTACCTACTCTGCTAAACCCAGTTGCATAAAATCTGCTGTAGATCAAAAGATGAAGTTATTCACATTTCACTTAGATGTTACGCAATTCTAAGAAGCTAAATTTACTAAACATTTTCATGAATTGCACCAATATCCTATAATTATCTTTTTTGTGAAACCAAATTCTCACCAAGGAGATGAATAGTAGTCCTTAGTGTGGTCAGAGCTATGCAATCACAGAGTAACCGAGTTCAGCAGGGACCTCTGGGGATTGCCCAGGCAGCCACTGCTGCTCAAAGCACAGTTATTTGCTGCAGGTAGCTCATGATGATGTCCATTTGGGTTTTGTGTATCTAGAAGCTGGAAACACTACAAACTCTTGGAGCTACATTACTTAGCTATAGTTGCATTATGTAGCATTAGATATGCTTTATATTCTTTTCTCCAGAAGGAGATTTGGGAGTATCTTTTCCCTACTGTAGAACCAGAACAAGGGTGTAACAATACTTAAATGTATTTCCAGCTGTATTTGGTAATAGCTTACTGCACTGTTGACTGTGCTTCTACATTTTTACCCCAAAGGTTTTGATCTATGGAGAAATGTAATACATAGGTAGAATACATTTCTTAGTGTCACTTTAATGTCACACTTCTAAAAATTATTATTTCTGAACAGAATTCTGAATATTCTGAATATTCACCTAAATATTAATTAACTCCATGCTTGGAACCTGTAGAAATTTAAGCTTATGTGTGTGTTTATTTTAAAATACATTCCTTTGATATCATCAAAGGGAATGTAGATATGGATAATCAGAGCTAAATTAATTTCTGAGGATGTCATAACTTTCACTGACAATAATCAGTGAATGTCTGCACCTCAAATAAATTTTATAATATCTGTATATTTCCCATTTGATGCCCAAATCAAAACATTTTTTTGGAACATACACTGATTATGCAAGTCATGTGATTATGGAAGCCTTTAACAAATGAACAACTGTATGTTGTTCTAACAATATTGTCAGATGTAGAACAATAGTATTTGGAACCTTTTGCTTCTCAATCAAAAACATATTGAAGGGAAAGTATTGACCATTCTTTTATTTATTTTATAATCATCTTAGTTTTCTGTTCCGAAAATTCTTTTACGTTTCACTTCATTTGATGTAGAGATGGTCCCTTTGAGATTGAAAAGCGCTCAAAAAGATAAAGCAATTTGCATAAATTTATCACCTTAGGACTCACTTTTATGTTGTCCCTATTTTACAAAACAGATTACAGCATTTGTCCACTAGACATCAGAGAAAATGTATATATTTCCCAATGAAATATGTGTCTTTGGATTTTGCAGATTTAGGTTTCAAGCCTGTATTTGTTTGAAGATTCTAAAGGGTAATATAACCCTATTAGCCTAGAGATAATTTCTTGATTTTCTCATGCTACCTAAAGGGTGTATTCCATTTCTACCTGCAAGATGGGATCAATAGCTTTGAATATCATGTAAGAATGAATTATGAGGAAAAGAAAGAACAATTCCACTTTATGATTTGTTAGGAGTGTTTTTATGTTTCGACTTTTGAGAAATGTAACCTTAACTATGAAAAAAAAAAATCTATAATTAGAGAGAAGAAAGCCACATAGTGAATATTTCTTTTGTTCCATTAAGCCAATTAGGGAATATACATTCCATTGTGTTAGCAGTCTGGATTTTCTAGCTGTGCTCTTGGGAGGACATACCACAGATATAAACAATGAGAATGATCACAGTTAATAATTAGTCTATTTTCCTGTAAGAGAAAACAAGATAAAAATCACTGACCAATAAATAGTACAAATAGTACTTTTTTTTTTTTTTTTTTTTTCTTTCTTTCCCCCCCGCCCCTCCCCCAGTCAGAACTGTGGTAATTTTCTTCTTAGGGGGCACTGTATAATTTATTTTTCAGAATAATAAGTCCTAGAGCTTATAATATATCATATATAATAATATAATTAAATGCTTTAGTTAACACTAAGTACAAATATCTAAAATACAAAGTGGCCAGTCACAAGTATTAATCTAGTATCTTCTATTATGTTTCCTCAAAGTGATATTATCTCAGCTCTCCCTAATGTCTACAAGATGCCTGCACAATCTTAGACTAAATACCTAGCTTTACGATATGTTGGCACACTAAGTCCTAGGCAACTGGACTGGAAATACCTACTTCTGATGTGTCTGTCTGGGTCCTCATTAGAGTCAGTGGAGATACAATTGATGCAGTTAGTCTGGCCATGGACTGATTTCTTTCACCCTGAAGCCAGCATCTAAACAGAAGACACACAGGCTGAGCAAATCTGGATTTCATATAGTGGGAATAAAACCTCTACCTATGATATTCATCTTTTATTTGTCTTGTAGAAGGTGTAATGAATCCAGCTTCTAGCATTTAGTGGAATGAACCCAACTTAATGTAAAGACTTAGAAAATTAGGTGAATCCTAGCATAAAGGTTAATTTATGCAAATAAACATATAATGAATTGGAGGAAGTAAATAAATGTATATCAAGACAAAACATAAAATAAGAATCTATTCCTTATATTTTTTTGTGAGATTAGTTAATGTTCATTCTTTAAAATATAGGGAAACCAGATGATTATTATATTGCTATTATTTCTGGAAATCATTAGATTATTATGTTAATATCTTCAGTGACAATAGCATTTTGATATCCCCAGTAAATTTAAATATGCTCCCTGTGTATTTGAAGTTGTGAAATGGAAAGTCACTTCCTCTTGATCCTGGTGTAGAATAGAAGTTTAACTTTTTTTTTTTCCATTCTGTTACTTGCCTGCCCTTTTGTTGGTTTATGAAAGTGAAGCGTGCAGTTAAAGCAAGGATTGAAGGACAAAGAAATGTCTTATTCAGCTCAAGTAGAAGTTTTAATGTTCTTTTCCAACACTTCATGAAGAAAACAAACATCCTTCTTTCATGCATGGCTTAATTCAAAATTAGCTTTTATCATCCTTTCATTAGCACAATACCATAACTAGTCTTTCTTATAAGGAGAAGATATTACTATTTAGCATATTTTAATTATCTTTCTCCATGTGGAAAATGGAAACAGTCTTTAAAGTGGGATTTCTACTTTCTTTTTCTTTCTTCAAGCTAATATCTGAGATATTTCTATAGTTTTACCTGCATCTACTAATACATGAATTTATCTTTCAAATAAGTGGGACCATTTTACTTTTTGTGTACAAAGCTTTTCAGTCTCAATATATTTTTAACTGAATCTACTAATTAACTAATTTAGCCTAAAATTCATCTTAGAGGCTCCTAAAGTAGGCAATAAAGAAAATATTCCTTTTAAAGCTCTCTGGAGAGCTTTTTGTCTTTCTCACAACATTATATAATTTTCTTGCATTAAAAAATTTCTTAAGGATTGCCAGATATCTATGTCACAGTAAAAATAAATGTTTTCTATTAATAGAATTATAGAATCATTTAGGCTGGAAAACATCTTTTGGGTCATAGAGTCCAACCATTAACTCAGCACTTTCAAGTCCACCACTAAACCATGTCCCTCAACGACACATCTACACATCTTTTAAATATTTTCAGAGATGGTGGCCACTGCTTCCCCGAGCAGCCTTTTCCAATGCTTGACCATCCCTTCCATGAAGATACAATATCCAATCTATACCTCTATCCCAGCCAAAATTCTCGCTATACTTTTCTAAACTCTATCCCATCTAAAATCAGCATATTGCCTTCAAAATCAAAATAAATTACCTTGGACAACAGAACTCAGGTCTTGAGGGAATGTAGTTATTACCATGTTTTCTTGATTCTACAGTTATTGCCAAAAAACACAGGCTTTTAATGTCCTTAGCTGGGGAGTACACTTTCTGGAATACAAGACCTCAGTTATTCAGACCCCTGTAATAAGGACTGAGACAATAAACCTTAGGAGAAAGGTGTCTTAGGCAAGCAATCAAATCTGGAAAACATGAAGCAAAACAAAAAGTTAAAGAAAACTTTAACAGTTTTGAAAAAAACTAAAAAAAAAATAAAATTAAAATTTTATGGAAGAAAAAATGTTCTGAAATTAATATTCTTTCAGGAAATTTGAATGATAGCTCTCCCATAGATTTATAAGGAAGGATATTATGGATTTTTCTTAGTAGAGATAAAGTAAGACAGAAGAATGTTCCAAAATGGCAGGAAGAAAACTAAACCTGACTTTGGAAATTGTGGGAGTGGGAGGATGAGCAGAGGGAAAATCTATTTTTGATATGGATTTGAAACTGAGTTTTAAAAATGCAGTACATTTAATGAGAAAATACTTATCTTTTTTTTTTTTCCTCTATTAGATCTGCATTTCTCACATTCAGTTTTGTCTTTTCAGCTCTCATCTATGTCCCTGTAATCTGATTCTCTGTAATATTCTTTAGATATGATTCTTAGGAGAAGAGTTGAAGAAATTAACATAATCTGTATGGATTTACATGACATAACCAAAGTAAAATTTGGCCATTTTTAGCTCACTGTTAAAATCTCCATAGTAAATAAAGACTGTCACTTCAAGTCTCAGTTTCGTGAAAGGGTCTGTGGTGTGAAAACTGGCAACACTTTAAAGCCAGAACTACAATGGAAAAATTTTATTCTGTCAAATATTCTTTACAGACCAACTGTATCTCTGATTTGTTTGCTAAAGAAATACATTTCAAAGACACGCATTTTTCATGGAGTGAGAATCTCCATGGACCCAAAGTCAGAGATACTGATAATGAGCCTCCATTCTCCATAGGTTTTGTACCATACCATAAATATACTTTACTGCAAAGGAAAAGAGGTATCCTACAGAATCTAGTGTTAACAAAGCCATACTATAGACTAGTATTCTAATCACACTATTGAGGCTAGTACGACTAGAAAGTGGTTTTCACCACAGCTACTTCAACAGAAAAGGATTTTAAAATCATCCTGGAGAATCATAAGTCCATGATTTAAGAAAATCCACTGTGGAGAAAATTACAAAGCAAGTAATTTTCTTTTAAAATACATTTTTGTTTTATGATCACATTTTCAGCACAGTCTGTTATCTATTTTCCTCTGATTTCAGATTTGATTTACTTCATGATACTTCAGACTGAGAATTTAAGTGCATACCAGAAGATCAAAAATTGATTGTTTTTCAGGACAGAAAGTAAAAGTAGCAATGATCACCTTAGAAATTACTTTGTTGAGAAAAATTCTGCAATTTGTTTCTCAGCCTTTGTCAAAAAATCTTGACACAGAGGAATAAAATCAAAATATCTAGGTTATGTTATGAACGTTTCTTTCTCTATTTAATAACATGATCATTAGCTAATTCGGGGGGGGAAGAAAGAATTGAATACCGTTTTCAGTATGTATGATTTCAGAATATATATCTCAGGGGAAGAGTGTAGTCAGTACAACAAAACTCGTAGTTGTATAATAATCTTATATCCTCAAGCATAAAACATATTTTATTCTGTGGAGTTTTTTAAGTCAAAGACAATATATGAAGTATGGTATCAAAACAAGCAAATATTTAAAATGAAAAGGAAAATACAAAAAAGGAAAGAATTGTTGGAAGGCTTTATCATTGAGAAAATAGAGACAAGCTGAGAAGATAAATGTTATCTCTACACGGATCAAGAAAGTTGTATAAATAACTCAACTTTCAATAAACCACAGTCTCTTACAGGCTTCATTTCTTTCAATGGAGCAGATGAATAAATGTTACTATTTATATACTGCATATATGTGTTATACAAAGTATCATTGCTCATATGACTAACATCTTCTTAGGTTTTGGATACATAGGTATATACAAACTTTACCTAAATATACATCTCATATTTCTTTAATCTGCTAACATTTTAAAATAAATGAGGTATATATGAAAGTACAAGATATACTAAAAATAAAATAAGAAAAACATACATATTTAATACATATAACAAAATTGTAATAAGATAAATACACATTGCAAGAGAAATTGTGTTAACAACATTTATGTTAATGTTTTGAAATTGCATCCATTCTCAACATGTTCATATGCATTAAGCCTATCATGGCACAGAATAGTAGGATCTAAGTGGATGGAATTACCAGAAAAGCAACAATAAACAATATCCAGCACATTTGTGTAGGATTTTCTATTTACTTTAGGACAAACAAATGCTCACTTAGATGTTCACACTCCATTTTTCGTCAGTGACAAAAAGTAACAATTGAGAAAGGGAATGTTCAGGAGCTCCTTTTTCGTGTCATTCATTTATATGGTATTTTTCATCCTTTCGGAGAAAAATTAATCTGCTTTAACCTGTACTTAACAGCACCTGAAAATTTTGGATTTCCTTTGAAAAAAGAAAGCTGAGAGCTGAGAGCTTCAATAGTCATACATCATGTCTGAGTTGGACATCTTCCAGTTTAGGAATTTTTCTAAGTGTTTCCCTGCCACTAAGGTTTGACGTGTTGAAAAATTCAAGAGTAGGGTCGAATAATATAATACCATGGAAAAATACAGGAAAAATTCAGCTCAGAAACAGCTCATGATAACTTTCCAGGATAAAGCTACTTAGATCTATGAAAAACCAAAATCACACTGGAAAAAAAACCCTTTTTTTTTTTTTTTTTTTCTTCTCTCTTACAAGTATATATGGAATTTTTTAAAAGTGTGAAATTATTTTCTCTATATAATACTGATGTTTTCTTCTTTGGAAAAACTCAGAATTGGATTCAAAATATAATAGCCCGTCATGAAGCATTTTGTTTAAATACAGAATAAAAATCTATTAAAAATGTTTGATCCATTACAACAGTGTATTTTCATTAACTTGCTTAAAGTTTCACACTTCAATATTGTAAACTTACACAAATATAGTTTTCAATTATTCTAATTATTTGAACAAGGACTAGATTGTAGTAAGGTTTCTGGGAAGATGAAACATTCCAAATAGAATAAGGATCCACTGTTCCTTCATCTTTTTTGATGTAGATACTATGATATATTTCTTTTGTATCAAATGGACTTTTTGCATCCTTGACTCTGTAACTCAAGTAAGAAATCAAGAGTCTAACTTGAGTTCAAACAGAAATATACTGCAATAATATAATAGTGGAAACCAGGGTGTAGAAAAAATTATTTCTGTTTTTCTCTTTTCACCAATTAGTTTTTAAGTCAGTTTATTTGATCCTTCTCTTCAAAATTATCAAAATACCTACCTGAAGCTAATGTGGGTTAAAGCTATTATGATTGGCTAACATGAAAAAAAAATAAAAAATGATCCCAAATGAAATTTTCTACAGCTGAAGAAAAAGTGCTTCATTACTCCAATTTTACTTTTTTTTTTTTTTCTCTGTCAAGTTCCAGATAATCCCTGTCTTCACTGATCAGCAAAGAATATCCTGAAAAATTTTCCAAAGGAACAGGATTATATGAGTTTTCTCCTCAGGAAGTGTACACAGACAATGCTAAATAACTGAAATCACTGAAACCATAGCACTTAAAATGTCTCTCTGTATGTCAAGATATGGAATTTATAAAGTATAGTAGTTATCATGTTAAAGTTTCAGATAATGTCACATTATTATTTTATTTTACCTTGTGTGTAGCAATAATGTACATTCTTATAATAAAATCTGAAGTTCAGTGAGATTTAGTTTTTAATCAGGTGTATGAGTTTAATTTTCTGCCTAAGTATCACATCTGAGTGACACTGCTACAGTGAATAAGCTATGAAGGGGTCATAAGGTGTAAAAATGTGAGGCTAAGAGTCTTGTTTTAGTGTGAGGCTCATATCTATAGGTCATAAAGCAATATCTTTTGTTTTATTATTATTTATTTTGTTTTAGTAAGAACCTCATTTGATTTAAATCTAAAGACTTTTAAATTGCACAAAGCAATTTTAAATTGCACAAAAGCTACAGAATGCACATAAATTTCCTACACTTACAGTTCCCAGCTGCCTCTGCTCAGAAAAGTCAAGTGTAACTCAAAGGAGCTTAATTTGATGTTAAAATTCAGGTGTTTTTTACTGTACAATTTAACCTTAAAATGTAAAGACAACAGGAGCATTTGTGTGGTAAAGTAATACTGTTTATGTTGATTTCCATTTTTTTATGGGGTCAAATTAGTCCTTAAAATAATTCTAGTGTGTCATAAATGATTGCCTACAAATAAAGATAAATAATGATGGTGCAGAAATTTCCACTTCTGCTCCTAAAAATCAAGTAAATACTTATTTATAAGAAAAATGCTTGTCTTGAAACATCAGTTACGATTAATCTATTCAGTTTTACTGGGGTTATGTAATAGCCTTAATCTATCCATATAAGAGCTGTGCAACAATTTACAAATTGAGAAGAGATCTCTGATGGTCAGCTAAAGCTCTCATTCCTGAGAGCATTTGGTATACACAGAATCATAGAATACACCAATTTGGAAGGGACCTTTAAGAATCATCAAGTCCAACTCCTGGCCCTACACAGGACCATACCCAAGAGTCACACCATGTGACTATTATACAGGTGAAGTCAGTCTTGATCAAAAAAACCCAACTTTAACAATTCTAAATTACATGGATTTACCTTAACATTGGAACAGTTTAGCACAACAGTGATCCGAAAAGGACAAAATAGACTGACGTCTATTATAATACCAAGTACCTTGAAAATTCAGACTGTTAGAGTTTTAGAAAACCTACTTTTTACTTGATTCATTGAATAACCACAAAATATTTGGCAGGAGATTAAAGAAAATTTATTTGGCATGAACCCACACTAACCTCTTGTTAATTGGTTTTTCTGATCTCCAAGACATATGTGCCAGGTGTTAAAGCAACAGCATATGAAACAGAATGCATTTTTTTCAGTTAGCTGACACCACAAGTATTTTTCCTTCTTTTTTTTTTTTTCTAAATATGCTCTAAATGCACTATACTTACATCTGTACTAATGTTTGCTGAAATAATCAGATACAATATGAAACATAAGATTTCTCATGGGTAAGATATGTATGAAGAAATAAATATGACTTCAAAAACAGGAAACTCTTTATAACTATAAATACTTCCCATAGGAAAAGGATAAACTCAAGAAACATAAAAACAGACTCTGGAAAAGAAATGCTTTGCTTGAAGAGACTTTGAAGGCCTTTCACAGAGATCATGGTAGACATGATGACCCTGTATTGCTGTTGTCACCAGATATCACTGAATTCCTCATATAAACAAAAAGAAGTAGAGAGACTAACAGATTTGTTTTGGAACTGCTTTGACCCCAGAGTGTTGTGTGTTGGCGGTACATTTTTTTAGCAGCAATGTCTTTAGGACTGGGAAATCCTACTTTCTGAGAGGAATCTGACTTATTATATTTTTTTCCCCACAGCTGAGTCCTACCAACCATCTATAGCCAGATGAGGTACATAACAGAAGCATTTTTATAATGAAAATGCCATAGAATAGGTGAACAACACCAACACCTCTTCATTCCCCTAGTGAAAAGCTTGACTTAATGAGAGCTTTGATTTTGATTGTTGGAAAACTGTACTACTGGAAGGTTTCCTGGCCGTAAAATGGCAGGTCTGAAATGCCCAGCAGACACACAGTCATTCTATAACAAATCTAACAGGAATCCTCTGCTTGTGCAAACAACACTGTTCAGTACTTCTTGATGCTCAAAGTAAAGGAAGATGAAGCATATCTTCAAACTGCACACAGCTCTACAGAGACACATTACATGGTATTCTTTACAGAAATGTAATACACAAAAATAAAATTGATAAAGGCATAATCAGGACAATCTTACTGTATGTAATTTATGTACAATCAAACACAAAACTGGGCATGGCAAATTTCTTGTATTTTTATCTTGCATCTAGAGAGTTTTCAGTCTTGCTAATCCTTGGACTACCACATTTGTTTTGAAGCCACTAGAAATTAGTTATATCCAAATCAACACCTTCAACCTTTCCAAAATAGTAAGTGGGCAGCGTTTGATTTCAGCATTCAGCACTGAATATGATTTTACTAGTCCTGAAGAGCAGGACTAGTCTATATAAAGTAACTAGCAACACAAGTAAAAAGAACCAGATTTGAAACACTGTGCTTAAAAAACGAAATTCTATAAAACTAGAAAGTGTGGCATACAAAAGCTACAGAATGGATATAATTTTTTCAAACTTGCAGACCTAAGGATGTAACAAGTTTTCACAGGTTCTACTACACTAAAAGTCTTCAATGTGAAATGAAGATGTGTAACAGGAAATTACCCAAGTACCACCAATATCAACATTCTAAGTATGTCTCATTGCAATTTCATTTAGCATTAACCAAATGATGTTTAGTATAAAATTAAGCTTTGTTGAGAGTGTTTTGTTTTTTTTTTTTTGTTTGTTTGGGTTTTTTTTAAGCAGTCTGAAGCTTATCAAATCACCTTTATCAGTTATGTGTGATAAACTCTTTTCAGCAGCAAATCTACTGATGTATGCTTTATGCAAAAAAGCTCTCCTGCTTCTGGTCACCTTGAAGCCCACTTTGTTAGACATCTAAAACTTGCCCACACTGTTGTATAAAATGCAGAGCAATATAATAATGTGTACCATCAATATAATACATCAAAGTGTATGGACATGTATAAGCAGTTTCATAATCCTGGAATGTTTTGGATTTGGTTAACATGTGTTATGACCCACCCCAGAAGGGGAGTGTAACCCCTTGTTAATAAATCCCTTTGGATGAATTAGAGTGAAATGGCACTGAACAATCAGTGTTTGTAAATATATATTGAGATGGATTTATTTTAGAACAATTTTGTTTCAAAGGTAAACAACTATGTTGCTGTTTTGGGTGTTATCAGCTGTGGTAATACAGTCATATTAAAGCATAAAAATAACACTTAGGAAAAAGTCTAAGGGAGAGAAAGAAAGGGTAAGGGTCCTAAGATATACATAGTCACTCCCACTGGATCTAGTGGTGAAACAGACAGTTTCCATGTCTGCTGGTTGAACTGGTGGTCACTGTCCTGTTGAAGTGATGGTCTTGATCCTCTGGGGCTTGGGAAGACCCACACAAAACTCAAAGACTTCATGAGTTATTATACGCTTCAAGCTCAGATGGGAATGCCTTGTACTTTCCCTGAAGCAGGGAGTTTTACAATGGATAGTGTCACAGGGCCTGTAATGAGTCTCTGATGCATCCTAAGATGTTAAGTTGCCTATTATGTCAGCATCGATCCTGGACCATTGTGGTCTAACATTTGAGATGAAAGCCCAGGCCAGATGTGGAATGTCTTTGAGGTTCCCCGGAGGCATATTTACAGCAGAGTCATCGTGTAAGAGAGGACATTGGCATGATAAGAAGGATTATCCAACCTCACAGGATTTGCATCTTATTAGTCTCCTCCCTTATCTGGAAATCCAGTTTGTAACTTCAGGTATGCACAGCCTTCTGCACCTGGGATAGCTGGACAGTGGCACCCACTTATCTGATCTGAAGCAACTTTTGCAGTAGGCATATTCAGGGAGTGGTAGGCTTTGCAGGGTGAGCAGTTGTTTCTTTTCAGTTTGCTACAGTGGAAAAAAAAAAGTCTTTTGGTGATCTTACAATGTTTAGGTCATTATTTCAGTCTCTGACAACATGTAGAGATCAGCTTGAGAGTACATAAGCACAGAGTTCTGTGTAAGAAATGTACATGTATGTTTCTCTATATACAAGTCATGCCCATTGAAATTTCCAGTGTTGCCACTACAGCTTTTCTCTTCTCACAGTTTGGTACCTCATTCATTATTGACTTTCTAATTTCTGCAGCAATAAGTAGGTAAAGATGAGAGTGATTGTAAAAGGTAACCTCATTTGCTATATAACCTTGAACAATTGCCAGAGCAGCATGTCTTCTGGGTGCACAAAAAAGTATAGCTCTGTGACTCTGTTGTACTTATTCCTAATCTAGATCTCAGGCTAACAAATATTTCAAGAAAAAGTTCTCCATTGTTCTTGGAACCCTAGAGTGAAAAAGCCCATCTGAAAGAGTAGTGAATTTGTAAACTTGTACAAAGCAGAGTCAGTGCAAGTGAATACAGACTTTTAGGAAAACTAAGCAAAAATATTTATTGAATATATGTAAAATGAGATTTGGTTTTTGTTTGGTTTGTTTGTTTTGTTTAAGTGCTCAAAATAATTTAGGACTAGCAGATACTGTTTATGTCAGGGAGCCCCAGAATGAGCATTCATTCTATTGCCCCATCCAATACTGCATGTCTACAAATCCTGATAATTATTTTCATTAAATGTGCTCCGTAATTGCTTGACAGGCTTGCTGCAGCTGTCAACAAGGGAGCAATAAGACAGAATAGAAATAAGTGACAGAAGACACAAAGCATCTTTTTTTTTTTTTTCTTTCTGTAAATATACCATATTAGAAACTAAAAAAAAAAAAAAAAAAAAATAAAAAAACTTAAAAAAAAAAGTTTTGAATCTAAAATATCACATTTATATCAAGTAAGTCTAATAGAGGATTTAAAATGAGTATTGACTCTGATGAAACCATAGATCAGATGATTTGGAGATTATGTATTCCATCTGAAAAAGACAAGACAATGTATGATATGGGTTATTTTAAAAATGCAAGTGCAGCAAAGGTACACAAACCATGGAATACCTGTGCAACTTTTAAAAACGTTATGTGAATTTGCAAGTATTACCCTGAACAGTGATTTATATAATACAATATGTCTGCTTTTGGAATAAAGTATTGTAGAAAATAATAACAAGAATGCCTACTATGGCATAGGAAATGCTAAAGCTAAAATGATAAATTGGTTTGGATTGAAATGACCTTCAAAGGACATTTTTTCATCCAATCCCTCCACCATGGGCAGGGACATCTTCCACTAGACCAGGTTGCCCGGAGCTCCATCCAGCCTAGCTTTGAACACTTAGCATCCACAACTTCTCCAGGCAACCTGTTTCAGGCAACCTGTTCAACCTTCCTCACCACCTCACAATAAAGAATGCCATTCTTATGTGTAAAAAAAATGCTATGTCTGCTATCCAAATTGGTTGTTTTGTTTTTGTTTTGTTTTGGTTTGGTTTGGTTTGGTTTTTTTTCTGTATTGGGAATATTTCCAAAACATTTTTATTTATTGACTGATCAGCCATTTGCCATCCCATAATTTTGGCAAAACATGGAACAGCCTGACTTTTCATTGTAAAGGGAAGCTGTTTATAATCATGTGATGCTTTTTAGGTTACA
>JAWWTY010000106.1:72975321-72997841 GCA_035222235.1 Margarornis squamiger | reverse complement strand
CCAGCCTGACCTGGTACATTTCCAACTATGAGGTATCCACAGTTCTTCTGGGAAACCTGTTCTATTGCCTCACCACCTCACAATAAAGAATGTCATTCTTATGTGTAAAAAGAATGCTATCTCTGCTATCCAAATTGGTAGTTTTGGGTTTTTTTTGTTTTTGTTTTTTTTTGTTTTGTTTTGTTTTGTTTTGTTTTGTTTTCTGTATTGGGAATATTTCCAAAACATTTTTATTTATTGACTGATCAGCCATTTGCCATCCCATAATTGTGGCAAAACATGGAACAGCCTGACTTTTCATTGTAAAGGGAAGCTGTTTATAATCATGTGATGCTTTTTAGGTTACAAAACACCTTAATTTTTTCTGAGGGGATATAATCAGTCAGTTTCTTACTTAATGGTTGACTTGATACCTGTCCCCTTTAATATTTGTATTTACTACAGGCAATAAAATATTATGTAGTTGTTTGGGTTTGAGTTTTTTTTGTAAATAAGCAAAAAATAGTGAAACAATATACTTTAAGTGAGCTCAGTGTCAAAAATCTAATTATATCAACTCATCTTGAAATCAACAAGGTCAACAAGCATGCTGAGATATCTGAAAATTTTATTTTTTTTTTTTCCTACCAGTAAGACCATCATTTTTCAATTAAAAAAAAAAAAAAAAAAAAAAAGCTTATGGAGCTAAGCAAACTATCTAAATTAAAGTATCTCCTTTATTATAGACAAGTTAAAAACATAATGAGCAGGAAAGTTCAGAGATGAATTCATGGTGCTTAACCTGTGATATTTCCCTCTGACACAGGCATGTCTGTGCACATATACATGCACATTCACACAGAAATACACACACACATCTACATGCATTTATATGTATAAAACACAATTCAGATTAGCCTCTTCTTTCCTTTACAAAATCACAGTCATTGTAACACTTGATGTCAATTAAGGCAGTTTTAGTCTGGTCTCCTGATGTGTTTCAAGTGTTGCTGAATGAATTCCGCAGATTATGATTTTGGTACAATTACATAAAATGACAGAACTTTTTACAAGCTATCTACCACCTGTGCTACACTGTCTTTTTCCTTGCAGTTCCAGTCTTCTCAGAAGTAGGTTATATAACTTTCTGACTACTGTAACTCAAAGGACCCTATCAACAGAGTTTCTCCATTCAATGGCATGAATTATTTTCTTATTTCTGTCATATTTCTTAGCAAATTTCAAAGCGACCCCAGTTGATATGCACAAAGCTATGTTAAGTAATTGGTAAATTACTAAGCTTTTTTTTTTTTTTCAGTTTAACAGTGAAATAGTAATTCTGATCAAGTTGTAGGTTGCCAAACCTTTCTTCTTAAAAATGTCTTTATTTTTTTGTAATATATGACTTAAGCTAAAATATGTATGAAGATAGTTAAATATCATTATAAACATTTGGGCAGGTTTTGACTGTTTATGTACAACTTTAATACCAAGCTTGGTTAGTCTGAACCTTTTCATCCCAGCTTAATAAATATTTTTCCTCATAATTTCTGTTAGCTTGCTGTTACTACCCTCTGTGAGGCCATGTTCCTCCAAAATATATTAACACATTTTATAATCAGTATACTGTTTTTTTTTTTCTTTTATTGCTTTTATCTTTTAAAAAAAGAAAATCCTGGGGGGGAAAAGTAAATAGATACAATGAATTAATTATTCTGGGGATAATAATGATTAGTATTAAAGCCATCATGTAATTTCATTCCAACTGAACATATGTCTAAGTGTGTCACAAAATAAGAAATTATCTGAATGTGAATTTCTACATATACTGCATTACTTTTAGTTATATTTACTTCACAAGGGGAAAAGTGATTGATCATTGTATTCTTCATAATAACTTACTTTTACCAGAAGTCATGATATAACCAATTGATTCTTTTCTATGTGTACTCAAAAGAAAAAAAAAAATTAAACAGTGCTACTATTCCACAAGGGAATTCGGGATCAGCTGGGGTTTGTGCTGTGCAAACTGAAGAGTAAATACTTATATTCCTCAGTGAAGCAAGGAGAAAGGCAGAAAAATGAGATTATTCTTTTCACACTAAATAAAATTAATTAAGTTCCTATTGAAAAATCCATCAAGTTTCTAAGGTAAATGTATTTACCTAAACTACTTTTTCTGTATATGGGTAGTTATTTCTGAAATCACAATCTGGATTAATTCTTTTCTGCTAATAAAAATGTGTTACATATTGGGAAGAAATTTTATCTTCATTTATCTGTCAAACCTCTGATGTCCTGGTTCTTTTAGCGGTAGCCAGGAATTGGCATGGCTAGGACCCAGAAGTTATTCTATATCACCTCACATGGAAAGGGAGTCTCATGAGGAAAGTAAGCATGAATGAGGGAGCAGTTGGTTAATGCCAGTTCTGAGATGGAGGGAGCAGTCAGGATATCATGGCTATGGTTGGATCAGGTGAGGCTCTGAGGTGAGCATTTGGCATGTGAATCACTCTCTTCCTTTTATACACTTTTGTTATTAATATCATTGCTGTTACTGTTTGTTTCCTTATCCAGTTGTTGTTTTCATATCTCGAACTGTGATCTTTATCTTTGGTGCCTCCAATTCTTCTCTCCACTCACCACAGGCAGAAGGGAGGAGGAGAGAAATAAGTGAGGGCCAGTGTGGTTTGAAGAGTCTCAGTGGGAGCACTAAATTGGAGAGTAACAGTCCTAAACCACAACGTGTCAATATTTTAGATGGGTGATTTTTCTTTCTGTCATTGTAGTTTTTAGTTCTTTTAAATATATTCAGTGTACTTCTACCTTTTGTTTATTCAAGCTCTGGGTTCTCCATTTATTTATTAATTTTATAAACATAGTTAAAAGAATTCAGCTTTCTTTTTATTTCCTTCTGCGTGGGAAAACATCAGGACTGAGAACTGATGTGTAGTTTTATTTTATTTCTCTGTATAGACTCAAATTAATGGCTACTGCTTTGGGAGAATCAATTGTGCCCAAAGATCAATTAATAGTTTTCCTTCTTTCACCCACATCTAAAACAGAGGTGACATTGTGTATGTAATTTGCATATACAGCTGAGAAAATCCAAAATAAAGTGATTAAAAGTAAATTAAGTAAACAGTCCACACTGGACTCCAGGGTAATTAGAAAACATTGGTTTTGATAGTTATATATTATGTTTGTGCATGTACTGACTATAAATGCCAATGATAATTTGTTTACTATTTAAATTTTACTTTATATTGCTCACAAATTTATTTGAAAATATGAGAATACATATGGTTGAACACACACTGCTCAACCATAATAAGAAAAAAAAATAAAAAATAAAAAATTCCTTGCTATACATATCCATCTGATCATTGTTCTAGATGTAAGTATTTTCAAACTGTATAAATTACTGCAATCTGTATAGAGGTGTCACAGAACTCTAATATTTCCACAAGCAGTATGCCAGCAGGAAAACAATCATAGAAAATATTATTGGTAATCAGTTTTGTAAGAACCTTTTGGAGATTCATGAAGCCATATATCAGTCCTGAAACTCATGTACTGATTTTATAATGTTCTCTCTTGATTTAAATCTATGACTAAATAACTGTTTATCAGCTACATTTTCTATCCAATAAGTAAAAATAAAAAAAAAAAAAATAAAAAAATTCTGGTTTGGCTTGCAGCAAATTAAAACAAAAAAGTAAACAAACAAACAAAAACCAAAAAAAAAAAACAAAAAACCCATCCAAAAACCTAATCAAAACCAAACAAAAATCCTGAAAAGAATGAATAAAGTTTACTACACAAATGCCTCTTTTGCCTAAGGAAACATTTCTTTTCTAGAATAATTTTAGTTTGGATGGCAAAATAAGTCTGACCTTAATGTGGATAACTTGCAGTGCCAGAGCCATCATGTTCTTTCCAGAACAGAATGTGTTTACTTTTAACACTTTTTCCCAAGCACTCTTGTCTTTCAGGAAATCATGGGACCTTTGATGTGTGAAATCTCTGATAGGTTTAAAGTTAGAACTGTAAAAACATTGATGCCAATCTTCTGAAATATTCATAAACAATTAATTTTATATAGGACAATTCTTTGCTCAGTAAGAAATGGGTCACCTGAAACAGAAGCAAAAAGAGCTGAAGAAGAGTTCAACTACATGTTTCAAATGCCAGCTTTTATTTAGACTTGTCTTAATGGAAATGAATGGCAGTTTGCAGAGAGATGTTGACTTTGGAATAAGATAGATGTGTAACATCTTTTGGTTAAATCGTCTGGGTTTTCTCCATTCATGATGGAGATAGCTGACATGAATCCTAGTCTTTGTATTTAGTATCGTAGATGCAGATCTACAGTTTTAAGTGAACACAGGTATACAATTTACCTAACCAATAAATCATACAGTGCCTAGTCATTACACAGTGATCAAAATGTTTTTGCATGAGAAGAAAGTCTTCAATATATTGTGCCTAAATGTGAGTTTTCTTTAATCTACAGGCTAAAGATCTAAATCAGCAGGCTCAAGGCTTCTTTGGTTTGTTCATATTCTGAACACCTATAATTAACACTGACAAGTGATCATAACTAATATAGTGCAAGTCACATTTCAGTTGAGTACAGTTGCTACAATATATTGAGAACAAATTGAACAACTAAAAATTCAGCAACTAATCACTTCATTTCATAACATAGAAGGCGACAAGCCATAAGAGAGACCAGAAGACTGAATTCAGCAGTGAACTATTCACTTTGAATTTTCTGCCCTTTACTCCCCACAAATCATTTTTCCACAATATTTTTTGGAAGCAAAGTCAGTTCTTCAGCTTTTTGTTTAGTTGTGTGTCCTCTCCCCTCTCTTCTGTTTCCACATAGCTCTTAGATGTCTCTGGGGAGATGTCATTAGAAGATTCTCCTTTCCCTGCATACAGCGTCAGGAACTGATTGGACTTACCATACCTGCATGATACAAAACAGACTGATCAGTGCTGCTTCTCCTCTCATCTGCCTTTAGGTGTATGCAGTAAAGTCAAGAGATACAGCAAAACATTTTCTGAGAGTCAAAATGCCGTACCAAAAATTCCGTATCAAAAGCAGGAAAGCCTGGAAGAAACAGGTAAGCAGTGGTATGTCTGGGATGACCCAAAATAAGACAATTGGAAAAATGGAGACAAATATGTGATGGAAAAAGTCAGCAGACCTGTGTTCTGTGAAGGAGAAGAAGAAAATGCAGGAGAAAAAAGAAAAGCACATGCATGTTGAGAGAAATTCTTATGAAAATGCTGAGGAGGGGTTGTGTCTACCTTACAAATAAAACACTATTGCTAGTCCTTCACTTACATTGGGTATGCAGCTAGAGAGTAGACAAGACAAGGAAATTCTGAACCAAACATAGTGAGATGATTGCAAAATTATGAAGATGCTTTGTTATAAAATGGAAAAAGGAAGACACTTAGTAGAAGAATGAAAGAAAAAGTATGATGATTAAATGGAATTAAAAAGTGATCAGTTAGTGACTGGGTGAAAGGCCTGGAGAAACCATAATGATAAAGTAAAATATGCAAGAGTAAAAGAGTTACAAGACAAAAAAATTTCTGGTGACCCCAGGTCTTTTTCCTTAGTTCCTTTGTAGATAGTGTCCTAAGTAACTGCAGGGAAGATTTAAGTCTAGAGAAGAAAAGCATCATCAAAGTTGACTGTGAGCTCAAGGGATGTATTGAAACATTTGCCTAGAGAACAGTAAAATAATGATAGTAAGAAAGGAGGAGAAACAAACCAATAGGACAGTTTTTAATCTCTTCACTAAATATCTCAAGTAACTTTAGTGCATATTTTATATGATATGGATTTTCGTGCATAAATTCTGTCTGATGTTTTTCCCACGTCATACACACTGGTTAAGATGTCAAGACATGAGCTCAAAGGTCTTTGGCAAGGCTCACAAAGTCTTCCTATTCCCTCATAAACTACATAAATTATCCTTGAGAATGAGGGTTGAACATCCAAGCAAACATTCATTAGCTGTGAGACTCCTGAGAATGCCGACTAGTGAAATTGAATTAATTTTTCTGCTATTGGGCAGCAAAATTGTATTTCCCTTGCTCTAATCTGAAGTGTGTATTATTGTTCTAGTCCACACAGATTTTCTTAGGCCTTAAAAGAGTAATAATAATTCCTGATCTTACCTCTGAACTTTAAGAACTGAACAGCCTTATATTAAAAAGACATATCTTAATATAAAGCTATCTGATTTGTCGTTTTTATCTGCTGGGTATTTTACATCTTCTACAGTTAAAAAATTCACAAGATCAAAATGACACCACAAAGTGGTCCTTTTATATGTGTTAATATAATAGTGTGTTTTGTCTCAGAAGTCAGAAAGCCTGATTACAGACTTTTTTTTTTTTTCCCCACATCACAAAGAAAAAAATGTGTCAATACTTATATCCATGCTAGAAAAAAAATAAAAAAGTCACACTTGGTTACCCATGCAGTCTTTCACTGGTGTCTAGTCACTCTTGGTTACCCATGCAGTCTTTCACTGATGTCTTCTCTTCCATGTATGACAATCAACTGAATATATGTTTCATCACATAAGGTGAATAGTTGTAGAACTGCTTCTTTTCAAGGCATTGGAAAACCTGTGACACATCTCACATTAATAAAGATAAGGTTTTGATACAAATCACTCTAAATAATGATAATAATAAATTTTTAAACCTTATGTAAGAACTTGGAAAATAAATATCTAAAATTATTCTTTAAACTTCGAATTTGATCACACAAAAGGCCAATAATGTGTCCACAACACCATTTTTTAAAATACAACAATAATAAAAAAAACATTATGAATTAAAAAAAAATAAATAAACCCAGGAAACAAGACAAAGTGGAACTGGAAAAGAAAATAGTAGGATAGGGGAATAAGCACTTACTAAGATCATACCTCCAGATGGCTTAATTTTAGGAAAAGATCCCTAGCAAATAATAAAAGTAATTGTAAGAACTCAAATATGTCACAGCAAATCTGTGAATAGTAGTAAGTTTGTTCTGCAAGTAATCTGACCACCTTGTTTATTTCTTAATTTTTATTACCTTTGATCATTGGAGGAATTAAATACCTAATTTTTGACAGAAAATAATTACTTAGCTCTTTATTATCTCGTATCAGTTTTTGTTGCCTTCATCTTTTCCGAAACCTTGTTTCCCAATATCTGTCATTCCATTTTAGTTGTTATTTCTCTGAGTTTAGAAAGAAAGTTTCTGAAAGAGATTTAGTCCAGAGAAACCTATTTTATGGTGGGAAAACACTAAAAAAAAACCAGAAAACCCAAGTAACAACAGCCTCCGCCCTCTCCCTGCCTCCCCTGCCCTCCCTGCCCCCCTTAAACACATACACAAAAAGTTGAAGTCATAAAAGTAATCTTTAAAAGTTCTATGGCTTCACAAAAAATAATAAACTTTAAAGACCATATTGCTACCTTTTATAATGAATCTGGCTTAATTACAGTATCAGTCAAAAATAAAGCATAAATATGTCCTGCTTTATAAATGAAAAGTTAGAAAGTATCACTACAAAGAAATGATCTCCAGAATCATCAAATGTTATTGTATGTTTTGTGGGCTTGTGAAGAATATTAGACAACATTTTCAATATATTTCCTATGTTATTTACATTACCCTACCATCACAAATACTGACCTTCATGTTCTACTGGGGCATTTTCAGCAGGAGGCTGGAAATCAGTTGGTCATGAGCCAGCTAAGAACATTTCTCATAATTCTAAATCCTGGCCTTCCTTGTATGCCTTACTATTGCTTTACAGTTCCTTTTTTTTACAGAACTCAGATGTACGGTGTTTAGAACTTATATTTCCCTACTATCCGAAACAGTTCTATTAACTCTGGTCTCATCTTTAAGACTGTCTGCTCAGTGTTTCTTTTGCACAGCCTAATTTAAACTGAACTGATAAAAAGTGTCATGTTACTTACAGGCTTTCATTATTTTTGCCAAAGGTGTGTCCGTCATTCTCTGAAGAAGGTATTAATACTGTTCTTCATATTTTTCAGATACCCTGACAGATACCCTTACAGATTAGTCCTATGTTCTAGTTTCAAAGCTAATTAATTGTGGTGAACACTAAAGACTGCTGTTAATTCTTCCCCAAATCCTTCAGACTGTTACAATCAACATTCATATTTTTCAGCAGACTGGGTGTGGACAAGTATTACAAAAATGAACAAACGACCCACCTGAAAAGGCATACATGATTTATATGTAGGTGAATCTCCTTACACCTTAAGAAACTACCCTTTAACAAGCTGTGGAATGCCAAGTGGCAGCAGATAGCCTTTGGGTGTTGCCATCTGTAGCACCTTCTGAGAGCTGCCATTACACACATATCCACAACCATATCTTTCTCTAGTGTTTCAGCCTACAAGGGTAATTCAGGTGTTCAGAAGCTGTGTGATAATAGTGTATAGAGAGAAACAGATGGGACTCAGGATCAAAACAGTTAAAATTCTTGATTAAAGAAACTAATTTTCTTCAGATTATTGACCTGTTCTTACAAAGCTATGTCACAATATACCCACCAGCTTTTACTGGTGGGTAATAAACAATTAAAATAAAATAAAATAAATTAAAATAAATATTTGTAACACTGACAGAAAAATCAGATGACTTTCCAGACTTGTGCTTTTCAATAAAAAACAACAATGAAGGATTCCTCATAATTAAACCAACTGCAGCATAATTTAGAACAAACAAGCCTGAAGAAGTATTGCAACTGTGAAGAAATGTGCTGCAGAATAGTATTTGCTTGCAAAAGTTAATGACTGGCTGCCTGTTATACTGAAAATGCAGAAAATCAATACAGATATAAGACTCCAGAGCTGGGTGTCTCAAAATACTTTTATTAATCTGAAACAACAGGATTGCTTAGTATTATTATAGTGTCCCACTATCCCCAAAATGCCACTGAAAAGTCTCTGAATGCCAGGCAAGGACATATGAGAAACAGAAAAATATACATGTCAAGTCCAAATATAGCTGATGATGGAGGTGGAAAACTTCACAGCTATATCACACTATTTTTATCACTAAAAGCACTTGCAATTCAGAAAAAACTTTCAATGTGTAAAGCTAGTGTAAACAGATACAAACAATAGGAAAGTTAAATTCAGAATATTAAAATACTTCTTTTAAACTAAGTGTGACTATAAGAAAGCAGGAGTGGTAGGTAGAAGAGTTATTTACAAGGGGAAACAAAGAAACCAAAATCAAATAAAATCAAACATCCCAAGTCTAGACACCATTAAGTCTAAATCAATTTCCAGAAAACTAGTCAGAATTGATGTTACTCTGTAACTACCAAACTGAAAGCAGCAGAGTAATGTCTTCAAAAGAGTTTCTCCTAATGGTGTTGATTTCTCTGTTCAATGTAAAAACAAATGAAAATTATTCTGGGCATCTAAATAATTTTCAGGTAATGGTCTCCCCTAGTGAAGGCATGAGCAGAAAGTTGAATGTGCATTTTCCACTTAACTATCCTCTCACCCAGCCTGAGTTATTTCTGTGTTACTCTTACTTGATTTTCCAGAAAAGACCATGATGATTTGATCAGTTAGAATGTGTTTTACATCACAAAAATATTACAGAGTGGAAAATATATACCAAATCTGCATATAATCATAAATGAACACACTTTATGTAAAATAATGCAACTCAACTTCCTCAGAGTGCTGAACATTCTAAGAATGCTTTCAGTTATTGTTTTTTTCTCCCTTGCTGTGATGGTGATGGGCAATAAACTTCCTCTTTAAATTTGCTGCTATTTGAGGATTCCAAGTATAACCCCAAGATTATTCCTGTGTCTGGGATACTCATGGATCTTTTGGACACCTATGGAAAGATATAGTAACAGCTCTAAAGCTGCTGGGAAAATGCAATGATTTAAAAAGCTCAGCACAGGAGAGATAGCAGTAGCTACAGTTCTCATTTTTGTGTGAAAGGAGAACAAACATGTCATGTATTCCTCAGGAGTTCATTTTGCAGATAAGATGCATTTCACTATAAAAGGATAGTTCAGACTGGAGGGCACTTAAGGAGATCACCTGCTCAACTGCCTGCTCAAACCAGTGTCAGCTATGAGGCTCAGTGTTGTCTCATGTCAGCTCGGTGTCTGACGCAAACCTCAGGGTCTTTTTATTTGTATAGCCACACTCCAGGCAGGCAGTTAGTCCCCAGCCCATATACTCCCAGGTGCAGAATTTGGCATTTGTCCTTGATTATCATAAGGTTCATTTTGGGCCATTCCTTCAGTCTGTCTGTGTCCCTTCAGTAGGCAATATGGCTTTGAGCATATCAGCTATTCCCTTCATTTTGATGGTTTCCACAAGGTTAATGAGAGTGTCCTTTGTTGCCACTTCCAGATTATTGATAAAATCATTAAGTGGAAGAGGTCTCAGGATATGCTCCTGCAGTACTCCACTACTTTCCAAGCTCCCGGTATACGACAGTTTGGATGGATGCTCCTCACCCCTCCCCGCTCCACGTGGTGGCGGCCAGGGTCCCAGAGATGTTGCAGGGAAACCACACACCAGTGAGGCAGGCAGCAAAGAGGTTTTATTCCCAGAGTTACAGGTATTTATAGGGTTCCCAGGGGAGGATGTGAAGTCACATCCGGAACTGTGAGGGACAGAGGGTAGGGAAAGGGAACAAAGAAGCCAGGGACAAGGGGGACCGGAGACAGGGTGGCCAAACTGGTTTGGTCAGCTCCTTGCATACTAATGAGGGTGGTACCAGTTCCTTTGTTAAAAGACAATGGCAGTGGCCGACCTCATTTACAAGGGAAAAACCCTTACTTTAAAACATTATGGTATACTTCTTACAGCAACACCGGTAGAATACAAACCATTAACCACAACTGTCTGATCCAACCATATAAAGTGTTTCTTACTCACCCAGATCATGTATACAAACTACAGCATTCTAAATTAGATGAAAGAATATTGTGGTATGTAGTGGAGAAATCTATCTACAGCAAAGGGAAGCAGCATCCACTGCTCTTCCTTAACCATAGAACTCAATTAGATTGGGCAATCATGATCTACCCTTAGTAAATCCATGCTGCTTGCTCCCAGTTACCAGCTCCCAGTTGTCTCCTTCTTGTTCCGAAATACGCTTTGCAACAGGACTTTTCTCATGATTTTCCCAGGCAGGGAAGTGAAGCTGTACTTCCTCAGATTATCCACTTGGTACTTTTAGAGGACAAGTACCACTCCCACTTTTCAACACTTTTCAGGGATCTACCACAGTTTCCAGAAGCTTTCCAAGATAATAGAGACTAGTCATGTAGGGACACTGGCTGGCTCTCTCATGACTCTTGGATACAATATATGTAATCTCACAAACACTTATGGCTCCAATCCTTGCAAATTATCCCTGTATTAATCCCCATATGCTGCAGGTAGGTCTTCCAAAACTCTGCCTCTAAGCACAGGGGTCTGGGAGACCTCCTGATGAAGCCTCAGGCAAAGAAGGCATTAAGTACTTCAGCTATGTCTGTCATGGCTACTCCATCTGTACAACATTAAAGAAAAATTTTCCTTGTTCAACCTTTTACTGTTGTAGCAATAAAGGTCTTCTTGTTGCTATCAATGTCCCATGCAAGTCTCAGCTTCAGAGAGCTTTCACTTCCTTAGCACCACCCCTACATTCCCCAGTAATATTTCTTAATTTCTTCTAAACACAAGTTAAATAGGTATTAAATAGGATTTTTACCATTTAAAAGTATTGTAGTTCTTGTGGCACAGGAACTACAGTATCAGAAATGGAAAAAATCATGTAAGAAATGGGCCTGCAAAGAAGATGAAGAAGCTAGCCAAAATGCCTTAAAAACTGAAGCTTTTATTGTAATGTAAAAATGGAGTCATTGTCTTTTTTCCCTTAGTCACTGTCTTCTTCCCAAAAGCCCCTGAGAAAACCCTTATCTCCCTAGCCAGGCCTGCAAGGAATTCGTCCTTGAAGGACTCTGTTCAAGTTCTCCTATAGGCCCTTAGTTAACCCTCTCCCATTGGTTGTTATCCCTGGATTCTTATTGGTAGTAGATAGGATCCCTCTAAAATCTTTAAATACCTCTACTCATGTTAATAAACTCTCTCTCTGCTTCCTCTCCTATGGTCTTTGTGTGGCTCATTCTGGGACATCTCAGGGACCCCTTTGAGGGGAACAAAGGATGGAGCTTCACCGAGCAGCTGTCACAAGTTCTGAGTTGCTGAGGTCCAGGATGTTAATTCAATTTTTATTCTTCCAAAAATCTCACTCCTCCAAAAACACACTTTGGAAAAAAAGTTCTGTTGGAGTATTCCAGTTTGAAGTAAGTCTATCAGTCTTTATCTGTCTCAGATTTGATTATTTACTGTCCAAATATTAGAGAAAAATCTCTCTCTAAACATATATCGACTTGCAATTTTGACATTCCATCTAGTTTTTACATCAAAAAAAAAAATTAAATTTGTCAATTATAATTCTAATTCTTGGGTGTTCAAAGAACTTGGTAGAACAAGTATAAGGAAGTCCAAGGAAAACAGATGTATTTAAAATTCTTTTTACACTGGAATAACAATGGAAAACAAGAGCAAAGTAACCCTCAAATAAAACAAATGTAAGCATTTAATCAAGCTTAACCATATATTTTCAATACAAGTCCAGTGCACGACTATGTTAAGAGAATTGTGAAGTTCAAGGAAGGTTGCGTTGATTTTTAACAAATATTTCAGATTTTATTTCTTTGAATACTTACATCTTGGCTCATTATCGAACTTCGCAATCTTAAGTTTATATGCCTTGTGTTTCTGAGTGTAATCATAAGACATTAACTGCCAGCAAATATTACCAACCTGAATTAAATTTTTTTCAGATATCTATATGAAAATCACAGCAAATTCATTAGAGGATTCAAAGCTGGAGCAAAACCACAGAGAGCAATCAAGAATGGAGAAGCGTGTTTCCAACATGTGGAAATTGTATAGTTTAATATAGAACTCTTAAGACATATTCAGCTTTGAAGGAGCTAGTTACAAGCAAAAATGCATTTTTCTCCAACACAAAGCATTTCAATTGCATACTCATTCCTGTTCTATGCCTACGTTTACAAGCAAAACAGAATATAAGAAGTTGCTAGATGTAGAAATTAGTAAGTTTAGTTTATCACAATCTCTGAACAGGTGTAAAATATATGTAAGTGAAGATGAGTGTGAGAATTTGTGTGCCTGTTTGTGATATTTCAACAACAGGGTGAAAAAACTCTATGGAAAATTAAGAATGTTAAATTCTATTTTCTACACTGATTCAAAGAAATTCACTCTACATCAAAGTTGACCAATGTTAAATCACATTTCTTTTTATTCAGCGCTAGAGAAGTAATGGGGATAATCCTCCATAAGTACTTCTGATGGAATTACAAAAGCAAAACCCTTATATTTTCAAAGGTCATTTCACATTCATTTTAAATCCTGTCTTTCTATGCCTCCTCGCTATATAAGTCCTTTGTTTCTAGTCCATAAAAAATCCTTTGTATGATGCATTCTTTTTGTCTTGGATGAACTACTTCCCAGCCTTGAATGTCAAATGCTGATCAGTTACTCGTCAGTTTGAAGAGAGACATCCTATCTGCTTGCAAAAGTTATGTTCTTTTCTCAGTCTGTCTTTACTTGCAAAAGCTATATCCCTTATTTGAAGGTTAGGAAATTCTCAGCAAGTTAAGCAAAAATGCAAGATTCTTATTACATTATAAGTATACATGACTTTGGCCTAAAATAATTTTACATTAATTCTTTACTATTTTCTATTTAAGCATTAGTTTATTAAAATCTTAAAAAATAAAGCCTTAAAGGAAAAACTTATCCATAGTACTAAATCCAGGCTTAATTGGGAGTATACAATATTTAACAGCCCTTTTTCAACACATAAAAAGAAAACACAGGACAGGGCAACCCTGGTTGTGCATTTAGACCAGTCATGTTCTGGGTTGCATTAAGTACAACATCACCATTCCCTCTGCTCTGTACTGGTGCGGTCTCACCTCGAGTCCTGTGTACAGTTTTGGGCACCACAAATGAAAAAAGATATTAAACTATTAGAGAGTGTTGAAAGGAGGATAGTGAAGGATCTGGGGGAGTCACTTGGTTTGTTCAGCCTAGAGAAGAGGAGACTGTGGAGACCTCATTGCAGTCTTCAACATCCTCATGAGGGGAAGCAGCAGGATGAGTACAGGTCTCTGCACTCTCCTGACCAGTGACCAGACTCAAGGAAATGGCAGGAAGTTGAGTCAGGGGAGGTTTAGGTTGGATATCAGGAAAAGATTCTTCACCCAGAGGGTGGTTGGGCACATGAACAGGTTCCCCAGGGAAGTGGTCAAAGTACCAAGCCCAAGCCTGACAGAGTTCAAGAAGCATTTTGATAACACTCCCAGGAACATGGTGTGATTCTTGGGGTCTCCTGTGCAGCATCAGAAGCTGGACTTGATCCTGATGGGTTCTTTCCATTTCAGCATATTCTTTCCTTTTTTTTTTTTTTTTTTTCCTCCTAGAGTAACTATAATACCATATTCCTTCTGTAGGATCAGTGTTTTCTGGTAAACCACTTCACTGCACAAATGTACTTTCATGTACTCCTTTATAATTGTTAATTAAAATGTTGCTTTCCTGATAATTTTTGGATTTTGATGGTTTGGGTTTTTTTTTGTTTGGTTGGGTTTTTTTTTTTGTTTTTTTTTTTTGTTTGTTTGTTTGGTTTTTTTTGTTTTTGGTTTTTTTTTGGTTTTTTTTGTGGTGGTTTTTTTGTTTGTTTTTGTTTGGTTCAGTTTCATTTAGTTTTTTTTGTTTGTTTGTTTGTCTGTTTTCTGTTTGTTGGGATTTTTTGTTTTGTTTTGTTTTGTTGTTGTTGTTGGTTTTTCCCAGAAATTACACCTTTGTTTCTTCACCATGACATTTAGTATATTGTCCAATTAATCTTTTCTTGTTTTGGCCAGATAACATGCATTTACTGCTGTCATAGACATAGACTTAAGAGAGGAAAGGATGGGACGAATCTCAGTTGTTTGCGTTGACCACTCTATATCAGGACTGTGTCTGGCTATCATTTGTAGCTACAGTGAATTCTGCTTGAAGAATTATATCATGGTCATTCATTTCCTACCAGACTGATCTGTTATAACAAATCTTGACCTTTAATCTGTCTTCTCCAAGTCTTGCAGTGCACAGAAGCACAAATCACATATGTGAGATCTTTTCAAGCAGAGCTATGCATACAGCTCTTGTAAAACTGAAACTTTGTTTGTAAAAGGTTTGGTAAAACAGGCAAGAGTTTGTTTCTCACAAGGAAACAGGTCCTCTGAGGATAACAGTGTCAGAGTCTTTACCCTTTGAGACAATTCTACATATCCTCTAGAAATATTGAAATTGGGGTATCTTTCAGGGATTTTTAGGGTGGTTTCTTGGGGGTTTTAAAAAATTTTACACTAAAAATTCAGAAACTTAATTTTGTCTGTCTGATATTTTCAGATTAATTTTTCCCCTAAGCACAAAGGATTAAGACTTCCTATTAAGCTCAATAGTGGGCCAACTGTGTTTTCTATTCTTCTTTTCTTTTGTGTTACGCTGAAGGGCACTTCAGGCTGTCTGAAACTAACAGAATGGGTTTGTGATTGGAGCATCTGATGGTAAAAAGTGCAGACTGTTCCTATATGTCCTTTATCATTTTCTCATGACAACACAGCAGATTTTAGACTAGATTTTAGACTTTCATATTTGAAACTGTTTATGTGTATTTTAAAGTGTATTGAAATCATGTTTCAAATATTGAAGATGTTATGAAACTTACCCTTAGTTTTCTTCCATTTTATCTAGGAGATATAGATAATGAACAAAAATAATTTCAGATGCTTTTTGAGTATGCCATGGCCCTTAGGCTCTAGTTCATAAACAGGGTTATTTTAAAATTTCTTTATATTCAAGTGAGAGAGGAGATACCTCCTGAGGCTGAATCAGTGCACACCACAGCTCAGACATGGGTCACGGCAGCTCAGTCCCCTGGGAAGGTGAAGGGGACAGACTGTGGAGTCCACTGGCTCATTCAGAGTCTTGTCAATATCAAAGAAAATTTATTATATTGTGACTTTACTGTGTACAGTATCGTAAGAAAATGCAGTAGGCTTAGAAAAAAAAGAGTCTCAAAAGGTTAGCCTGCGTCTTAGGATATCATGAGACTTGGGAGAACAAAGGAACAATTAAACTTTATGAGACTAAGAAGTGAAATAATCTGCATGGGCTTTTGATAGGTAGTTTACTTAAAATGCTCCCTCTCAAAAAACAAACAAACAAACAAAAACAACAACAACAAAAAAACAGACCCAAGACAAAACAAGAACAAAACACAGAAAACTGAAGGAGAAAAAAATTATGAATCACAAAACCAAAGAGAACAAAAACATGACAGGGTACCAACAGACTCCTATTTATATGGTAACAATTTTTGTCAGCTTATGTTCTATTTACAAAATTATTCTTTGTATTGCAGCTCTGATTAGAAAGTCTTAAGACATTAAAATGCTCGATGATCTACACGGAAATTTAGTCCTCATTACAACAAAAAGCAACAGAATAAAAACGTATTAAAAGTCGTTTGTCTACACAGCAGAGAAATATATGTGAGATGTGAATAGAATGTGTACTGTTCTTACCAATATATAGACAGATATAAAGTAAAAATGATGGTAATTAAAGCTTGCTATACTAAGCCACTCTTTCAAACACTGTCAGAAGATGAATGTCAATTGATTGAAAACTCTCCTTCCATTTGATATTGCACAGAAATGAGCACATAGTACATCAAGTCAAAGACATTTCACATTATTGCTGAAATATTAATTTTCAATGTCAAAAAAATATTTAAAGATAAAAATTAACTGGTTGGTTAAAGGTAGATAAAAATGAAAGTGCTTGTTTGTATAAGGCTGAGCAGAACACTATCAATACTGACATCAGATTGGCTAAATGTGTGTGTATATCTAGAACAATCCTTCCTACAAGGCTTTTTTCAGTTACTAGGGCTTTTTACTGGAGACCACATTCTGAATGGATTAAAATACTTTTAGCTATAGAAGTGATTATGTTGACAAGAAATTATGGCCAGGACTCTACTTCCTACCTCCTACTTTGTAGTTAGAGATTTCCAATATAGGATTGTTCTCTACCTATCTAGATGTTAAAGGTCAAAATTCACCTTTCAAATAAATTTAATATAGAATTGGAACTTTAACACAAGAGACACATTGTTTGCAAGGAGAGGTAGAAGGCAATACTCACCTCTGTACTCTTAGGGAAAAGCAGGAGAGCATTAAAAGCACTGAAAAAATATAGAGTGTAATCTGGATCTATATTCACCGTAACTAATAGAAAGTAAATATACGGGAATGGAAATTGCAGTTCATTTAAGCTACAGCAGCAATTAACTATGCTGAAACAACCTAGGTAAATTATGTTGGTTAGTTTACTCTTTCAGAGGTTGCAGACATCCTACTGAAATATCCCTTATGAGACATAAGTTAGAACAGTTCCTTTACTTCAGGAAGACCAGAGAAAAATGTCACACAGGACATGCAGTGGATAACTGGAAGAGTAAAACTAACAGTCGAAATTAGCTTCTGAAATGATTTCCCTGAAACTAATGTAGAAATGGAAATGGTCTATTTTAAAACGTGATACAGACATATCATCAGCTATAACATCAATTCCTGTGTTTATATAACTTACTTTATTGGGATCAAAGGATAAGTCAGAGGTAAGAATTCCACTGTTAGTTTTTTTTTTACCACTAAGATCTGTGGATAAATATTACCGATTACAAAAAAATCACTTTTTCTTTTTTTTTTTTTTTTTTTAAAGGACTGTTACCCACCAAATACTTCTGATGCAGCATTTACTTTTTTAATGTATCATAATATACCACTGTAATATCAGGTATCAAAAGCAATTGCATTACCCAGAGTCTCTAGCATATTTTGAAAAGTATCAGATAAGTCTTAAAGCAGAATTGCAAGTAATACATCTTAAAGTTCTATTATTTTTCCTTCTAAGTCTCTCGTGTTAGTACTTGAAAAATGTGATAAGGTTTTCTGGTTTGAATACAACTGATATGTTAGTTGTCTAATTTACCTTATTCTATTAATGTAGTAGGGAGCAAAGAGGAACAAATAAACCTTAATTATTGTTGTATATTATTATTCCTTTCCAGTTTTCAAGTTACTTATGAAAAATCTATATTTCTTGTATTATATGTACTTGGGGAGCTATGCTAGCGTACAAAAATCACACTACTTGAACTATAAATGTTTTGAGTGAACATAAATAATTTTGAGAACAGTTTTCAACAGCCTCCTTTAATGATAATACCAAATGATGAAGGATAATTAAAACCAAAAAATGTAGGAAGTAGGCAGATTTGTGCAAGAAGGAACTTTTATGGTTCAAGGCTAAAATAAATCATGGACACTTACTTGCACAGGGGCAAGGAAATATAAAATTGAACCTTAGAAGGTCTATATCAATAGCATCTTACTCTATGAAATGGATTCCATTTTCCTGGAGATTGCACATATGCTAGGTATTTCCCTGGACTTTCACTGATGCCATAACTTAGAAGGCTAGTTTGGATTGTTAAAACAATTTCAGGAGATATGTGGTAAGGTATAGAAGAATGAAGGAACTAAGAAAGAAGGACAAAGAAGTATTAATGTCTTTCTCTTATATTCCTTATTAGCTGGAAGGTACACCTATAACATTACATTTAATGTAGATCTCTAATTTTCAGCAGTTTATTTGCCATTAACTACATTTCGCATAAATTTAACATTTCTGTTTGCTAGATTAAAATTGTATATTTAAATCCCTTCAGAAAAAGTGAGGTAGAACAAAAATGCCTTGAGGACGCAAGCTGTGCTTGCCTACAATTAGCAGCCCTTTTTTGGAATAATTCAGTTTCAGGAGTGAAATAAATTGTGTCTTAATGACACTAAAGTAATTAAATATCTATTCGCTTATCATTTATGTTTATTCTTAGATAACAGCTTACACTAGCTTTCAGTTTGCATCTTTTTTTCTATGTTAAGAGTTCTTACCTCAAGGGAAGCAATGTGTCAGAAAAGGAATATTTTTAAGTTCAATGATGTGTTTACTTAACTACTATTCTATTCATACATTTTTTTTTTTTGTTCATCCACTGCAGAACAACAAAGTCAGTCTTCCACAAAAGGAGACATATGAAGAACTTCAGCAACTATCTTTCACAAAGTTTGTATATTCAGCACAGTCTTTATGCTCAGCCATAAAACTTTTCTCTAATTGGCTAACAAAATACCAAGGTTAAAAATGAATATATAAAAATGTGTGTTTTAACCATTAAACAAGCTGATTTTTGTTGAACACAGGGAAATAATATTTTAAGAATCTGGATCCATATCCAGTCTTCTACCTCATGTTCTTACCTCTATGGAATTGTGTTCCTCAGGAAGAGTTGTAATTATTTTTGTTCCTGTGCATAGTTTCCTGCCCAAGAATGTTTCATCGTGGTATCATGATGTCAGGTTTTTTAGGGATAGCAGGAGACAATTTTTTTTTTTTTTTTTTTTTTTTTTAAGGTGGTCTGATTTTAAGAGTTCAAGAAGGTTTAATTCAACTGCAAAAAATATTTAATATGACAGTAGCTGGACACAAACATTCTGAGGCAGAACTACAGGATACAGTCAATGTAACAATACCATATGATGCTTGCTGACCTATGCAGTTACTAATGCTTGGGATGTCTACTGATAGCACATAAAGGAAAAATTCTGTAATTATTGAAGCTCCCCCTTAGCCCCAGTTCTCATATGATTTTCTCCAAGACAGTTGATGTTATAGAAAAAAACAAACCAACCAGAGCATGCTTCCAAGCCAGATAAAATAACAGGAGTGTAATTCTTGTCATCTAGACTCTTATCATGTAGATGTCTCAGTATCATAAAATTATGGATATAGTGTTCGTAGGCAATAGAAATAGATACATCTAGATCATGAATCATCTCAACCCAATTTAGCTGTCTAAAATGAGTCAAATGCATCATAACATAACAAAAAAAAGTTCTGATGTATCTCTGGTTATTTTGTAACTATTAGAAGAGTTTAAACAGTTGGCTCAGATCCGAATTTTCAGTTGCCAATAAGCAAGATTAGTGATTCTGCCTCGAGTTCTGTTAGCACTTCTGAAGAGTTGAAAACAACAGGTCCTTTTGCGATATGGTGAAAATAATGAGATGGAAAAGACCAAGCAGTATTTTTTTATGTTATTTTTCCAATGAACAATTTAATAGTGAATGCTTAGGTGGGACACAAGAAAAAAAAAAAAAAAAAGGATAATTGCAAGACTATCATCTCTCAGATGAATGTTCTCACAATCACTAAAGAGTCAGAATTTTCTTTAAGGAACAGCCCACGGGCCCATGAATAGAGCAATTTCCTGGGAAAGAGGCACTGAGAAGCTCTTCAGGCTGCAGTTTGTAGCTGAGAAGCTTAAATGCCACTAAAGTCTTCTAATTGATTTAGCCCTGAGGAAACAGTGCACTGCTGACAAGGCAAGTAGGGTACTTTGTTGGGAAAAGCACTACATATTTTCTTGTCAGTCTGGAATATTGTGGGCAGATGGGAGCTCACTCTGCATCAACTAAAAGCCAGGCAGAAGACAGAGTTTATTAGTCTGGATGAAGTGACAAACTGCTTTCAGCTGTCTCTGAATGTGTAGAAAGACAGCTTTACATACACTTCTTGTTGTCCCACTATAACTGCCATGCAAAATCTGTGCTTGCTCAGAGTCAAGACTATACATCAGTGTTCATCCAGAAATAAAACTAATCCATAATCCATAATTGTGTGTCCAGAGATTACACAATATTTTTTAAGAACTGCTAAGCACTGTCAACTTGATATTTCCTATTTTCCACAGCTATTCATGAAATAAAAATATGGTCATGTCACTTATACCTAATATCAAAATATTAAAAAGGTTTTATGGTTAACACTTCACTTATCCACATGTGAGCTGATCAATAGAGAAATTAGGCTTCTGGATTTGGGAAATATAGATAGACAAATTCTGGGTACCCTCAACAGGAAGGAAGGAAAAAAAAAATGACAAGGAGGAAAACCATGAAAATTATCAAAATCTGCTTTACAAAGCAATAATTCTTCCTTGTTTCTCTGGTTTTAGTAAGATATTCCTGCATCAGGGATTCTGCCTATCTCTGTGCTAGCACATCTTATCTCTTCTACTAAGAGATCTATTCTAACAAAAAGGTTGATCAACAATGATTACTTTCCAGCAGCAGCATTAGTGGAATCTAGAGAAAGAACAAGATAACATCCTGCAAGGAATGAAAACAGATTCTGATTTTCTGTGTTGACTTCTACAGGACAGATGTTATTGACTAAGTCACTTTTTCAAGGATGTTTGTTCATTCCAGATAGTGGGGTACAATTGCTACCACACTTGCATTAAAATTCCAACTTGTGTGTTTACTCATCCTTTTAAAATTCTCAACATTTAGAAAATGAAGCAGAATCATTGCCACAAGAAAGTAATAATTCAATACCTGAATTTTTTTTCTGTAATTGCAATCATAGCTGAAGCCCATAGCAAAAAAAAGAAATCACTTAACTTTGCAATTAAAGTGTTCTTGTAAATTGGACCCACAATCTGAAGTCATAATTCTTTATAAATAAATGTTTGAGATACTATCATAACAAGAAGGAAATGAGAATTAAAAAATGTGAAATGACTGCATCTCTATTATAGCAGAAGATCAAGCAAAGGAAATAGAAACATGGAATTATGCAACAGTTTAGATTATGAAGGCACCAAATGTTTCTTGAATGCTAACAAGCTTGAAGCCAAGCTTGAGAAGCTTGAGCTTCTTTTAGGAAGCTTGCTCTACTGTTTGATCAACCTCTTGAGTCAGGAACATTTTCCCAATGTCCAATCTGATCTTCTGACAGAGCATTAAGCCATCACCTCTCATCGTATCAGCAGACAAAAAAGAAATCATCACTCCCTTCTCTGCTTTCTTTCATGAGGTATTTGTAGACATTCGTGAGGTCACATCTCAGTCTTCTTTCCTCTAAGGTTAGTGATCCTACTATCCTCAGCTGCTCCTCATATGTCATATTCTCTAGTTGTTCCAGGGAGAATAGAGGTCTGAAGGGATGTGGAAGTCAAAACTGAAACACCAGAGAAAACTTAACCCAAACAGTAGTTTTATTACCAAAGGTGGCCAACTAAAGAGGAAAGAAACCCAATAGAGACAGAAAAGAGAAAATAAGCCTCCAGGTGCCAACACCCAAACTGCCCAGGTGTCCCCCATTGAGTTGTCTCACCGACCGCCGAAATGCCCAGACTTCCCGAGCAGTGGCTGCATCCTCAAGGGTCAGCTGGC
>JAWWTY010000106.1:72943435-72975221 GCA_035222235.1 Margarornis squamiger | reverse complement strand
TGGTACTGCTCTGCGCTTGCATGGGTCTCTCTGCACTTGCTCAGTCCATTTCAGAGGGTCTTCCTTAATTGAGTCTGGGGGTTTACTTCATCTTCCTCCTCCTCTCTTTCTCCTTCTAATGCCCTTGAGAGGCCATCAGCCAATCATGAGAGACCAATTAATTTTAGTTTACACATAAAGTTCTCTCTCAAGGCTATAGACCATCTTTATCAACCTGTTTTCCCATAACTTGGCATGAGAAAACCCAGCTTCTCACAGGTGACTGGGCCAAACACAGACCAAAAATACCCACATGGAATTCTACCCGAATACACTAATCCTTTCATCATCTTTGTCGGCCTCTTTTGAACACATTCTAACATTTTTCTAATTTTCCTGTCTTTCAGACACCAAAACTGCACACAGTACTTGACATAAGGCCACACCAATGCTAAGCAAATTCAGCTTTCTCAAGTTTGAAATTATTCAGTTTTTGTTAAAAGTTTTGACACTTTCTGTAATTGCTCTCCACAAAATTATCTTGTCTTTGATTTTTACTGTGCTTTCTCATATTTGACTTAATGTACTAAATTTACTAAGTTAAACATACTTTTTTTTTCCTCTTCAGCTTTTCTTTCCCAATGACACTATTGACTTAAAATAGCAAATATACTTGAAAATTTTGTAATGCTATATCTTGTTTTCTTCCCCAAATGGTTTACTATATTTTAGCTTTGAAAAGATCATGACTATTATTGTTTCTGATTTTATTTTTACATGGTAAAAACTTTCTAAATTTAGTTATGTCAGAGATTACCAGAGTATTGTTATGTGCATTTGTTTTTCATTTAATGCACTGAAGAGTGTTTAGTATTAATTGGCCTTTATACTGTGATTTATTTGGTAGTATCTGCCTGTACTATTATTTTGAACATAGCATGATTGTTTCATAATCTTCCTTTCTTCTCCGCATCAAAATCTATTCAAGATTAATGTAAAAATATGAAAGATTTTTTTATTCCCTTCAGTTTGTTTAATATATCTTGTTTTATATGTTTATGAGAGATGGGGGGGGGGAGGGGGGGCAAAAAGAGAAACATTTTTATTTTACAATTGTAAATAACAGCAATTTTATTTCATGATTCAGCATTGTCCTAAACTAAGGACATCTCATTAAACTCATGAAGCAAATTATAAAAAGGCTTGTAATGTATATAAGAGGTCATCTATTACATTAAATAGATGAAATTAAATACCAAAAAAACACCAACCAACCAAACCTAATTCAATAACAGGAAATTATTTATTCCTTCAAATCTACTAATTACATAATCTAAGAAAGGAGAGAGAAAAGTATCAAGACAGAGACATTGTGCCTTTTAGTTTTTTATATTTTGAATTTTACAATTTAGAGTTGGTTTGGAGATTTAAAAGAAAAAAGAAAGAATATAAAAGAAAAATAGAAAAATGTTAGAAATCATACAAATCAAAGACACTTTATTAAAGTAGGTTTTATTATTAAAAATTCATGAGTAAAATATTATTATAGTTATAAATGTATGAAGAGACATTGTAGCCTCTAGTTAGTTTTATTTGACCTATGTACCCTGTATTTTCAGTATTATTTTGATTGTTATACAAAGTAACATTGAGGTAAGTGAAAGTGATGATTGTTGCAATCATGGTTTCCAACATGTGTTTTATGTGATTGAAATCCAAACTTTAAGATGGAAATTTTTCAAAAATTTACTGTACCTCAATATCTTCTATGTGCTTAATAATGGTGATAGCTGCTATGTATTTATAGAGGAATAATATTCAAAAGAGACTTATTCTCTCTTTGCATTTAATTTTTAATATGAATTGACATTTACTGTGTTTCAAATTACTAAATACTATTTGGGAGTTCCTGGGTTCCAAGCAGCTTACAGGGATTTCACTTGTAGTTGAAAAATGTCAAAATTAGTGTGAACTAAAAGCTAAGTTCCCTTTTGAGTTAATGATCTAGAAAAACTGAAAGCCTAGAGTTAGTGATCACATATGAAAAGTATGTTCTGTAAACTGAAGTCACAAAAAAAACAATCTTGTGCATCCAAATTACCTCTCCTGGTGCATTTCTCTAGACCATATATATCTGCCATCATCGTGGCTCTTCTTTAATATATTTAATTCCATGTTTGGTTGGCCTATCTTCATCCAAATTCTAACACAGCATTCAAAGGCCAGTCTCAGGGTAAACTGTAACAGAACTGTCAAAATTTAAATCTTTTCAGAAAACTGGATTGTTAGGAACATTCAAATATCAAATATTTTCTGAAGTTCCCAATGTTAGGCATGACAAATGTAATCAGGAAGCACAGTGTCCTTGCTGCTATCTTTGTTTTACTTGAGCAATTGTCCAGATGTAATACTGAATCTCTTTTATACCTCTTCTTCGTCCGATCTGATTTAAGAATCTGAATTTACAGATCTCCTTACAGATGATATTATAGAATGAATGTCTTATTAGACTTTTTTGTAGAAAACATTCCAGCATGTCTGGTTCCATTCATGCATCTCTGCACATTAACTGGAGATCTCTCTTGAGACTAGGAGACTTAAGAACACTGCAGAGAGAAATCTGAAGCTGTTCCAGGTGGATGTATGCTCTGTCTGCTATAAGCAATACTGAGCATGAGCTAGTAAAATGGGTTTGATTTGAACTGATTCTGTGATTTAAATAACCTCTTTTGCACAACTCTGTGACTGAGATCATAATCATAACTAGATTTGGGGAAAACTGCACACAGAGAGTTTGTTTACCCCCATTTCAAGTCCTCAGCTCTCTACCTGCAAGCTGAGTAAATTTCAATAATAGCTTAGATAAACTTTAGGCCAGCTAAATTCTTGCTATGTAAATAGCAAATGGTACTTCATATCTTAAAATAGCCTATATCATATCTGCAGGCATGCATTATCATTCAGATAGTGTTGAAGAATCCCAGGGAAAAAAATAAATCTGTTCAGATAAGACTACAAAGGAAGAATTGATGAAGAAATGATCCTTTTATAAGAAGTGTGTTGCTCATCTTGAACATAATTGATTGATGAGACAACCTACAAGAAGATAGTTCTGAACACTATTACACTTAGAAAGAAATGTAAAGGGTAGTTGTTATTAATTGTGGGTTAGACAAATATAGTGACCAGATAGAAATTAGCTTTGCATAGCAAGATTCATGAAGAGTGACAGTTGGGATAGAATGACATAGAGACAAAAATAATGGAAGAGCTTACCATTTAACATCATTAACAAATAGCAATGCTACCTGAAAAACAATATGAGAAAACAAAATCCCCTAAAACAGCATGTGAAATCTCATTTATTTTTCTTCTTTTCTTTCTGGCTGCAGCTTTGTTATATGTTGGAGTCACAGAAATAATTTTACTTATTCTGTGGCTGCTGACAGTAAAGTTACACTTCAAATGATGTAGCATGTCACTATATCACAGAATCACAAAATCACAGAATGATTGAGGTCAGAAAAATCCTCTGGAGATCATCCAGTCCAACTTCTCTGATCAAGCAGGGCCACATAGAGCTGGTTGTGCAGGATTATGTCCAGACAGCTTTTGGATGTCTTCGAGGTGAGAGACTCTACTGGCTTTCTTGACAACTCATGCCCAGAGATCACTTACTCTCTCAGTGAACAGCATGCTTCTTGATGTTCAGATGAACATCTTCAGCATTGCAGTTTGTGCTCATTGACTCTTGTTCTATCCCTGTGCACCACTGAAAAGTGTCCTCTTCACACTATCTCTTCAGGTATTTAGATACATTGATAAGATCCACCCAAACCTTCTCCTCTACTGGATCTCTCAGACTTTGCCCATATGAGAGATGTTCCAATCCTTTAGTCTTCTTAGTGGCCCTTCACTGGAGTCTCTGAAGTACCTCTGTACTGGGGGTCCTGAAACTAGACACAGTGCCCCTAGTGTGGCTCACCAGTACTGAGCAGAAGGGAAGGATCTTTTCCCTTGATATATAGGCAATAATTTGTCTAGTGAAGCAAGGGCACACTGCTGTCCCATGTTCAGCCTGGCATTCCCCAGGGATCAGTACCGCGTCTAGTCTTACTCACATTGTTTATCAACAATCTGGACAAAGGATAGAATGCACCTTCAATAAGTTTTCTAATGGTACAAAACTGGGGATACACCTGAAGGCTGTGCTGCCATTCAGCAGGACCTTGATAGGCTGGAGGGTTGAGTGGAGAGAAACCTAATGAGATTCAACAAGAGCAAGTATAAGATACTTCACCTGGGGAGGAATAACATCAAGTACTAGTATAAGGTATGGGCTGACCTACTAGACAGCAGCTCTGCAGAGAAGGACCTGGAAGTCTTGGTGGATGACAAGCTGAGTATGAGCCGCAGTGTGCCCTTGCATCCAAGGGGGTCAATGGTATCCTGGGGTGCATTGGGAAGAGTGTGGCCAGCAGGTCAAGAGAGATGATCCTAACCCTCTATTTTCCCTTTGTGAAGCTGCGTCTGGAGTACTGTGCACAGTTCTGGGCTCCTCAGTACAAGAAAGACAATGAGATACTGTAGAGGGTCCAGTTGAGTGCCACAAAGATGAATAGGGGTCTGGAGCACCTATCTTATGAGGAAAGAGTGAGGGTGCTGGGCCTATTTAGTCTAGAGAAGAGAAGACTGAAAGGAGATTTCATCAAAACATATAAGTGTCTCAAAGGTTGGTGCCAAGAGGAGGGTACCAGATCATTTTCAGTGGTACCCAGTGATAGGATGAGGAGAAATGGCCATAAATTAAAACACAAGAAGTTCCACCCTAACATGAAGAACTTGTTTACACTGAGGATGGCAGAGCACTGGAAATGGCTCTCAAGACATTCAAAACCCACTTGGATGTGTTCATGTGTAACCTGTCTTGGCAGGTGGATTGGACTAGATGATCTCCAGAGGTCCCTTGTCCCTTCCAGCCCTAACTATTCTGGAATTCTGTGAACCCCCAGGTCCATTTCTGTCAAGCTTCATTGCAGCTGGTCAGCCACCAGCATATATTTGTTTTTATATATAGATAGATATAGATAGATACATATAGATATAGATTAGATATAGATAGATACAGATAGATATAGATTAAATATAATTAGATCTAGATATAGATGATATAGATATAGATACACATAGAGATATACACACCCCCCCATCCCCTTATATTTGGGCTATTCCTCCCCAGGGACAGAACTTTTCCCTTTCCCTCATCCTTGTTGAGATTCACAAATTTTCTATCAGCCCAATTCTTCAGGTTGCCAAGGTTTTTCTGGATGGTAGAACAAGACTCTGGTATATCAGCCACTCCTCCCAGTAAGTACACCTGGTTGAATCCCATCAGGGTCCACAGACTTATGTCTCTTCTGTTTCCTTAAGTATTCACTGACATGATCATTTTTTATGAATAACAGAGTTTTTTTGCTCCAGCCTTTCCTCCTGTTTTCCAGGGTCTGCATTTCCTGACGCACAGTCTTTCTAATAAAGACTGAGGCAAAGGAGGCATTCAGTATCTCAACCTTTTCCATGTCCTGTGCCACCAGGTCCTCACCTCACCTCATTCATCACCATTCATCCCTTACATTTCCTCTAGACCTATATTTTCTCTAGTCTTCCTCTCATCACTTGCATACTTACAGAAATCCTTCTGGTTGTCTTTGATACCCCTGTCCATAGTCAATTACATTTGGACTTTGTCTTTCTTAACCTGATCACTGGATGCTCAGTTGCCTCTTTATTCCTCCTCAGTTAGACATTCTTTCTTTCACTCTCTGTATGTGTCTTTTTATTCTTGAGCTTTGCTAGAATGCCCTTGCTCATTGATGCAGGCATCCTTGCACATTTGTCTGCGTTCATATTCATTTGGATGGACTCCTCTTGAACTTGGAGGAGGTGAACTTTGAATATTAACCAGATTTCTTGGGCCCCTCTTCACTCCTGGGCCTTATGCCATGGAACTCTTCAAATGGACTTTGAAGAAGTTAATGTCTATTCTCCTGTTTTTAGGTTTTGAAATTTAAACATATATTAAAATAACTACTCACCTTTACTGCAGGAATTACCTTCCCTGCTTCCTGTGTGCCAGCTCATGAGCAAACTGGACATGTTTCTACTGATGGGCAAGGAGGGTGGCAACAATGGGGTATATCTAAGTACTCACATATAGATATTACTGTTTGGATCCATGTGTGTGACCAGTTCAGATGTAAACCAGTGAAAGTTAACTGTGTTAACAAGTAAAATCAAAGTCACTATTGGCAATGGAATGTACAGAGATTTCTCTCATAACGTAAGCACGCAGAAACCAGGTGAATTGTGGGCATCCATGTATGGAAAAAGCCTTTCTAAAAAGAGCATTCTTTAACATCTCTTTTTAAATGCCAACATTCAATTTAAATGTTTAAAATATTTTGTGTGAACATCACAGCTCATTTTCATATGTATTGGCTCAACATATTTTGTCAGCACATACACCCTAATATTACTAAAATCTGCAATTTTAGGATTAATGAACTGTACTATTGTATATGAAGCATTTAAACTGGACTTAAGGTTTTATTTTTTTTTTTTTTAATAATTTAAATAAATTTGTTTTTTTGGTTTTTTTTGGACATATTCTATGTTGCATTCTATTTTTCACTGTAAGGTGACTTACAGTAAAGCTGGATTGTTTAGACCCATGACAGAACACTACCACATGATACAATGATCCAGAGGTATACTATCCAGCCAGAAATAGCTGTAGTAAGAATATCTTTTTCAAAATCTATTTGCACTGTAAAGTCTGAATTATATCTGTGTCTTTATGAAAAAATATACTTCAGACATATCAACTTTCCTGTATACCCATCCTTTTTACTCCTTCCTTTAAGTGCAGTTTAGTCATGTTTCTACTTCCTATCTGCCTCATTTTCTAATACCGTATATCATATTTACCTTAAGACAACTTAATTTTTCCATTTCAAACCTTTTTATTGCTTGTGAACTCTTGTTATTTTTATACCTTTTGACAATCTTCATATCCAGCTCCCACTTTGACCCTCTTCACTTAGCCACAGTCTTCCTGCTGGTTTGATTTCTCTCCTTTTCGTCCCCTGCTGGGTTACTGCTCATTATCCAAGCTTAATGCACTCTTTCAAACATTTCTAGCTCACAATCTGAATTTTTTCCTCTTTTCCCTGACATAGATCCTGGATATGCATCATTCCATTTTGACACATGTAATCTCTTAATGGATTTTGTTTCATTCCGTTACAGAGTCAGAGTATCCTGTCTTTGGCAGCTTCATTCTTCCTACAGATACTGACATTCCACATACATAGAGTTAGACTCATTCTGAAATTTTTCCTAAAATGTTACCCTTTCCTTCTCTCATTACTATCTTACTTTCTCTTTCTCCAAATTCAGATGCTCTAAATTCATTCCAGAGTGATTTTGTTCTACTAAAATATTTTTCTACAAAATAATAAAACAAACTGGTATTCTGAGTAATCCCTCTTTAGTTTTGTATAACTTGAAAAAATATACAGAGATCTGTGTTAACAATTTCTTTTTAATGACATCCTTTTACTACCTACAAGCAGTTCACATTGTCCATAGAAAACAGATTAATATCTTGTTCTTCAAGGCACTCTATCTGTTTTTTCTCTATTTATTTCAAAATGTTCAGTTAAAATATAAGGTGAAAGAAATTTCATTTCAACTGGAATATCTCTGAGATATTTCTAAGTGCCTATGTATTTTAAACTGTAAAATACATGTTTGTATACTTCACCTTCAATGTGAAGAAAAGATGAAATGCCTGTAGAAAAACAGAGAGATATGAAATGGCTGGGCAGCATACCATGTAGAGTTAAATTGAATTGTTATAGTTTCATATATTTTCAATAATATTTTTATGGGTGAGTGCTTTCTGCATCCTTTTTCTATGCAAATTATTCATTTATTTCCAATCACTGGGCCAGCAAAAAAAGTGTGTAAGAAACAGAATTATTTTTTCTCCATTTGGTGCTAATATCTATTTTGAAAATCTTATTAAAACTGGCACACTATTAGAAATTCAACTAAATAACAATTTTAAAAGCAAAGGTTGAGTCACAGAAGGCAATTTGATTCTTGCTTGTTGCATTATTTTCTAGGGAAAAAAATCATGGATAGATATTTTTTTTTTTTTTTGCTAGTTTATGACATCAAAGACAATGAGAAATAATGAAATTGCCAAGAATTAAAAAAAAAAAAAAAAAAAAAAAAGACTATCACAAAAAAATCTGCTGCTTTATATATTCTTGGGTTTTATTTTATTCAAAACTGATTTTCAAATGCTACATACATTAATGACCAATTGAATATAAATGATACCTGTTGGTCTTAATTATTCCTCTTTTATGTTCCTTTTTTTAGAAACGACTCCAGGTACACACCCATTAAGAACTTTTTGTATATCTTATTCATTGTTCAGAAGTAAACTGCTTTCTATTATTCTTTTCTTCCTGACTAGATTGCACATTTTCAAATTTTACAACATTTAGGTACTCACTGAGCTCTGGGAAACTGGTGTTAACAGGTACATTGATTTCCTGTTCTGCTGGAGGAGTCGCATTGTTAGGTTTCTCTTTGTAACTCCGATGTAAAGTAGCATTCCACAGCACATATTTCATTCATGGATTGGGTTCTTAAAAATGCAAGCTCTTATGTTTTAAGTAATCTTGATACAGCCTCTGGATTTAGCACTACATCAGCTCAGATGCCAAGGTAACAAAAGGCCTTTTGGCACACATACAAATCGCACTTTGGATTGAATTTAACTGTCTAATGTTGTCTGAGAGAATTTCTTCTGGCCTGATGACTTTTCAATCATGGAAGAGCTAAAAATAGGAAAATAATGCAAAGGCAGTGCAGACAGCTCAGAAACTGCATTTCTGGCAATTTCTGAAAAAAGTGAGGCATTTTGACCCACAAGTCATTGCAATAATTTACACAAATGTACATCTCAAAATTTGTATCTGGTACTCGTCATAGAAAAGGAATCTATGATAAATTTATATAACTTCTTAGATAAAAAAAAAAAATGCACAATTCGGGCAATTTGAAAGAAATAAATTTTGAAAGGCTTTCAATAATGGCGTAGAAAAAAAATCAGACACGAGGAATTAAAGGCTTTATGGTGAAGTATATCTAATTCACTGACGGGATCATGCCTTCTCTGGGAACCAGGGACAAACTATTTATTGTTTAATTGCAGCTGTTAAGGTTATTGACTAGAAAACACAAAGCTCCTGATACTGACAAAGGCAGTCAGGAACTCATAAGACACAATCCTAGCAAATACTAAATACTGTTACTTATGTATCTTTCTTGTTGTTGTGGTTTGTTTTGGATGGTTGTTTATTTTGATCACAGCAGCCCCCATAAAGATTAACAAAGAATTTAAGATTAATTTAGTGTAGCCCAAGTTTGAGAGTATTCATGTGAACATGATAACTTTGGCTCATTGTTACCGCTATTGTGCGGTTTCCATGACCATTATGAATAATTCCTCTTCAATCCAAAGGAAGATGGCATTTCAGAGAGTTTTTTTGTTATTGACTGAGAATCCTTTTTCTAGCCTAAGATGGGAATATAATTTTAAGACCATTATACTAAGTTATTTTCATGTTTCCTGAGTCCAAAACAGATTATTATGTTGTTTAAATTGTAACACTTGAGAGCTTTATGCTCTTAGAACTTAGCTGAACTGTAACAGTTGTCCTGCTAGTAAGGACAGACTTCTGCTAATAATAAATTCCACTGTCAGTAAAAACTTGAAAAAAAAAAAAAAAAAAAAGACAAATTGTATGGAAAATAAATTATTCTGGCCATTTTTTATGAAAAGAATATTGGTGTGTCTTGTGTCACAACACGCTTTTCAACTGGAAAACCAATATTCTTGATACAGACACGTTTATCACCTCATGAATGAAGTTTTGAACATAATTCTTCTCAGTCTCTTAGTCCTCACATCCAAGTTTTGATGGTGGTCATTCACAGCACTTGATCTTTACATAATTAAAATGTATGTTCCTTATCAAATGTGCAAAGTGATGGGGGTTTTTGGGTCTGAAATTATTCTACCCATTTCACGTAATCACATACAAAAAAACCCAAGCGCTACTTGTGACAATAGTCCCATTCCTTTTCCTGTAATAATGTCCAAATTTCTTTTCCTAGTAAAAACTCCTGGTCTGTAAAAAAAATCTCAGCTTCTCTTGCTTAGTTTAGACATCTTCAGATCTCTTTCCCCGTTATTTGCCTACTGGTAGAGTTTACAAGATTATCAGCAGTTGTCATTCTCTTCCTATGGCATGGCAAGACCAATTTCCATAACAATTCTGTCTTCACTTCTCTACTTCATCCTCCAAAGCAGTTATATCCTGTCTTTCATTTGCACAACACTGGCTTTGAGCAATTTTAGGAAAAAAATCCCTCTCCACAAGCTCTTAAGTGTGCTCTTCATTATGGTATTTTTAGAAAACCAACATGCAATTCTGAATAAATAAGTACTCAGAAGAGAAAATTGCTTATAATGAATAATCTCTAATCATGTGTAAATGTCAAGTTTCAGACAGACAATCCAAGTAATAACATACTTACTAATGTTCCACACCTGCCATCCTTTTATTGTTCATTATAGGTATTGACTTCAGACTTGGAATTGGATATCCTCTTAAGTGTTTGGATACTATTGATTTAATCTGCTGTTTCAAGGCACTGTTTTCATCATAATTTTATAGTCCTATTCTGATTTTTCATTGAAGTAGAGGAAATGTGATTATTTCAAAAGCATTTAAAACAAACCACCAATCCAAACCAAAGAAAAAAGCTGAATTAAGCTGTGATAGGTTTCTTGTATTTTCACAGAATCACAGAATCAACTAGGTTGGAAAAGATTTCTAAGATCACCAAGTCCAAATTTTGACCTAACACCACCTTGTCTACTAGACACCAAGTGCCACATCTAGTCTTTTCTTAAATACCTACAGGGACAGTGAATCTACCACCTCCCTGGGCAGCCCATTCTAACACCCATTCACTCTCTCTGTAAAGAACTTCTTCCTAATCTCCAACCTAAACATCCCCTGGAGCAGTCTGAGACTGTGCCCTCTTGTCCTACTGCTGGTTGCCTGGGAGAAGAACTGACCCTCAGTTTGCTGCAACCACCTTTCGGGTAGTTATAGTGAGTGATAAAGTCTCACCTGAGAATCCTCTTCTCCAGGCTAAGCAACCCCAACTCCCTCAGCTGCTCCACATACAACTTCCATGAAATTTAAAGTTTGAATACTGAGAAGAGCTCAGCATTGTTTATGTATCACTGGGCAATTCAGACCAGAGAAGTCAACCAGTTCTAGCATAGTTTTGAATTTCTACAAATACCTCAAACAACCATTGAACTTTATACTATGAAACCAAAAGTTAAAAAGTGATATTACTTAATCCATCATTTTCTAGTAACAATCTAGATTGATCTATATTAACTAAGATCTTAGATCTAAATTATCTAGAAATGCTCAAGAACTGCAAAAAGTAGAATACAATTAGTTCTTTATAATTTTATAGCATTATTTTACCTTTTACATGAGATCTTATAAAATTATTTACAAATTAATTACATTATTTAAATGATAACTCTTAACAGAGGTACAGTGCTATTCAAGCCTGTAAAATTAAGAGTTGACAATAAACTTTTAGAATCTGATAAGAAAAAAATCACAGTGGGATAAAGATCCATCACACTAATTTGCTACCACCTCAGAGTATAACTCCATATGTGAATATAAGTAATGATTCTTATTAAAATACAGTGCAATTCTTTTTTTTTTAATTATTTTTATTTTTTATTTTTTAATTTTATGGGTTTGCCTGAATATAGCTATCTGTAGAAATATGGCCATATAAATTCAAGATCCAGTATGTGTAGCCATTACTGAAATTTGAATCTATACTATTTGAAGAAAAGTACTGTTTTCTTCACAGTGGATTAACAAGTTCTCTTGCAAGCTCTGATGCTGGAACATATCCAAAACCAATATCTGTGATAGTTCCAGAAGTCTCACTAAGAAAAACAAATGAACAGTGAAAAGGAGCAAGAGTTAAAACTCTTGCTGATACTTTAAAAGATCAGGTGAAAACATTTCCTCCAAAGAAGAGGATGGCTCTACATACGTTGCTACTAGGAAACTTTGCTTTCTCAACAATAAACTTGAGTGAAGACCTTTAACAAAAGATGAAATGTCCAGATAAAGTCTGAGATGAACAAATGTAAGCGCTTTTGAATTTTTTTGTCAAAGAGCAGAAGAGGGAAGAGATAAATTCACACAATATGAAATTATCATGACCTAATGAGTTTCATGCAAAATTACTTAAGCAGTGCTCAGTGAAATCTTATAGCTACTATTGGTTATGTTTGAGAGCTCACGTGTGTCAGGTACATCAGGATTTTGGAGGATTTGAGGAGAATAAATTCAATGTTTATACTTCAGTGAGGAGGAAAAAAGAAGCAGAAGTAGGAATACAACAGCAGTGCACATTTGACATCCATACATTTAATGTCCTTCTATGGAAGAACAGAACAGCTGAAGTTGGAGAAACAAATGAAAATTAGGATGAAATCCAACAGGGACATGTAACCAAATCTGTACTTTCAGTGGAGAATTAATGGAAGATGTCACTGACCGTGGCAGGGGGATTGGAACTAGATGATCTTTAAGGTCTCCTCCAACCAAAACCATTCTATGAATCTATTATAATCTGCATACATATGGCATGCACAGTAATAACTAAGAAGGTAGAAGATTAATAGGGGAAGTATGTAGGGGAAGAACCCTTGTAACACTGTTTAAAATTACCCTTACTCAGTACCAGCAAAGCTGCATTTGAATGTCTTTTAGACTCCGAACTTCACAAAAGTAGTGAAGAGTGTAAAGTGTCCAGGAAAAAACAAACAAGGAGAACCCCACAACAAACAAACAAAACAAAACTTGAGAATGATGACTAACATAAAACCTATCAAAACAAAATAAGGAAATGGATATTTCTTTTCTGTATTTGGAGAAAACTTGAATCTCTACATTCTAGAAAAAGGATTACATCTGTTCTGTCTCTGGGCCAAAGGAAAAAAAAAAATAAAAAATAGCAGGTTTTGTCAACAGAAGATCTCCTCCTTTAGAAGCACCTTGATATCTAGGTTACGATGGAAATCTCTGCATATTTTCTGAAAGGCTTGTAAGGCAAGTGCAGTGATCCTGACTGGAAAAAGATTGCACCTCAAGGAGTTGTTGATCCACATGTCAGGTGAGTGAAGTATGCCCAGGTCTCTGCTGTCCTCCATATCCAGAGTGGTCTTCAGGCTGTGTTGTGCTGCACACCTATTATGGATGCAGGATAAGCTCTGTGACCTCACTGTAACAGAGGATCCTACAGGAATCTCCCACTTGGTACCAGTAATTATGCCACCTGCACAGCCTTGGCTTGAACCGAAATGCAGCAATAAATTCTTGCAAACATTATTTCTGTTTCACTACAGAAATGTTGGATGAAGTCATTTTCCCATAAGAAAATCCTATAGCAGGTCAAATGACTGAAATTGGAGAGTGACCTTTACGGATAGGGTCTATCCAGCATGCTACATATGGATAAGAGGCTCACTCAGCGCTATATTTCCCAGGATTCCCAACATCCAAAGGGACATAACATTATCTGTAGAATTTTCTCATTGAAAAAGGAAAGAATCAAAAAGCCACTTGCCAGATTCCATCTTGGATTAAACAGATGTGGTTTAGTTTTATTGTGTTTTTTGGTTGGTTGGTTAGTTGATTGGTTTGGGTAGTTTTTTTTAAATTTTTGTTCTTTTCTCATCTGTGTCTTTTCTAACACTCTCTGTTGTCTGCTTTAATTGATGAAAATAGAAATGTGTATTTGCATTTATCATAACTTGATTTAGGCTAAGGATATTTTCAAAATGAATGTGTTTTACCCTCAAGATCAGAGTAAATTAATGAAGCGGAGAATTAGGACCCTTTCAAAGGTTCTTTAGTGCCCCAATGCATTCCCTGGAACATGCAGCAAAATATCATCCCACAGATAGTATTACATACACAGGTCTGACAACCAGTAAAATCAGGCAGCCAGGGAGAGAGAAATACCATACAGTGAATAAGAATTATCCAGCGTAATCTTTGGCAGAATGCAAGGCATCAAGGAGCTCACCAGAACTGCATTCATAGCTGGGGTGTTTGTCACACCCTCCTCTGTGGATATCCTTACTCACAATCTTGATAAACAGTAATCTGAGAGTACAGAAGAAAAGAGTACATGGTGTGACCTTATGGAGGGAGACGGACTGAAGACTTTCTAAAGCCTATTTCCAGCCTCAGGACTGATTGATACTCTCAGGTTTTTTATTTAAAAGATAGGTAGGGGAAAAAAAAACAAAAAACAAACAAACAAAAAAAAAACAACAACTTTTTTTTTCTCTGTTTCGCTATAGTGAATCTATAGCTACTTTAATTGCATTGCCTGTGACTGGATTGTCAAAAATCCATTCTTCAGCTCTATATTTTCTTTGATGTTAAGAGCAAGTAGTTCAGAGGAACAGCTGAAAAATGAGCTGTGCTGTCTTTCTGACAATGTGTGTTCTGATAATGCTAGGCAATCTTAGGAGTAACTAATAATCCAAAATAAGCTTCATGAGCACCTGAAGAGCAGCAGGATGTTTCTCTACCGAATTGCATAAGCAACATGATCTTATAATTCTCACAATTGGGTCAGTGAGGGGAAAATGTTTTCTGATGACTAACACTAATAATAAATACCTGATAAAACAGAAAAACAGGGAATGAAACATCTGAGAAGTTTCTCCTGTTGTGTGTGTTTCTGTTTTGGGTGTTTTTTTAACCATGTGTTATGAGTTGCAAAACATATCAAAATGGTCAGGAAAAAGGTGTTTTGATTATTTAACCACTTCTATATATAAAACTGCCAAACAGACAATCTCAAAACACCACAAACCTCCTACCATTAGTATGTATAGAAAACCTGGTTTTATTTTTTTCTTCTACTTGGTTTATGTGAGGAATTAATCTCATTTCTCTTTTGCAAAACATTCTTTCCCTGCCTATGAAAAATCTAATGGAATCTAGTTAAGAAGTTATTTTCCCTTTGGATGTTCTCAATTTGTTTTCAATGCATCAGGAAAAGAATAGAATATTTCACCCTTGTTCTATGGTAACAAGAATTTGATTCTTTACATAAACTGAAGTTGTTATCATTTTGCCTTTCAAGTGGTTGCTGATTGGAGAACATTTACACTCTTCGAATGCCCCACATATGTTGTACCCAAATATAAAATGTTTTGTGGCCATGCCCTTCCCTCTGTCTTCTCTAAACCTTCTTTTTCTGCAGTAGATTTTACTGATACTGTATCAAGTGGAGTTGTCTCTCAGTTCCTTAGCTTACCGTGCCTTAAAATGATAACATATTTTTATATTATGAAATTGTGGAGACCTGACTGTGGAAGCACACAGAGCTTCTACTTTAAATAATTTCTATTGTGTTTATACTCATTTCTGCTAAAGGTTCCAGGAAGATAGATTTTTTAGAGTTTTTATCTTCAGTATCATTTCAATTTTCGAGAAGGTGTTTGCCTGATGACTTGACTGTGTACTGAAATGTTAGCCTTGATCTGTAGCTTCTCTCTTTTATGTCTTGTATATTTAATTTTATTTCCTTTGATCCCTCTTTCTTCCTCTTTGCTGATATTTTCTTTGTTCTTTTGCTCCCCACCCTATCCCTGCACTTTGCTCTTCTAAGACTCAATCACCTCCACTTTCATTTAATCCCTGACTATGCCATCACCTGTTTCTTTGTTGTCATAGTTCTGATGTCTCTCTACTGGTTATCTTTTTATCTGGCTATCTCATTTTGTTTAGCTTTTAGTCTTTTAAATTCTATTGCTTGAGTCTCTTTTAATCTTCTCTTAGTAATGCTTCTTGTTATAGCTCTTGATCTTACAGAGAGGAGTGACAAAACTGACAGGGACCATTGCTTATTAAATTTAAATTTAAATCAATAATAAGTAGTTGCTCTTTACTGCTGAGATATGTAAAGTACGTGATCAGAATCAGAGATGTGCAGCACAGTAAAGCCTTATTTCTGCACCTGAGGCATTCAAAAATTGCAGTGGAGGCTTGTGGTTATTCAGAATCAGTGAGGGGTAAACTTTTTGACTGAGCATGACCTCACTTCTGTTTGTCAATTAATTCAAGAGTTTTTATGCATATTTGAGTTATTCATAAATTTCTGATGGAGAATTTAATTTGAGTACAGGGCCACTAGCTTAGAAGATTTGATACATCATTAATGCTTATTGCCCCATGGAAAAGACAGACTTCAAACTGAGCTACAGCTTTCCCAAAACACTTCATAAATACCCTCTTCTTTAAGTGGATGAATGAAACATAAATACAAAAGTCATACCTGAAGAAATCACAAAGAAATTAAACATTTAGAAATTATGTTTTACATTTTAATGTAAATGTAAGAATAAAAACTAGGAAGAAGCATGAAACCAGTCTTTCAGAATATCTGAAATTCTACTTAGATTTCCTTAGTGTTTCTATGTTTATGCATCAATGTTGAATTACTTCCTGACGTAGGCATGTAAAAAGTTTTGCATCAAAAATCTTGTCTGCTGATTTTATTTTTTTTTAACATTTTTATATGTATGTGTATATATGTATAAAAGAAAATTTGTATTTCCATCCTCTAATTGTGTCCATAAATAGCATTCATGCCCATAGAAGTGTCAAGAGATATATACTTTTTTATTTGTGCAAATTGAAGTTACTCTTTAAATTTTCATTTTAAATTCTAAAAGGGTAAGAGAGACAACTTATTCAACAGACTGATTAATGTCAAGTTACTTTTGGCATTGTGTGATTGATTTTTCATTCTTTTGTCAGATAACATCCACACCTACCCAAGCAATTTCTAAAATCATGAATGCATTTTTTAGGTTTGCAAGTTCAAAAGTTTGCAAGTGCATGGAACTAATGTGCAAGTACATGAAATTAGCAGATAGATGGGAGAAAAAAAAAAAAAAAGTGTGGTTTTAGCTTCCATTTTCCTGAAAACAGGATTTTTATTTTAAAATTGTTTTAAAAAAATTATTAAATGTCATTGTGAGAAAATTTCGGAGTGTAATTTTTGCTCACAAAAGTTTGTTTCAATACTGAGATTGGTGTCTTTTCTGCTCTTTGCTGTTCATGGTTTTCAGAAAGTAAAATTTTTCATTTACTTTCAGGTTGTGCCATATTTTCAAGCATCTCACACACAGACTCATCCGATAGAAAACCATGTGCTAGTCTTCAGTCTTTTCTAAAGGTCAGAGTTCAAGAAAAGAAATCTCTGAAAATGGTGTAAAGTTGAATAAAAAAAAAAAAAAAAAGAAAAAAAAAAACCCTGCTTTTTACTACAGCTGTTAGCTAACCTATCCTTTATTTAAAGTCCTCACGAACCACCATTTCATCACTTTATGGTTCCACCCTGGGTGATCAAGAAAATAAACAATTTTTAAAGTCAATGATACTTTAATTCTGCTTTTTCTTTATTATTGGTATCTGAGTGCTTCAAGAACATTTTAAAACTTTTTCCAGTGTTCTGTTCCAATTGGATCTGCTTTGGTTTATTTTTTTTTAATTCTGCATAACACAGTTTTGCTGAATTCTGATTAAATCCAGCTATTCACAGTTATCAATGATCTGCTTTGATTCCTGGGGTACTTTCTCCTTTGTTCTCAGTCTTTCTTCACAGGAATCCTGAGCCAATCCAGTCTAATTGCTGTTTCTCTGCACACCTAAGGATAACGCTGCAGGAAAACAGTGGGCAGACAGCTCAGCACTGACTCATCGTCTTAGTGAAGGTGATTGCTTGATGGATTAAAGCATTACTGTGTGTGGCACACTGAGAGACAGAAAGAGAGAGATGAGTGTGAGAAAAATCCCCATCTACTTCATTGTATTCTGAAATCTGCCTTGTATGAAGACTGGGTACTTATACTCCCCACTTTTTCTGGCATTTATAAAGTTTGTGGAAATTAAACTTGCTTTAAAATTGTAACTTCTATTTCATACGAAAGTGCAGTTTAGGTCAATACTATAATTTCTTTTCTCATATTAATAAATAGTCTAGTGGGGTATAACTTGTTATTGAAGTAATAATATATTCTCCTTACCTTAATATTTCAAGACATGGTTTACACTTAATCAAGCTTACAGCTAATCAAGTAACAATCAGTGTTTTTTAGACCTAAACATAGGTTTGCATCTCACTCTACTTTTACCTGTGTAAGTACTCTGTCATCTGCAGCTAGAGTGGTACACTTATGCTGCCAGCAACTACATTAAAATCTCATTCATAGGCATTTCACAGATTTATTAAAAAGTAGATGAAGTTGATGTGTCAAAACAAAATTTAAACACCAGTTGTATAAGATCAAGCAAATGGAAAAATGGTCAAATGAATTAAAAGATGTGATGCGGATATCTGAAACAAAAAGAGCATCCTCATGGTTCTGATTTTCTATCATTGAGTTTTCCTAATGAAGCCATAAACTTTCCCCATGTTAAGCCATAGTTGTATTAAGGCTGAAAATCTCTTAATATTGCGAGTACTGCAGGCAGGCATGAGGCTGTGACTTAACTGATACTTGGGAGGCAAGATAAAGCAAAGGTGGGAATTTAGGTTTAATAGTTCAAAAAGGGTACAGAAAAATCTCAGTTTTCAAACACATAGTGCTACAGAAGTCTGTTTCTTTGCTGATTTCAAGCTCTTCATGCAGTAGGTGTTCTTTTGATACTATATGCTCCAAACTAAAGTCCTATTCACAACACATCCTCAGTGTAGACAAATTAATTAATATCTTTTTTATCATCAGGATAATTATGATGAATGCATAGACAATGTGCCTCTTTCTACCCATTCTCGCAAAACAGTAATTAGGATAATTGAGAATTCTATCTAATTTTAAAAAGAATAAAACACAGATGTAATATACTTAACAGCTAGGATATTTCAGCTATAAAGATAATAAATCTTGGTAATGTAATCATATTCAAAATTAAAAAGCCTTTAAAATATATAACACATGGGAAAGAGAAGCTAATATTCTCATTAGTGACAGTTGGAAAGGAACAATTTATTGCTTGACAGTTTCCTTGAGGGGATTCTTACATGAAGAAAGTATGTTTAATTGAAACTGCCAAAATCAATACAGGAAAAGAAACAACTATTGTGTTCTTTGAGTTGAAATAAATCTAGAGAAAACACTTAAAAATGCAGGTCTAAGCTCTTCACAACAAAAAATGGCACAGGAAAACAAAAATGTTGTACTCCTGAAGTTATAGAGGAATCTTGCTCGAAATACTAAGTATGGAAATATAATGTATAGCAGAAAATTTTTCATTTCTCACTAGACAGAGTAGAAGATCTACAAGGAAGTTTAAGGAGGTTTGTTTTTTTTTTTAAGAAAGTATTTATTTATTTTTTAAAATATGCAAAAATTATGTTCTCTTTCTATTAAATCCTTTCAAGGACTAAACACATCAATAAATTCAAGAAAAAATATTTACTATATGTATAGGTTTCTAGCCCTTAAAGAACAAAAAAATTATTTCAGGTCACCTATGTTGATATGTATTACCTGAATAATAGATGCCTTAGGTTTAAATTGAAGCTCCATATGTGTGGATGAGGAAAAATCTGCCCTCCATCCTCATTACATTATTATTCTTAGTGACATAAAATGTTGCAGACCCACCTCTAGGGTTGTTGAGATGTGGAGTTTTACAGGACCCATAACTTTGATCTTGTCCCCAACAAATCTTTCTTGGAAATGCCCCTAAGGAACACTCCATATAAAATAGTACTCTAGGATTCACATCCTGAGTAGATAAAAAGAGCTGAGAAACTGTTGAAATACCAGTTCACCACCTTAGATCATTCTGATGGATTTGTTCTAGAAGTAGGGTCTAAGACCTTTCAAATTGGTTTGCTTTGTAGGTATGAACACTGTTCTGGCCTAGGATGGACCAGAGAGCAGGCCATGGTTCTGCTGATAACACTTGCTTTTTAGGTTTTGCCACATGAGAGGTATTTGCCCTTGATTACCATAGACTGAAAGCATGACAGGCTCTATGGTCAGTTCAGGAGGGCTTGCACTGCAGGGACCTAGCAGTAAACCTTTGTCCTGAGAAATGACTTCTGAAGACCCAGTCATACAGCTGAGGCAACAGGGCACTGTTCAAGATAATTTTGAGAGATCCTTTGTCACCTAAGTGTTCTCATCCCTGGTGATAGGAACCAGTGGTTTCAGCATGTCAGAGGAATCTCAGGAATTGTATCTCTACCTGTAGGCAATGTTGAGGCCAATTTTGGTAGATACAGGTGGTAACAGGCTAAGACCAAACTCATTGCATCTAATTCCTTTGCAAATAGAAGTATGTGTAGCGTTTTGTTCTCAAACCTCATGTCTGAATGTCATGTCTAACACACACACACACACAAAAAAAAAAAAAAAGAAAAAAGGAGCAGAATATGAAGTAAATATAGAGTTAAAAAGCAGTCTATTGGTGAAATCTGCCAGCACTTGGAAATGGGAGCGTCGAGGATGTAAGGCAGAGGCAACAGAAGATCTTGAGAGTAGTGGTAGAATCTGTGAAATTCCCAGGAATTAGTTCCACAGAGCACTTCCAGATCCCAGAAAGCTCATCTCATCTGAGAAATCTAGTATTTCCATTGTACAGTAATTCCTCACTATATGATTGTGTATATTTTTGAAGCAATTTTTGTATTAAATATTTACATCCTAATTAATGTATTTTAAAGACAAACTACTAACCATGATCTCTTTTCAGTCCAGTCTCACTGTGAAATTAACACTTTTCTTACCATTTCCCTTTTCAGCAAGGTCAAATTGATGGATGAAGAAAAGTGTAATAATAATGTGTGTGCAAATCACACTTCCTACTAGCGAATTATACAAAGCATCTAATCAAGCAAAGGTTTAAAAGTCTGACATCAAAGAACAGTCAAAGAAAGGCCAGCTGCATAAATATTGTGTATAAATGTAGGTTTCTAAGTTCACTTCAAACCAGAAATTTAAATCTTGGCTATTATAATGCTATTCTTATTGGCTGAAATTTTAAGAAGAATCTTATAAAGCCCCAAAAGCAAACAAATAAACATGCACAATTCTGTAAACTACTTCTAACTAATTTATGACTTACATTTACATTTGGCAATATTGGAAACGGTATTTCTAATGGTGATTACACAAATGATAAGCCAAGCTGATATTCCTCCAGGCACCTGACAAGTTGACATTGACAGTAGCGCAAGCTGCAATATTGCAAATGTCTGCAGGAATGGAATGCAATATCTACAAAGCCAGACGTGCTCCAGTTTTCCATGTCAGATCTACTCATCCTTCCATTCTAAACAAATACATTTTTTTCTAAACAAGAGCTACCACAAGACAAATATTATCTCTAACTGTTTACAGACTAAACCAAATTGTCCAAAAGGAACTGAATTTAACAGCTGTGGAAAGACCATGCCCTCATTAAATCTGCCCATTTCAGTAGACCAGTAGGTATCTCATGACAGTGGTATTTACTTGGCTGTGCAATCTTTGAGTTTAGTCATCATCTTGTTGCGTAGGAATTTGTAACTTTAAGTTTAGAACTAATATTAGAATATCGCAATTATCCAAGAAAACAAGTGTTACAAAAGCAGACATTACAGCGTTCGGGTTAACAGCAACAGAAAACTCATTACAATGAAAGAGATATGTATACAATAAGAACACCTAGGACTTCAGATTTTCTTTTAATATTTCTCTAACCAACTGAGCTAATCTCAGTGATTTCTTTTTACTTCATTCTTCTGCAACATCTTTAAAAGAATAGAATTACTGATAACTTTAATTAATTTAGTGACAGTTATGCTTTAAGAAAACAGTCTCAGAGAAGAATAAGAATCAGTGTAACTAGTACCTCAATCTTTCATATAAAATACAAAATTAATGTTCTCATAAGCTATAGCAATCGAGAGTCTTGTGGCATTTCTAAGAAGCATAGAGTTGTTAATTCCAGTGTCTTGGTTAAATTATATTTTGAGTAAATCAATTTACTCTCCAATTCCAGTTAGACAGTTGCAGTTTTCATAACTTCTGCTACATTACAATAAATCAACACATTCCAAATGGTTACACTTCAGTGGAAGGGATTAAATTTTCATGGTTTTGGTTTGCAAATTGCTTTAGGATTCCCTGAAAAAATGGTAGTAAATATTGTGAAGTCAAGGAATAAAATTCCACCATGGGGTAAAATTTGTTCATTGAGCTAAAATAATTGTGGGATCGTTTTGCTTTTAGATTGTTTTTTATGTCAGAAAAGTATTTAGCTAATGCTGAGTGGAATTTTCATGTCTCAAATATGTTTTAAGTAAATGGATTTGGATTTCTAATTCTAGGGAAAATACTATATTTTCCCACAGTATTTTCTTCCTTCCAGTACATATCATTAGGTATGAGGCTGTCTAATGAAAAGTGTGATTCAAATTCCCTCAGTCTCTCCTGAATTAACTTTGACTGCTCAGTCTGAAAAATAAAAGAGGGTGAAGAGCATTTTATCACCTCATGGTGTGACATAATCTGTCAAATTAAAAATAATAATAAAAAAGATTTGGACTTGGCAGCATCTTCTTTGTTGATGTTCATTCAGATTATTTTTATCATTTGGTCCCACTCTAACTATCTCTTTGATAGAGTAAAAATAGCACAAAACTCACAGGTGTTCAGTGAAAGAATGAATTGTATGTGGATCATTTCTCTGGAGTTAAAATATAATTCTTTCCTTATGTAGTGGAAGCAAAACAGTATGGAAATACCATGAAGATCATTTAATCTTAATTAGTATATTTTCATTAATTTTATATAGTAAGTCATTAAAGCTAAGAAAATAATGAAATAATTTGTTCCCCACACCACATCCAAATGTTATACATTTGCGCTTTTTTTAAGAAACTTATTTTTTTTCTTTTTTAATTTCTCACAGATATTTAGTAAAGAACAATATTCTATACTCATTTGTCAAGGTAGGGAGATACTTTTGTGTTTATGTAGAAAACGGAGAGGTCTAAGATCCACAGTTTGATTCTACAAGTATCCACATAGCACTCTGGTTTTGGTTTCTTTATTAGTTTTGCATTACTAATAATTAACATACGTACTTTTTAGTCACAATCTTCTCAGAGCCAAAGCAGAAAAAAATCCTATCGCCAAACAAACAGACAAATAAACCAAGAGCTAAGTTCTGTTCCATATCCCTTTATATTTTTTTTTGTAACCCTCTGATTCAAAGCTGTTACAGAAATAAAGAAGTTCATAATTTGGAACGATGTGACGCCTTGCTCTCTTTTTTGCTTTATAGTTACCCAGACTTTTCCTCCCCATTTTTTAGATAATGAACCATTGACTAACATTTCCATGCTTCACAAAAGAGTCCTGTGCAATGGAACATCTAATCTTTCACAAATTAGAATTTTGAGGTGAAGGAACATTGGCAAAAATTTCCAGAGCCCTCAGATTTACTACTTTGCAACAAGTAACTCCTACCTTGCCATTGCAAATTGATAGCTATCAAACCATTTTCTGTTTCACCCATAGATTGCAAGGAATCTGACAGATGATCACAAGCGATATATCAATTAGAATGCCGCTAAAATTCATTAACCAGAACGCAATAGATATATAGATAGCAACACAGCTTAATCATGGGCTTTAACAGATGCCTCAGAATGTTAGTCTGTAGCTTTTAATTTTTAATGACTGCATTTATTCCTTGATCTTCTGAAACATTCTTTGCAGACTAAAATAGGGGAACGGATTAGCCACCATACCATCTTTATGGTTGCATCTGAAGATCTTCCTAAGGTGTGAACATAAGTTTTCTGCTCTTTCCTCCCTGCTGTGTTGATTTCTATTGCTGCCTTTTTTGTCTCACCTGTCTTCAATCTTCTTCATTTTACTTGTCATCTATGAAGAGCCTGACTTAGCAAAGCAGCTGGTGTAACATAGCTGGGGCCAATTTGGCACACTACAAGCAGTGCTATGTTCAGCAATTTTTTTTTATTTTTTTTTAAACAACTTCACTGCAGGAAGACTGTGTTCTTTTCTTTTCCTCTTTTTTTTTTTTTTTAAATTTTCTTTGTGTATTTATGTATAGCATGTGACTATTAATACTACTTTGCTGCATCCCAAAACAAACTGGCTAAACCAGACCTAAGAATCTGGAGGAAATGCCTGAAACTACTTTTATTGCACTCTTTCACATATTCAATGAAATTCTCTGTAGAATTTAGAAATAATAGTTCTTGTTAGCTTCACTTTCCCCTCATTTCATAAAGAAAGATGTTATAATTAACAAAATTACAAGGCAATTCTTTAAAACAGCATATTTTCAGTTGAAGTTATTTTCTATGTGGATATTTCTGGTAGTCTCTTATTTCATTCTGTCTAATTAATATTAGGAGAAAATTCTTGCTTGATGATATGCAACCAGTGTAAGAATATCCCATAGCAAAAATTCAAACTGAAGTTATAGTCAATAATTTGGTGAAGGAAAAGAGTTCAAATACATTTAAATCCACGTAATTCATCCAAGTAGAGCAGTAATATTCTAGCAGCTTTTATTCTATAGAAGAATGAAAAATTTTCTCCCTTTTTGACATCCCTAGTAGTAACTGTAGCAGACTTCACATAATTGTACTTTTCCAGTAACCTCATCTAGCCTATGATATCAACCAGTTCTTTACCAAAAGGTGGTGGTGGCTCTTCATAGAGAAGTCAAGTGAAAATATACAGGAACAACTAATTTATCATCCTCAGAAACAAAGTTTAGATTTATTAATTAGAAGTATGCATCTCATTCTGTAGATCTGGGCTTTATGCAAGGTAAAAAAAAAAAAAAAAAAGGACATTATTATCAGATCAACAGCAAGAAATTGTTTTTTTAACAATCCAGTTATTGAGTGGGATCTGAAAGTACTTAAGACAATTAAATTTAAGTTATATGCTTACATTCATATTGCATTATAAATCATCATTTACCAGGAACTTTTTTTTTTCCACCAGAAATATGCAAATTTCACCTAATACAATGTTTTTAAAGGTCTTAAAATAACATTCCTTCATTACTGAAGAAAAAACTGTGCTTTTAAACAGCTACTAATCTAAATTAAATAAAGGAACACAAAGTGACTTGGAAGTGTACTTACGTAAGCTACCCATCTACAACATCAGTTTGAATACCGCTGAAAGATGGCACCTAGTGTCTGAAAGGCACAATGTTGTTCTGAGGAAGAAGAGATCATACCTTTTGTCATGGCCACAATAAGGTCCTTTGGCCTTTGAAAGGCTGCATTCTGATATTAATTTTATCACTAAGAGAAGGTTGGGTATGGTGAAACAGGCACATTTTTATGAAGAAGTTGGGGAAAAAACTTTTTGATTGCATTTTTCTGCAGTGCTTGCACAACAGGGTTCTGATATTTGACTGTAGCCTCCAGATAAACCTGCTATAAAAAATGACAGCAATAACCATTAGGAAAACTGGCAGAAGATACTTTGGATTTTTTTTCACCCTTTACTAAGGAAAAAGCTCTCTATCCTGTCATTTATGTTGTGCACAAAAAGATTGTTGTTCATCAGCATTGACTCTTAGTGATATAGCTGCTGGAAGATATGACCATGCCTTGGATATAGCAGTTACTATTACCATCCTTTTTTCTTGCTAAATGTTTTGCTCATTTTTAAAGACGTATTTTTCTTGGATCCCCTTCCCCCCACACACCTTGTTTAAATAGGCAGTAAAATAGTTATTCAAACCTGCTGAACAGGTACTCACTGTTAGGGCTATCTTATTCCAACAGAATTTTTTTTTTAAAGGTATACCTTAAAGATGACATTAAGTAGAATGTCTAAAGCAGTAAGTTGGCTCTCTTAGAGCTTTTATTTTCAAATAAGAGAAATTACACCCAGATGCTCTCTGTTCCTTTCCATTCTTCGTCCGGGTTGAGTTCTGTTGCTGAAGGCAGAGATCATAATTTTTTATTGTGGTTCAGTAAGCCTTGCATAATAATTTTAATTTTATGGTTAAGGTAATTCTTAATTTTAAAAACAAATCCAACCAATCCAAGCAGAAATACACACTCCCACTCCCTCAAACCATCTCTTCAAGCAATAGCACTAAAGTTTAATCAAGTCATTTCCATGAACTATTCCTAAATCTTCAACTGACTGCTGGCAAGTTTCTGCCATTCACTACCTGCAGTGTGTGAGGAAGGGATTTCATGAAAATCCTGACCTAGAGAGGAAGTTAAGGTAAAGTGTTACTGCATTTGGTGACTCTTCATTGCAGCAGCAGCTGTGTCTCAGGAGTGTTTTATTTGTGGATGATAGAGTTTAAGCTAAAACGAAGATATGCCAAAAAAAGAGTACAGATCACAGAATTAAAGCAAGATGACTAACCAAATAATACCTAGACTTGCCTTTGCACTGATCAGAATTGACCAATTTTTTTTTTTAATATGAAATTTTCATTTTACGAGGGAAGTAGAAGAAAGAAATGGCTGTCGAGAGAAATTGTGGAGTTGGGGCAGAGACTATGATAAAAGGAAGCTGTGAATATGTGTGATGAACATGAAGCAAAAAAACTTTATTATATGACTAGAACCCTTATAAATTAGCCTAGTTACTGGTCAAGTTCTATGTAAGAGAGAGGGTAAAAGCAAAATCAGAGGGCAAAAATATTGCTTAGAAGATCAAAAGATGTATTTTTATACAGGAAGTGATTAAAATGAGGAAAACAGGATTAGAATAGAGGTGATAATTAAAACAGGCTGTTCATTTTTCCATTAACTTACATGCCAGCATTATCTTGATTTGCAAGTTTATGAATTTCTAGACTTTTAACCTGGATTCTTCATTGTCAATTTGCTCACATTTCATCTAGAAGCCATTAGTAGACTCCACAGGTAGAAGTGCTTTGTGCTTGTTATATGATATTGCTTTCACATATCTGAAAAGGATACAGCTTTTCATCATTTTTGGTTCATGACATCACCGAGTTACACATATAACACAGAGGTGCATTTATCTAAATAATGAAAGGCTGAATTCCTGCTGACAATGAAATTAGTATTCATTTATTGTAGCTGAAGAAGCTATGATAGGTTTCCCTGGTGAAAGCAAATAAAGAATTCTTTGAATAAATTGTTTTCACTCTCTGTTGTATCACAAAAACATGTAGCTCTGTATAATACAACATCACCACCTCTAAATCCCCCATAAAATTATCAGGACAAGTTAATCTAGATTAAGACATGTGTAGAATAAAATACATATTCATAATTATGTTAGATTAATACTTTCAGGGGGAAAAAAAAAAAAAGAGGAGAAAGTAAAACAAACAATTATTTTACAATGAATCCTGTAAAAATTATTGCAATTTATTTTAGCATTCACCCTTTCCTAAAGCTGTTAAAACATACAAGTGGCTGACTGGAGTTACAATCTGTCTTGAATCAATTATTGTGCTAAAGAAAATTAAATTTGAGGAGAAGTAAAAAATCCCATCTAAACAGATTAATAAAACCCAACCAGTATTTATTTTTAATTTTGGCTCTTCTAGTTACCAGTCAATGGTTAATATAGTCCTGAATATGTGTACTGAGGAAGGGATGTTACGTTACACCCTCCAGGTTCTCCTGTCCATTCTCTAAAGACAGCTCCAAGTACTCCCTCACCAGTGCCAGGAAGGTCATGCCAGGTCCTTCCTGACAGCAGGAACAAATCAGATGAATTCAGGAAAAAAATGTCCAAATTATCCTGGTTAAGCACAAAACTATTTTGCAAGAACTCCTGAACCACAGCAATTACATTATTTGCCTCACTTTATGTCTCCTTTTCTCCTGCTTCCCCCTCCCAGTTTCCTCTCTAGTTATGACCCTTTGCCAAAATTTAAGAAAAAACCTGCTCCCAATCATTCTTACCCTATTGGCCTCAGTCTTCTTTCATGGTACCCCTCTTTTGGTATTTGTGATAAGATTACCACAGTAATTCCTCTTCAGTCAGAAATCCACCAAGTCATGAGTCTATTTTTCTTATCTACAGGGTATTTTTTCACACCATTGTCTTGTTAGTGTAGCAATAAATCAAGACTAACCATCTGCTTAGACTTTACTTTCTCTTTGATTTAAGGAACATTCAGCAGTTTCTCACATTGCTGTCTTATTAATATAACTATATGTCCAGAGAAAGTCATTTATCTTCAAGGCTCAGCAACATCAGCTTCCATTTCCAAAGATATAACTTACCCCTTTGAATAAAAAAGACCTTTTGTATCGGTTCCTTTCCAAGGTGTGAGCTTCATTACAAGTACTTTCACTAATTTAAAAAGGGAGCACAAGCTTGGTGAGTTGATCCACTACAATGAATTTGCATATGCCTGGAGCAACTTATGCTGACGAAAATGGAAGAAATCTTACTCTTTTGACCTCAGTAATTAGCTACTGACCTAAACCCACTTAGTTCACAGAACCAGAGTGTGTGTGGGTGCACATGTTCATGTGCCTGTATGCACAAGCCTCACCCTATTCATTCTGCCATCACACTTGTAGGGAAGATTCCTAGGTTTAAAATATTCAACAATATTTAAAGAACTTCTGAAGATAATTCTTGAAGCTGCTACTGACAGAAGATATCATCTAAAAACTTCTTGTGGAGAGCCATAGGTAAGAGATGCTGAATTTTTCCCCATAAGCAAAACTTAAACTCTATCTATGTTGCAACATAGCTATAAGACTATTGGAAGTCCTAACTTGGACAAAATTTGTCTTTAACTAGATCAGTTAAAACAGATAAAAACAGTCAAAAAAAAAAAAAATATATATATATATACACAGAATGTTTTCACAAAAAAGCAATAAAGAACAATGAAGACAGTTTTATTGGGATTTTTATTTACAAAGTGACCTTTTTGTCCCATTAAATGTTTTGCTTTTACTTTGTTCCACTATGCGATATTAATATGAAGAAAGTACATTTCTTGTTTCTTTAGTCTTTTTTTTCACCCTTCTCCCCTCCACTATTTACTCTCTTTATATTTAATAATTATTTTTTCCCTTACATTGCTCTCTTTTTATAATTCATTCATTTCTATACTAGTATTTTCTCTCCATCTCTCAGCTCCAGGAACATAGATTCCTTTATTTGTTCTTGAGAAATAGTAAGAATTTATCATACTGGACTTTTTTTCAGTGAAGACAAATAAATAAGTTTTCAACAAAACAGCAACAAATTCGAAACTTATTCTGTTTTCTCTGTATTGCCAACATGTTACTCAGGAAGACAACAATAACATTTATGAAAAATATAGATGTATTTACTTACATGAAAGATTTCTCCATCCATCTGTAAATTAACAAACACACTGCAAACACAGAAATAAAGGTTTAATGGAAGTAGTGCATAGTGACTTCATAAAACATGTTGTTATGCCTATTCCATGATCTAACCTACGCATTAAATCTCTTTCAATCAAGCAGTATGGAATTAACAAAAGAGAAGGAGAAAGAAGAGATTTCATAAACATGTAATAAAACACACTTATCAAAATCTTCAAATTCACTCAAATTTCATGTATTTGTCATTGTGGTGCAATTGGTCTCAAAAGCACATTTTCTAGACTACAAATGTGCACAGTCCAAGAAACAGAACCTGTATACAGCATCTCTCATGGCTTTATAAAGTAACACTGAAACCTACTGCAAAAGAACGGTAGCTTGTAATTAAAAAATGGGTTTGCGCCAGTATGCAAGTAATGATATAGTCAGTAAATTAGAAGGGAATGTAAAATAAAAAAAAAAATAAAATAAAATAATATATATATATAAAGGGTAGCCACTGTTTGAACTGCTTTTGGGAAAACCTTTTTAAGCTCTTTATCTTTAGAAAACTGTCTTTTTTCTAGCATTTAAAAAAAAAAAAAATTGTAATAATCCTCAAAATATTTTGATTTTTTTTTCACAAATGTTTTAAGATTAGCATGAAATCTACTGTTAGGATATATTCAACACAGTCTAGAGAGAAAAAAAGACATGTAGTCTCAGGCTCAGTTTTATCAGAAATTTGTTTTCTTGTGAATTCATCTTTCTTTTTTTTTCCTGGAGCAAAAGTCTTTACCATTCATTCTATTTTTCCAGAGCTTTACTCTGTATTCAGAGTATAAAACTGAAAATAAATTCCAATATTCGAATGTGTTGAAAATGTGCCTACACAAGACAGAACCTCTTAACAGATGTTAATTCCTTGAGCGTGTGTGACTGACACCTACAGAGAGGCATGTGAACGCCAGTACCTTTTAGACACTAAGTACTGGATTTCCTGTTTGCCTGCATTGGAGGACAAAGTCTGTACACTCCGCTTGCCTTCTTTTACAAGACAAGCTGCAGAAAACAGCTTTTCTCTTGCTTTTATCACAGTGAGCTGCCAGACTCCAGTCACAACGGGAGCTATGCCATCCACCTGCTTAATTCAGGGATCATGCTGGTTATTGCATCCCAGGTCAAGGAACTGATAAACAGTTCAGACCATACATTATCTTCAGCTGACAAAATCTGTTACCCTTCGTGCCCATAGAGAAGAGTGCAGCAGTAACTACATTAGACCTTGTGCATCAGACTCCACTTTATCTAGCTTCAACTGTCTAAAATCAGGTGACTAATCCATACCATCATCTGGTATCCCTGTAGGCACTTAAAGAAGATGGTTCACCCCATCTTACAATACGTGTCCAAGATACCAAGGATGAATTGTCAGTTAGAGTGCCTGTCTCTCTCCACTGACAGTCACGGAAGCCTGCCTTCCCTAAAACAGGCATCTAATTTTAGATGGAACTAATAAAACAAGACAAATCCAGTCCCACAGCAGAAAATATGAACATAGCCCTATGAATGTTAATAACATTTCCTTAAATTATTGGACTCTTGATTTCAGACTAACCAATTTAATACATATCATAATATATTTTATTCTATGTTCATTTTTTAACAGATCATCTGTAATATTCACAAGTCACACTTGTCAGTGCAGCCATTTACAAACAGCCACTGTTATTGTGCTAGAAAACCTACGGATTCTAGCATTAAGTGAAGGACTTTGTTGAGGACACAGAAGCTGAAGTTTACAGAAATATGAGAGCCAAAGCTTAGAATAAAACTAACAAACTCACCCACCTTTGAAATCTGCCTTTAAAATATGAATGACTGGAACATAATTGTACTGCTCAGACCAATCTTCTGTTTGCACACTTGATTATTTCAATTATAATAGGTACCCATTCAATTAGTAATCTCAAGTTACCTCAATATGAAGCCGTACCAACAAAATATAAACTGCTCAAATAGTAGAGTTAAAATTCTTGGAGGCCTTGAAGCCTGTAGCTTAAATTATTCTTTATATGCCTGAAAGCCAAAAAGATGGCTGTATAATATGCCAAAAAAGAGGGGGAGAGGAAGGGGGGGGGTCCAAAAGGGGGGTGGTGGAGCCCCCCGGGGGGGTCGGGGCCCCCCCAAATTTGGGTGTCTGGATTGGGGGGGTTCTAAA
>JAWWTY010000106.1:72912097-72943159 GCA_035222235.1 Margarornis squamiger | reverse complement strand
CCCCCCCCCCCCCCCCCCCCCCCCCCCCCCCCCCCCCCCCCCCCCCCCCCCCCCCCCCCCCCCCCCCCCCCCCAGAGCTGGGCAAAGCAAATAAAAGCATGCCTGTGGAAGACAAACAGAATATAAGAAAAACACTGTAAAAGAGTGAGAAATATCAAAAGATGACATGTTCACTGACAAAGCTGAAACAGAACATGTCAAGCAAATATATTGCCAGAATATTAACTAATTAATAGTGGTGTAAAAAACTTTAGAAAGTGAGTGAAAGAAATAGGTTACTGGCAGAGTCAAAGGCTAATCTTCCTACTGAAGAAAACCTTAGAAGAATTTCTCTTTTTTAGGGTACAAAAATCAAATATTCCATATAAACTTTTCCATTTAGTGGTGTATTTCTGTCATTCTGAGGTGATAAATTGATGTCTAATGGTTGCTTTTCAGAATGGTAAAATTATAAGTTTAAATTTAATGTAATATGTATATAGAAATAACTTTACTGAGGGTTTCCATAATGCAAAACTTTAGAATGCTGGTCATTCAACTCCTAGTGTATGAATTCCCTATATTTTCAGAGAAAAAAATATGTACAACAGTATTTTGATGTATTTAACCTTTCTGATTTTTCTTTTATTAAACTTTCACTCTTTATAGTTTCCCACATTACTTGTCCTTAGTTTGTTATTTCCTAGCACAAAGCTAGTTGTAAATCTATTAAAATTTCTATTAAAATAAGAAGTATTTAACCTTCTAGTTAAAAAAAAAGAATAGCAGTGAATATGACAAATATTTGATATTTTCTCATCTAACTACTCAATGTCATGTGGATACTTTAGTGATTGATATGTTGTAATAATTTAGCCAAATATGATATCTCTCCAGACTGCTATGGATCCAGGTCAATTAGAACACTTAGTACTTTTATTCGGTAATACCAACTATTTTCTTTTTTGCTCCCTTATCTTATTCATAAACACAACATCTACACTTCCTTGAAACATTGGCAGTAATTGCATGTATGTACAGTAATGTTTCACAAACCTCTTAGAACTATTGCAAGTGTGGGAAAATTATGACAATAATATGGAAAAGAAGTGAACAGTAAGCCAGAAATATTGTAGATGTAAGGTATGGTCTCCAATTAAACTAACTTATGCTGAGCTCACCTCTGTCCCAAAATTCATGAGTTTGGTAGGAGTTTTTAAGAGTTAGAAAAGTTCCCAGAAAACCAAAAGCAAAATCAGTCTAGGATGTAAAACTCTGTTTGGATATATTGCCTCTGGTTACTGTAACTGTTTTGTTTTTGAGATAGGTGCATTCAGCAGTGCTTCAAAGCCCACATACCCTGCAGCCTACTGCCAGTGGAAATTAAGTGCACACTGTAGTCTTTTTCAAGAGTTGACATGCAGCAAAATGTATATATTGGATATCATATGTACAATCCTGCAATAGCCACTAGGTGTATAATGCTGCATAGCCACTAGAACTGAAGTTAAAAGAGGCAAACATGTGCCTTACTAGAGAATTTTTCAGTCTGAAACCCTTCAAACAGAGGCCTGAAACATGCCTGCTAGTAACTAACCCAGTTTTCTTTAAGCTCTCCAAAACAGTGGTTGAACTCATCAGGGTTCAACTCACACTCTATTTGTACACACAAGAAAATGTGTTCCATTCTAGAGTCCTGAGAGCAGGAGCTACTGGCTAAAGAAAATCTACCTGTGAAGGGCCCAAAGGCATCCAGGGTATCTAGCAGTTATGAGTTTAATTTTGTCAGACAGTATCAAAAATGGCAGAAAGATGAGTCAGGGGAGGATTAGGTTAGATATCAGGAAAACGTTTTTCACCCAGAGGGTGATTGGGCACTGGAATAAGCTCCCCAAGGAAAGTGATCCCAGCGCAATGCCTGTCTGAGTTCAAGAAGCATTTGGACAATGCTCTCAGGCACATGGTGTGACTCTTGGGGTTTTCTGTACAGGGCCAGGAAATGAACTTGATGATCTTCACGGGTCCCTTTCAACCACACATATTCTGTGATTCTATGATCACCCAATAAATCCAACACCGAGACTGAAGTTTATCTTTCTTTTGCTGCCATGTAAGAACAAAGTCCTTATGTTTGCTATTTGCTGTTATCACATCATTAAAAAAAAAATAAAAAAAAATAGATTTGGCTAAGAATTTTGAGGAAAGACAAAGCATACAATGCCAGAATTTAAAATTCTTTGGCAGTAAAATATGAATACAATGTCACCTCTAGACCCATTAATGAGGTGATATTTAAACTAAATAAAGAAAAAAAATAAGCATTTTTAGAATGTAGTGTTTTGGGGTTTTTTAAGTATTTTGGGTATTAATATTTTTTGGTATTATGCTACTGAATTATTTTATGTATGTCTGAATACTGCTATAAAGAAAATAATTTGGAGCTGACAAAACCATCTCTTCCCTGTTAACAGGGACAGATTCCAGCTTTTTAGTTACCCATCAGTGATGACAAGTCCCTTATCAAACATCCAGAATTAAGCTATAATCATAGCTTTCCTGTCTTTAACAACAAGTGTGATCCTATACATATCCAATGCCATTATAGCTTATTCATCTTTTGTTTTGAAGAACAAGTCTGGAAAGCTGCACTGCTAGCTCTGAAGTCTGATAACATGATAATTCTCAACCAGTACTTGCAGTGGCATTTGAATCCAGTTCTATATTGTGTATGGACCAATTCCAGGCAGACATTATAAATTAGAGTATCATTCCAAGAGACTAATGGCAAAAAGCTCACAAGTGCAAAGCTAGCTCATTATAAAGAGTGAGACCATTCGTTTGGCTAGTGTTTCCTATCACTGATCATGTTAATTAGGTGAATGAGGCATGAAACATAAATAAGCTAAGGCTCTTGCCAACACATTTCATGTCTATGCATGTGTATGTGTGAGTCTGGGTCAAAGCTTGTTTAATATGGTTATTGCATTATTCTTCTGTACTTTCTCCTGAATGAAAGGAGAGGCATGGTTTGGGAAGAGTGGTATGTGCTTTTGCTATTGCTCTCTAGAACACTTCATCTCAGCTCCTAAAGTGTACCTTATGTGAAAAACTTGATTAAATTCAAAATCTTGAACCCATTTGTGCCCTAAGAACTGTCCTACCACCAGAATATGTAGTGAATTGATTTGTGTTCTTTGTACAGATGATAATAGACCGGTAGGACAGCAGTAATGCATCAATGAAGAAAAGAAAGAATAAGCCAACTGGAAGAATTCTGGACCATTGTTATCCAGTAGCTGCAGACATCTCTTCAAGTTGCAATTACAAGGTAGGTCTTAATTGCAACTCTTTGTGTAGGCAACTGTCAGTAGGACTCTAGAGGTCACCCCACAGGCTCTAAAGTGCTCTGGTCACTCAGTTTCTAAATATCACTTCTAGGAGACAAGTGTTGCCTAGAAATCTGGTTTTGCAATACTGCCTTTCAACAGTCTGAATTCATCCTGACGTTCCTCATCACAAGCAAGGACAGCAACCTGGTTCTCATGTCTATTGCTGAGCTGTTACATAAATAAATATAGAAAGGCACAGGGATAGCCCTCAAATCTGCTGTCATTTTTCTTTTCCCTACTTAGAACAAACCACAAGGAAAGACATTCCTTTAATGTTTAGGTGTCAAGTAATAATAGCTTGTGTTGTGTTTTGGTGTGCTCATTTAACTGTCTGGTATAGTCTGAAAAGTGGCAGTGAAGGAAAGAGGATCAAACTATAAACAAACTGATATCTCTTCAGTTCCCTGGAGTAGGTTCTAGTCTTCTAGATCAGAAAGTCTCAAGCAGAAAACATTTTCTTGCTGCTAGGGCAGGCTAGTAGAAAAGCAAAGCACCAGAGAAACCCTTTAGTACATCTATTACTACCATTCTGCACTACAATGGAGCATTTAGGTACCAAAAAGAAGCTTGAAATGAAAAGATATATTTTTGAAGATTTAAAATGCTCACAATGAGTCACTCTTTCTAAGACTGTTAAGTCTGTCAGAATTGTAAAAGTATACTTTCAAAGCATTGTCTGGGACTTTGATTCCATGGCTTTAGAGACAAATGTGACAAAAGTTCATTTAAAGAAAGCCCTCTGGGTTCACTACCAAAAAAACCCCAAAAACAAAACAAAAAACCAAAACAAAACCAAAACAAAACAAAACAAAAAAAAAAATTGATGACAGTTTCCACATGGTTGCCAGTCCATAGCATTGACGTTTTTAAAGGCTAGTGAATTCTGGCACTTACTGTCAGTACTGTGATGTAGCAGCTGCTTTCTGTTGATGAAACTGTGAGTCATGAACATTAAGTTCTATTTTTAACTGCTATTGTAGGGTATCTCATTAAAAACACAATGAATTGTTAATTCTCTGAATTTGTAGTCAGGTCTTTACAAAAAGCTATTTTCTTACTTTCAGTGTCACTGTGCTCCGGGGTAACATGAGGAAATTGAGGGAGATATTTGAGCCACAGGGTTCAAAAGTGATACATATTTAATTCATTTTACTATCACAATTTAAAAATAATAGTATCCAGGATTATTATTTTTTTGAGGTAGGCAGAAAAGGCATGGCCTTTCTTTGGAATCAGAAGAAACTTAAAGAAGATGGAGAATATTTCATATGTGAAGAATACTTGTCAATGTGTTGCCAGATAATCCTGCTGCAAATATTATTGAGCTCACCAATAAGCAAAATCTTCAAAACTGTAATTTTTCATGTGGGCAATAGTTTACCACTTTACCACTTGATTTTTAACTGAAGTCATGCCAGAAACCATGTGATTTCATAGTCTTGGCTGCTTACTACATCCTTATTTGGAGGCCTGTACTAGATTAGCCTTATTCCAGTCTGGTGTTTGAAATAGCAGAGCCATGTCTGTCAGAGATTCAGATAGACTTTCTAGCACAGAATTCACAGGACCTGAATCAGAGTCACAGTGTCTGGGAGAATTCATATGCACAGTGTAACTATTTCAGCATTATCTTTCTAGGAAACCACATGATAGTGCTCCAAAATATGTTCTATGTGAAAATTATGTCCATTAGTGTTAATATTCTGGTGACAGGAGAGAAAAATCTGAAAATGACACACATATCAGGTTATAAACATGGAAAAATATATCTATATATTCTTGAACTGAGAAACAGCATAGAAATTGCAACAACAAAATTTGGTATGACTAAAAATTGTACTAAAATCATAGCTACATATGAATTACTTTGGCGGTGGTGTTTTGGTTTTGTTTGGGGTTTTTTGTTTGTTTGTTTATTTTTTAATTGAACTAAACCAGACGTGGTTTTCTGCAATTTCTCAGTTCTAAACTTGAACATACATTAACACATCTCAAAGTAATTTACTGTCGTGGTATTTAATTTAAATATGTCCAAAAGTTGCTTTTATAAAAATTTTTTAAGGAAAAAAAAAAAAAAAAAAACCCCTAAGCTTTTTGTTATTTATATTTTTAAAATGTATTTAATTTAATTTAATTTTAAAAAAAAATTATAATAATTTATTTTTTTAAGTACTCAAGATGAAAAATTCCCTGCCATATTCATAGGTAAATCATGGACACTTTAGGACATGGAGGCTGAAAATTCATTCTCAGAATCTGCTGCTTTAACTTCCCAGTTAATTAAAGCATTACTGTCACCTACTCCTTCCTAATAAAAAAGCACATTTTTGAATGTTTCAAAATATTTAATGTAATTAATCAAACAAGTTACCAGAGTTAATATTTTTTTTCTCATTGAGTTAATAGGAAAATCTTACTTTTTGTCTTTTCAGAGAACAAAGTGATACACAAAAGATCTTTGGCATTTTTCAGGTATTTTAGAGAAGTAATGTTTCAAGTATTTGAATTTCTCATTCAAGCTACCATCAAAGTAAATAAAGTCATTAAGTTCTGTAGTCACTTCAATGTCTACTAGTGAGAATATACATTTTCAATTAGCCAGTAGTCAATTAGTCCATGAAAGTGCACTGACACTTTTAAAAATATCCAGGACTGCAAGTTTAAAGGTAGATCTGGAAATACACTCAGTCTGATAAAATAGTAGAGAGAAAATATATCCTGAAAAAAAAAAGCTGTGGCTAGTCCTCAGTCACTATGTCATATCTGTAATATCTTCTTAAGACTTCTGTTCTCTCTTGTTGCCTGGACAGGGAATCTGAGTGCCTAACTTAGAACTGTAGAGCACTGAGGAGCCTAACAGTTTCAGGGTCACTACAAAATTAAATCATATTTGAATATACCTGAGATGGTGAATCTGGAAGTGTTCTTCATCATGCAAACCCAGCCATGCAGTTCTGGCCTTGTCCTCATTCAGTAGCAAGCAAAATCAAATGTCCCTCAGGGTCTTTTTTACAATCTGCTCTCCTTCCACTTCCTGCATACTGGGCACGTGGACCAGAAATAAGTTGTCGATGTTCACCATCCAGTTATCCAATTTGGTTGTGATATGAAGTCAGCCTACTAATTAATGAGGCCCGAATCCCTTAAAGCATGATCCTCTGCCTTTGAAGTCAGCAAATAAAATTAATGGCTTTCATTAGCACACAATGAGAAAACCAAGAGGTTCTATTCAGTAGCTATGGATGTTTCTGTCTTTGCAACTGGAAAGACTGTCAGCTTGACTTCTTAGTATATTTTCAAGTAAAAAGGGTGTGTGTTCCTTTGACAAGTATGGTTTTCTGCCCAGCAATTAAAATGTGTATTTTATTACTTGCTATGATATTCTGTAGCACCACAAGCAATGACAAAATTGAGTAAATAATGCACAAAATTAATCTAAATATCTGTCTATAATTAAGGTTAAGAAATTAAGAATTAATAAAGATCATGAAGTTGGTCTGTGAAACAACTCACAGGCCATCATCTGCCAGAATACCAACATAATTTTTGTATCTTATTGCAATGCCTGTATGGCAGAGGGCATTCAGACAGGCCTAGTTTACTAAACTTACATAAGAACTTGTGTTGCTCTGCTTTAAACCCAAAGGAAGTAATGTTCCTACTATTGCTAATCATAAAACTTGCTCATATGCAATTATAACATCCTGACCTTTTTAAGCTCTATATTAAGTATTTGAGAGCACGTGTGCTAGCAAGTGTTGTGGGGTTTTTTTGCCATTAGCCTCCTGCACTCACATGAATACAAATTGGCTAGCAGAAACCACTCTAGAAAAATTAATTTTTTCGCCTCAAACTTGGGGCAAGGTAATGTCTTCCAACATTAGACTTTTTGAATTAGTATTTAGTGATGTATACTGCTTTTTAGAGTTCATATGTGTATGCTCATACACATACATATATATATGTTTCCATACATATGAATACATATATGTATATGTATATCTTAAAGTTACCACTGAATATGAAAATGCATGCAAATATATGCATAGGCACACACAGATCTTTCTTATGTTCAAGAAATTTATCTTTATCACAAAAATCTTTATGTTGTATGTGAACTGCAGCAGCTTCAACAAATACCTATTAACAGCCCTGTGAGAGATGGCTCCTGTGCAACAGACACACACCTCAAATAGAAAGAAAATTAGATGGGTTTTTCAAAAATATGTACCTCAAAGTAGTTTCAAGATTTACAGTTTATGGTATCTGTTTGTAAACAATTGCCTTACAGTATTTGAGACAAATGACTGTATTTTCCAGTAGACACATAAAGCTGAGATAAGATGATGCAGTCTACATGTCTTTGTCAGTGTATTTGTCAGTCTAGCATAGCAGTCCTCAGCTATAAGCAATTTAAAGGAATTTATTTATTTGCCAGACAGAAATTCTGCTATTTGCTACTACCTACAGCTGAGGTGCACACTGCTTTATTTGGATTGATGGTATTGTCTCTGCTCCAGCAGGACTAAAGCTGCTACTTTGGATTCTAGAACTGAGCTTAGTTCAGATTCCTAAAATAGCCCAACATACCTGGAAAAAATGCCCTGTCCTATACCCGTTTCTTGGTGGCATTTGCAAAAACACCTAAGATATATAGCTCAAGGCAGTTTAAAAGACATTAAAATTCCTAAATTGACACAGCTGCTTTGAAAATTATTTTTGACAGAACCTGGATTTTTTGTGCCTGAACACTTTTTAAAATCTGACTTCTGGGGACCTCTCAAGAACACCAAGGTGAGAAACTAGGCTGGAACACAGCACTTCTTGTGTTTCAGTAGCATGCTTGTAGCAGTTCTATCCTATCAATCTTGTATTTATCTAAGATGGTGAAATTTATGGTAGAATAAAGTCAATAGAAAAAAATGCATCTGAATTCTAATTACATGTGTACTGGGGTAGTCATGGAAAGGTGTCCTTACTAAATAAATATTCATGTTAACTTTGAATGAACCTTTAGAAAATGCAGTATTGAAACAAAACAAATATTTTAAGTTTAAATCATCCTACCCTTCCAGATTTCACCTTTTTATTGACCAAATAAAGGTCAAAAAAATTAAAGTCATTGTCACAGTTGGGAAGTTTCCTATGCATAAGCAGTGTAAAAAGGTCAATTTTAAAAATATGACTGATGTTCAGCATATGATTCAGAACTCTGTTGATTCATTTTTATCTGAAAGTAACAGAACAGTTCAATATGTAAGCTAAATTACATTTCTGCAACATTTTTCTTAATTCTTACTCTGAGTCTTACACTCATACAAGTCAGTCTTGTCAGAATGCTGATGAGAATTTTTGGGCAGTTTTCTATTTGTGAAAATTATCTTGTTGATACAGTATCTCAAGAAGTTCTATCAAAACTATTTGTGCTTTCAGTCTAAGAAGTGTCAAAAAATACGACAGTAATATAGTTATAATCTGAGAGAGATGCAGATGAAAAAATAACATTGTCTAAAAGCCTGGAAAACTGGATACTTTGCTTTTACTAATGTACTTTGTGACCTGGGACTGTGTTTCTTCTTTGCCATGGGATTTCGCCCATTAATAAACAAAAACTAACTAGGTCTGGTAGGTCTCTTGCAAGGGAACATTTCTCAAGATTCAAGATTCTGTACATTTTATTTTCTATTGGTGTTTGGTGACCTTCTATGTAATGTTTATTCTATGTTTATAATACTATATATTTTACCCTTTAACTCTGTTGTTCTCTATCTCTGTACTGCTTTATGTATGTCTGCGTAAGCAGGACAATCTTTCCTGGAACTCCAGCCCCATGTTTTAAATTTGCACATCAGACCAAAGTCTAGTAGAAAAAAAAAGACTCACACTGGTTTGATCAAAATTATGAAAGACGATCCCTTTCTAATTAAGGTAGGGACCACACATTTGCCTGCTATAAGACAAAAAGCAAGCAAATGACAAAAAAAAAAAAAAAAATAAAAAAAAAATACAACAAACACCAAAACATCCAAACAGCTCTAAAGAAAGGAAAAAAAAAAGTGTATGCTTTATGGGAATGAATGTTCATTGGCAGGTGCAGTGCTTTGCATGTGCTTCTGAGATGCATCTTCCAGCTTAATTTAATCAGAAAGAAATTGCTTTGCACTCTCCAAGATGGCTTGGCAGCATAACCCAAGTTGTAATACACAGGGACAATTAGAAAGGTAATTTCAGAAGTGTGAACCTGTTCCAATCTTAATCTCCAATAAAGTTATAGCTGTAGAGACAGCCACAACAGTATGAAATACAGTGATTTTCTGTTTATGACTTACACATCTTTTAAACTTCGCATATGTCTTCCAAAGCTAACCCTAGTTAAGAAAATTCAGAGAAATCATCATTTTACAATTACAAAACTCCATATTTATGATCTGTTTTCTGCGTAAACTTTAAAGGAGAGTACTTGCACTTTGTCTCAATGCAATTTATTTTTTTTTTATCTTTTCTGTTTTGTTGTTGTTTTTTTCCTTTTATTTTCCCCCCTCCCCACCCCCACCCCACCCCGCCTCCGCTGTTGGGCCTTCTGCTATAAGCATGGACAAAGCTAGCTTTACCTTGTCATCTTATTCATTCTGTTGAATGACTTAGTAGACTTACTGAAAGGTCTGTGTCTGTAGAAAGACTTACCCAGGCATTGTACCTGAAAGAGCAGTGTCTTCTTTCTTATCTGATAACCAACTGAATTTTGCTGCTCTAGCAAACACGTGATAATCAGTTTGTCAAATGCTTGAACAGAATGAAGCAAGATGTGAAGAAAGGAATCAGCCAAGAAGAATAGAGTTATGTGTGTCCTCAGCTGGATGCTTGGCCATTTAGTGATATATATAGGTAAGGTGAGAGTCAGAAGGTGTCAGGAAATATGGTTGCAGTATGAAGGAAGAGCCATAGAACAATAAGATAATGTCAAGTAAGCCAACTATAACTATTGCTAAATAATGACAGTGGATTAGACAGAAAGGACTAAGTAGCAAGGCAAATAATGCTTGCCATGCAAGAATCTCATGAATTGCCTAAGAATCACAGGCACCACCAAATTATCTTACACAAGACTAGAAAATAGTTGTAACATGACTAGCAATGCTCAGTCATTACAAATAAAAGTCATATTTCTTTATACAAGTACTCTGTGTTTATACTTTTATGAGGATGGAACTCCTAGTGTGATGTGTTATGATATGATTATACCTTACTGGAAATAATGTCATTGTCAGTTTATTGGATTTATTTGATAATTTTCTGCATGATTTTATAAGTTTATCATGTGTGTTTTCTTTTACTTCCAAAGAGATGAAATATTTTCATAAGCAATACAGATAATTGAATTTCTATTCTGGAATCAATATAAGCTTTAAATGTTCTAGCTTAATTCACCAAATAGCATAGATTATTTAGGTCTCTTCTGAATTAGACAGCTTGGTGGAACTGCTATTTGATTCTAGTGGGCATAGAAGGTAAATTAATATAAGTAACTAAATATATTCCAAAAACATGGAAGATAAAAAAGTTATATAAATTACTCTTAAAAGCAGCAGCAAAATTTATTTTCTCTTCACCATAATCTGCTGTATTCTCTATGATTAATATTCACCAAAAATATTGCCTTAGTGAATTTAATTAGCTTTACAGAAAGCTAGCGACAAGTGTTACTTACTCAGCTAATTATTTAATGAGAGAGAATTTAGAATATCAGGAAAGAATCCTATTTTATGTCACTCACAATTTCTGTAGTTGTCCCTATGTAAAACTTTTCCCACAGAGTAAATGAAAGAAATTTATTGTCATGGATCAGCTTGACAGATTCTGAGACAGGTAACTGTTGAAGGGTGGAAGCTAGCAAGATGGTAAATGCAGGTAGCAGAGTAACAACCAAGAATTAATGACATTAAAAAAATTAATAAATCTCAAAATCTTACAGAGAAAACAGACATAAAAAAATAGATCAAAATCATATATCAAATATGATAACAGCACTTCTTATCCTATCTACACATATAGCTGTTGTGTCTTTGGCAAAACCTTACTTCTAATTGTATATGACTACATTTCTTCAGCTGTTCCATATAAATGGATAAGGATATATCACAGAGTTCAGTAGGCTTTAAATGTCTATATATCTTTCTTGCTACCTGGTTTAGTTATATATCAGAATTCCATTAAATTAAAAAAGAAAATCTCAAAAATCTATGAACTTTCCAAGTGACTCTCAAATTTTCTCTGCTAGGGTATGTGATAAGCATTCTAGGTTTGGCAATATTTGAGAAAGGATTTTCTAATCCACCATGTTCTGAAAACAGCAACAACAACAACAACAACAAAAATTTACAGCTCACCGCCAAAAAATAGGGCTCCTAAGAGGTTACCATATAGTTTTCATACTTTTGCATATATCCAGGCTTCAAAATAAATCCAAAGATCCCTCACAGTGTCTAAAATAGCTTGAGATTTTTTCAGTTACATTAAAGGCACATACTAACAAAAATTCAAATTCTTGCAGGATTCGTGAAGAAACTCAATGTAGAAGGGTATGTAGGGAAATGCCTGTAGAAGAATAGAAAGCACTCTGTCCAGTCACACTAAATTCTATGACACTAAGTCTACTGTTCATCAGATAAAAAATTAGTAGCTCATTTCAAGAAATAAAGATATCCGTCAGGTCAGAATTCCTACAATTTTTCCTTCTTAAATCTTGCATTGAACCATAGTAGTAGCTAAAATCAAATTATTTCTAGACAGAGAAGAGTGAGAAAAAAAAAAAAAAAAAATGGCAGTAGATGTTGTGTTAAACCTATGCACAAAAGCGCTTGAGCTATTACATATCAAATTATATTCACACACACTTTATTGGTCTTTTGGCATCAAATGTCACTATGAAAAGATTTTTTTATTTTCTTTTTTTAAAACAGATCATTTATGTGATCTAATAATCATCTTAGAGACTAGTGAGAATATTTTAAATACAACAGCAAGGCCTTGTACAAGGCAGTTTTCAAAGAAACTGTAAAGGTATATGAAAAATTAACTCCCAGTCAAATAAAACACATCCTCAATAGTTTGAAACAGGAAGAGGGACCCTTACAAGCTTTAGAAAAGATGACATTCAACAGTTTGCCTGAATCCTTTCCAAACATTGAAAAACAGTTTATCTGGTTTCTGAATATTATAAATGGTAAGAAAATCTTTGCTATAAAATGTTATATACTTTTTAATTTTCATCAGCTAAGAAAGGCTCTTCAAAGGCAGACAGCAGGTTCCTGAAAATTTAAGTGCATATGAGACACACATTTAACAAAAATGCATAATTGTATTTAATTCTATGTTTACCCTCCAAAAAACTCTCTCATATTTTGGTTTTTATATTAATGATTCAAGAAATTAGTATAAGAAATTACCTTAATTTTGTTTTGTAGTGTTTTAGTTATAGCCTATGATAGCCCCTAGGATAAGGGGTTAACAAGTGTTTTTTTAATAATTTTGAATTGTTTTCCTCTTGAACCATGAATAATTAAATGTGATCCCTGAAAAACTCAACAAATAGCAAGACTGCACAGAAAGTTTTTTATCTTTTTAGCTAAGCTGCCTGCCAGAGAACTCCATATATTTTTCTTACAGAATGTTGTAACTTTAATCTTGCTTTAATTTTCTATTTTTCTAGGTGGTGGCTTGGATGGTAGTTTTGGAGAAAATGAGAAAAACAACTGCTTCAATATTTTCTGGTTCAAGGAATCATTAACTACTAAATTCCCAAAAGTGGGAAGCTGAATTAAACTACTGGAAAAAAGCAACATGCTCCTTTGGAAATTATAGTTTGAACTGTTCTTTGGGTTTCCAGTACTGCAAACACTGGTACTGAGCAGGACAGAAGATGTTGTCATTTTGGTTTTTTTTGTCCTATTGTGAAGAATCTGTTCATACTTTAAATTCAATGTGTTCATTTTGTTCACTTCCTACAGAAAATTGTGTTTCTGAAAACAACAGATTTAAAATGAGGCAATTAAAATGCAAAGAAAGAATGCTGCTTTTTCAGTTTCTTTTTGATGAATTGTGATATTAATCTACTCAAGAGACAAAGTGCAAGAATCATCATTTGGATTCTAAGTTGCTGCGAGTGCTAACAGAACTTCTTTTTGGTGCAAAATTTTTTTTGCTTTGGGTGTCACAAATATAAACCATCTGGCATGCCAGCTGCCCATGTTTCTTTTTACATATACAGAGAGAGTGGGTGGAAAGACTCCAAAACTGCAGACTTTATCCTTTTTCTGCTTATCATCATCATCATCATCATCATTATAATCTTCTTAGCATTTTAAGATATGACTTTGCTGATTTTTGCCTCTCAGATATGTTGGTATGCTGTAGAGTTTTGTTTTGCTTCCAGTGAGTGCTCTGTGTGATTTAAGGGAGGCAGAAATTGGGAATACATCTTATTTTGGTTTTACTGTTCACCAGTTGCAATAATTTTATTACTGTATTTATCCACTTGTCTGTTTTCAGAAAAGCTGAATTTCTCAATACAAAACAATTTTAAATACAGTTGAAGAGTATATTGTTTAACCTGAGGTTGAGTTTTGTTCTCTGCATTTCATTTCATTTACAAAGTTTTACCAGAACTTCTCAAAGCGTGTATTCTGTTTAAGTTCTAACAGAATTAATTTAATCACACCTTAGCTACAGTTTATCACCCTTCTGCCTGAGAAAAGCAAAAAATGTAATTAGGAGTCAAAGGTGAATATCTTGTTCATATCACTAAATTGTTTCATGTGCAGTTTCATTTAGTTTAAAGGGAATCCTGGGACGCTGGTCCATCATTCTCAATAGTTGTCCTGAATGTTATTCATAGATTTTTCCAGGCAATTCTTGAGAAATAAACATTTCTAAAGTTAGCTTAAAGTTATTATATTCAACATAACTTCTCATTTACATGTCAGGGAAGAAAAAAATATCCAGACGAAGACTTATTTTTCTGTTAGAATCATCCCTCAGGGTAGATGCAGTCCTTGTCTTAACTGGGTTCTGTGAATCTGGATGAACATCAGGGGCTAAAGTTTGAAGATTTATTTCACAGGTTGTTACTCCATATTTGGAAGCATAATGTGGAAAAAATGAGTTTCCTAGTCCTTTCTTCAGGAAATCCACCCTGAAGTAATCAAGGGAGCATTATATGATTGTACATCAAAAGCAAACTATGAGTTAATCATCCTTATTACTGAAAATCAGAGTAATTGTACTCACAAACCACAACCTGCTAGGATTTTGTTCTGTGCTTGTGTACTCACAATATTAAACTTCTCTGACTGGAAGAATGAGATAATTAAATTCTGAAGAATCTTGGAAAAAAAAAAATGCTCTAAACCAATCCTTCTGGCATCTTCTCAGACAAGAAGACCAGGATAATAGTTATTTAGGGACTAGTTACTAGATAACAGGTAGTTGTTTAGAGGGTACTCAGTAGTACACAGACAAGCCTTTGCCTTTGTTGTTTTTTAATCTAAGGGTTGGTTATTATGTAATGGTCAAATTGGACTCGACTTGGGAAAATTAGTTTATTACCACTCCAATCGGAGTAGGATAATGAGAAATCAAACCAACTCTTAAAACAACTACCCACATTCTTCCCTTCCTCTTGAGCTCAACTTTACTAGCAAATTCTTTACCTCCTCAACTGAGTGGTACAGGGGTAAAGTGGATGGGGGCTGAGGTCAATTCATCACATCTTTTAGATGCCACTTCTTCCTCCTCAAGAGAGGAGGACTCATACTCTTCCCCTGGTCTGGTGTGGAGTCTATCCCACAGGAGGCTCCGGTGTGGAGTCTATCCCACAGGAGGCAGTCCTCCATAAATTTCTTTGGGTCCCTTCCATGGGATGCAGTCCTTCAGAAAGACTGCTCCAGCATGGATTCCCATGGGATCACAAGTCCTGCCAGCAAACCTGCTCCAGAGTGAACTTGACAGCAGGTCACACTTTAGGCTTCCCCTTCCAGCATGGAGTCCTCCAAGGCCTGCAGGTGGATATCTGATCCACCGTGCACCTCTATGGGCTGCAGGGCGACAGCCTGCCTCACCATAGTCTTCACAACTGACTGCAGGAGAATCTGCTCATGTGCCTGGAGCACCTCCTCTCCCTTCTTGTTCACTGACTTGGTGTCTGCAGAGCTGTTACTCTCATGTATTCTCACTCCTCTCTCTGCTGCTGTTTCCCCCCTCTTAAATCTGTTATCCCAGAGGCACTACCACTACTGCTGATGGGCTCAGCCTTGGCCAGTGGCAGATACATCTTGAAGCTGGCTGACATTGTCTCAGTCAGACACGGGGAAACCTTCTGGCATCTTCTTGCAGAAGAGAACCCTGTAGCCTCCCTGTAACAAAAACATTCCCACAGAAATCAAATACAACCTTCTGATTATATTTTGAGAAAACAGTGTATCAAGCTGGAGTGGGTCAGTCCTGAAATATTCTTTTTAGAGTTAGTAGTAATTGATGGTTGAAAAACTGGATACATCTGTGTGTTCTTGTAACATAGGAAGCCAACTATATCTGAGTTGCATCAAAAGAAACAGGTACAAGGAGATGATTCTGTTCTTCTACTCTGCTCTCATAAGACCTCACCTCGAGTAGTGTGTCCAGCTCTGGGAAACCCAGCACAAGAGAGACATGACCTGTTGGAGGAGGTCCAGAGAAGAGCTATGGAAAAGAGTAGGGAGCTGGACCACCTCTTCTATGAAAGTAGACTGAGAGAGTTGAAATTATTTAGCCTGGAGAAGAGAAGCCTCTGACATTATGGAATCCTTTCAGTACTTAAAGGTTGATTATAAGAAAGACTGAGAGAATTTCACCAGGGCCTTTAGTGCAGGAACAAGTAGCAATGGTTTTAAAATCAAAAAGAAGCGAGCCACTGGACCAGGTTTCTCAGAGAAGCTGTGGATGCCCCATCATCAGAAGTGTTCAAGGTCAGATTGTAGAGGGCTTCAAGATATCTGAACGTGTGAAAGACATCCCTACCCATGGCAAGGGAATTGAGCTAGATGATCTTTAAAGGTCACTTTCAACCAAAATAATTGTGACCCTTTTCTTCTGTGATAATTTATAATAGTCATGCAGAACACCAAAACACCGAACAAAAAGGGTGCCAAGCAATGGCAATTGCCTTGTGAAGACAATAAGAAATATAACCAAATAAGAAAGAAAAGTGAAAGTCATAGTTCCTTCATTTCAGTGAAAAACTAGACACATGGAAAATACACGGAACACAGTTACAATGTGGTAAGAATAGATTAGGAGAGGGAGTTAGAGAATAAAGAATACTTTTAGAGTAATATAGAATCAAAGACAACCTAAAGAAGCAAAGAAGAAACCTTTGATGCTTCAATACGTATTTTAAAAATCATATTGATGGTTTAGAAAATTAGAAGAGGACAATAGCAATTCTTTTACTTGAAATGTGTAAAGATAGTGATCAAACAATCAAATGAATGCTGGAATCTCATTTAACACCAAAGGAATTAGGAGGTGTGAAGAAACAGAGAACATGGATTTCTCAAGAACAAATCGTATCAAATCAATACAGTTTATATCATTGACAGAGTAAGTGTTCCAGTTGGAGTGATAGATTATAGTAAAGCTTTGGATGCTGTCTCAAATGCCATCTTGTGAAGTATGAAAACACTGCCCATATGAAAATACTATAAAGAAAATCCATGGCCTGTTGCAAAACTCACTCAGAAAGAATTTCAAAAACTTCAGTGCCAAAATGGTAACACAGTTATGTTAATTGCCCCAAGATTGGTGCTACTTCGTATTGCAATTAATTATCAGAGTGATGGACAAGAACATGTTTCTTACACTAATGTTGGAGAGGTTACAAGACCAGACATACAATTCAAAATTATTTTTATGCATTGGATAAAAAAAGTAAATTTGTTGAATTTTAAAACAGACATGCTAATGAGGAAAATACTAGATTAGGGGATCAGATATGAGGCAGAAGTACAGCAAAAAAAGTTATAAGCATTCAGGTGAATCACAGAGAAAGACTGAAAAAAGAATATTAGTAACTGCTTTTTAAAAATGAAAACATCAGAAATTGATAAGGTCCAGTATAGAGCGACAAATAGAGTAAGAAAAGAAAATTTACAAGGAGTACTGAAAAGATTGGATTTATCAAATACAGGAAACAAAGAAATAAATAAAGAGAGAAAGAAGAACAAAAGGGGTTTTTCTCAATCTTCATGTATTTCTTATATTTGACTAATGTTTGTTATAGATTTAGTGCAATAGTATAATATACTAATACTTCAATTTCTACTTCACGGTGCCTGGAAGCTGTGGTAATAAGAAAGACATCCATTGAGACAGTCCTTGAAAAGCATAAAGCATGATGGTGTTCAATGACCCAACCATCTAATATGCTATTTTTATAGTGCAACTGTAATTCACTTCTGTTTTGGACACAGAAACTATATATAATACATTTTATTTTGAAGTAATTATGTTAATGAATCTGAGCTTCCCCTTCTAAGCGAGCTGCAAAAAAATCTGAGTGTAGGATCTTTATAGTTGATCTGAGCATGTACTACTGCAAAATTCCCTATCTTTTTTGAGCCTCTTTCATGATAAGTGGCAGGACATGAGGAAATGGCAGGAAGCTGTGTCAGGGGATGTTTAGGTTTGATATGAGGATAAAGTTTTTCACCCAGAGCATGGGTTGAGCATGTTGAGCATGGCAACAGGCTCTCCAGGGAAGTAGTCACAACACCAAGTCTATCTGAGTTCAAGAAGCATTTGGACAATGCTCTTGGGCATATGGCATGATTCTTGGGGTGTCCTGGACAGGGCCAGCAGTTGGATTCTGTATTGGGTCTGGCTTAGATGGAGTTAATTTTCCAATAGCAGCCCTAACAGTATTGTGCTTTGCGTTGCTAGCTAGAAAGCTTTAAATAACACACCAGTGTTTTGGCTACTGCTGAGCAGTGCTGGTGCAGCATCAGCACTGTCACTTAACACTCCCCTCCCCCCCACCACATCGAGGGGGACTGGGGGTGGGCAAGATCCTGAGGGGGCGAACAACAAGGCCAGCTGACCCAAATTAGCCAAAGGGATATTCCATACCACATGATGTCAACTCAGATATCAACACTAAGAGAAGGAGAGGGCATTTATTACTTATAATATTTACCTTTGGCAGCAACCACTATACATGATGAAGTCTTGCTTGCTGGGAAGTAGCTGAACACTGGGTAAAGGGAAGTAGAGAATAAACCTTGTTGTTTTCCTCTTTGTGTGCATGCAAACTTTTGCTTTGTTTTAGTAAACTGCCTTATCTCAACCTATGAGTCATTTTCCATCTTATTCTCATCTGGGAAGCAAAGTGGTAGAGTGGCTTGCTGGGCACCTGGCACCAGACAAGGTCAACCCACCAGTCTCAGTGATCCTGATGGGTCCTTTCCAACTCTATTCTATTCTATTCTATTCTATTCTATTCTATTCTATTCTAGCTGCAGATGTCTGAATCCACTGATGGCTTTCTAGGAAATGTCAGAAATTGCACAGAACAATTCAACACAAATCATGATTAAATCCACTGCTTCCAAGGAAGGAAAACACGGTTAACTATTCCGTTCAACAACAGAGCTACCTCTGATTCCTTCTGGAAGCTGAACAGTAAGACCTTGCACAATAAGACATCCATGCCTATCAGTTCCTAGGAGTCAGGCCCTTGCTGCTGTGGGAGCAGCCACATAGTAACTTGTACAAGCCAGCAACTCTGGTGATCTCAGAACCTCACCAAATTTCTGTGAGTTATAAAGATGCAAGATATAATAGAAGCCAATAATTTGTATTCCCTAGATTCTCTCTAAGAAAGGCATTTTTGATGTTTTAGCTATCAATATAGGCTAATAAAAGATGAGATGTTTGACAAAAAAAAAAAAAACAACCCAAACAAACAAACAAACCCACACTTTGATTTTGCTCTCCTATCATTATTTTTTTAAATCTTCTACCAGTATATTAAAACCAGCACCAAATGTATATTATGCCTCCCTTAAGGAACAGCAGGATTGGAGAGATGTAGGAATTTGGGAAGTGAAAATTGACAGATGAAACTCTCAGAAAGTGATAGGTAAAACATTCTGAAATGTCACAATGAGGAATGAATGAGTTATGCAAAAGAAGAAAAAGAAAAAAAAAAAAGGCATCATTTGTAACTTGTAACATAGAAAACTTTAGAGACGTTATGGCACCTCATTTTGAAGTGACCAGCTGGGATCTTTCGGATCAATTGTGCTATACAAATGAAGCAAAGTGAGCTTGTTATAGCTACCTGCTCAAACATGTAAATAATTCTGTTGGTAATGGGATGAAGAAGGCTAGAACTCTGCATGAAAATTGTAGCAATGAGCCTCGGAAGAAGATGGAGAAAACTAGCCATAATGGCTTGAAAACAGACTTTTACTGTGTTGTAAAATGGACTCTACCCCACTTTTTTTCCTTTGAGTTATCTTTCATCTTCCCAGGACCTCTTTAGAAAACCCTTATTAGTATGCAAGAATGTGCCCGGGCAGGTTTATGTGAAAAGCCCCCTTATTGTTCCTTTGTCAACCCTTTCCCCATTTGCTATGAACCCTCGGTTTTCATTGGTTATGACCCATTTCCCCTAAAGCCCCTTAAATACCCTGACCATGTGAATAAACTCTCTCTCTGCTTCCTCTCCTGCGGTCTGCATGTGTTTCTTTCCTGGGACATCTCTGGGATCACGTGGCTAGGAGGGATAGGGGAAGGGGGAGCGCTCCCCACGTTGTCTCAGAAAATAATTGTTTAGTAAATATTGTATGGTTTGCATAAACTCCATCATACAATCATGTACTTTTAATAACAACCACAGCTTATTTTTCACAGGTTAAACCCATGATACTTTTTTTTTTTTCCTTCAGTGAACAAAATAGCACCTTCAACAGTCTAGTTAGATAAACTAGATTCTTGCAAGAGAGAGATGAAAAGGATCAATACAGATGATGACAATCTTTGCACACTTCTAGTTTACTCTATGACTCACTATTGAATGTTGCTCACATGCTGTTATTAATGTAGACACTTGGGACCAGGATTATCAAGCTGATAGCTTGCTAGATCAAGAAGTGTTCTAAGGAGATAATTAGTAGTGATAAAATGCCAGCACTTCTAACTGTGTGGGTTTGTAAGCAGCTCAAGGATCATTTGTCATTTTAAGCCATACCTATAAGCTAACCTGTTTTACGAGACCCTAAGAGTTTATTTTTTTGATGAAAACATTTAAAAAAATAAAAATAAAAAATTAATGAAAGCAGTTTTCACAATGTCTGCAAAGCCCCTGAAGATAAAATGCACTTGTGAGTAGGAAAAAAAAAATTGAAAGGTTTGCTAAAGTAAGAATTTTTCCTCATTTATACTGACAGAAATTGCTAGAATTTGGTTTCCAGCACTTCTCCTTTATAACATTAATATAAAGTTATTTTTAGTGAAAGACCAGGTCTATGACATAATATATTTCTATTTCTTTTAGATGTATGCTCAAAAGCTTTCAGATTCTCAAATCAATTTACTACTGGAACAGGAAATTGTTCCATATCCCCTCTACCCAAGAAAAAGAGTGAGAGTTTTCATTCTGAGTCTGATAGAAGATCAGCCTTAAAGAACACCTTAATGGAAAACTTGACAAAAAAATGCCCAAGTTACAAATACCAAACCATTTAATAATTCTGAAGCAGCCAACACTTACCCTTCTAATACAATGTTATTTCTTGTAGCCATTTGCCATAGGCAGAACTGAAAGTAGCATCTACTCAGCTTTCTTAACACCTGATCTTTCTAATGTAAACACTTCTTCCCATTACCTATAGTTTTAATAAATATTTTAATGTTTTTCTTTATTAAGTTGGAGAAAAAAAATTGTTTAATTATGTTAATGATTTTGACAGCCTACCTGATTCTCAATATCACTGGAAATGCTTAACTTATTTGAATACTGATCTGTATTTGTAAAGTAAAGATAATAATGTCTCCATGCAACAGAAAGGAACTGTAAAAAGCAAATTATCACTAGCTGTGAACTGCTAAGGTGTTTCATTGTGTATTCCACAAAAAAATGATGTGAAGATATATTTGGTCTAAGTAGAAGATGTTTGCTTTTTTTTTTTTTTTCTGTTTCATTTTGTCCTTATTGGTCACTAATTGAAAACAAGGTTCACAAAAGATTAACATAAAATTATGTAAGTACACGCTCACTAATAACAAATTAAAATTGCTTACATTAATTGATTAAACTAATTCCAGCACTTCTTATCTTCCTTGTAATCTCAACAATACTGTATTCATTATTTAATATATTTTTATTTGTCTATATACTTTATCTTTTGGTAGATCTTTTAAGTAGATTGTTCTTTGAATTTAATGAAAATTTTCTCAGTATTTTTCAAATTTGGTTCTTTCTTACACAAATTCAAATTAATGCCTGCTTACATGTTTGTCAGCTAAATTTTTACATATTCTGATTTAATTGACAAACCTTTACCTCTGTAGCTGAAAGATGAAAAGAATATTTTATAAAGAATATTGCAGGTTATCATCTTCTCATCTCATCCATGCTGTAGACTGGTTGTTGTGCAAGGAGGACCCAGTTATTTCAATATTACTCCATGGGCAAGGATTATTTTATCAAAGATTTAAATTTCAAAGCACTTGATAACTTTTCAAATTGTTGATTGTTTATTTTTTGCCCTGGTTATATTTGTGTTTCATCTCCCTTTACAGAGAACAAAAGTCAAACATATTGAAGAAAGGGAAGGTATCTTAGCAGTTTTGCAGTCACATTTGATGGGTACATATAACATTACTGAAGTCTGCCTTCATTAGCGAAGTGCTAGTTTAAGAGCCTGTTAACTTGTATAGTTTATATGATTACAGTGTGAAAAATCAAGGGTTTTTTTTCTTTATACTCCTTCCTCCACTGGCCCTTCTGGTAAAAAATTGAAAATGTAGCCATTAAAAGATAGTGCAGAAAACTGTTTCTGCTTGAATTTAACACAATGAAAATGAGTAACTACAATGAAATAAAAATCAGACTCTTTTCTTCCTCCTATATAGACCATGAAAATAACTTTTTCTCACATCATTTCATGTGTTAGGCCTTGAGCTGATATGTTATTTGCAAGTAGTGAGGTACTAACGAGAGAAGTAGAGTTCATAGCTAAAAAAGAAAAAAAACAGAGGGAAACCTTTCTGGTCATTGACACATTCCCTCATAACTGCAGAAATAGTCTTTATGGTAGAGGAAGTCTCCCAAGTAGGCAGTTAAGCATTTATCACTGGCACCCTCACTTCATCTTCCTGTTAGATATCTCACTTGACAAAACAGTCTCCCTGCAGTAAAGATAGGTATTTTGTATTATTAGCATTGCTAATATTCAAATTCTAATGATTCCCAGAAATAAGAAGAATAGAGGGGAAACCTATTGAATAAAAGAATAACAGCTTAGACCGTATCTTGTGGTGAAGTAGCAAATGACACCAAGACAAAAATCATCCTCATAAAAACAAATCATTTGCTAGTAATTCAGTCCTTTAAATGAAACTACAAAAAAACCAACCAAGCAAACAAAACAACAACAACAAAAACAAAACAAAAGCAAAACAAAAAGGCTGATAACTGCATTCTTGTTAAGAGCTTTTGCTCTCATTCCTGTTAGCAATGTTAGTTAAAGGGGATTTTTTGATTGAGGAATAAGAGACAATAAAAAATATGTTTAGAACATAAGCAAGCAGGAATGAACTAATCATTTGGACATATAATTAATGCAGGTATTTTCATTTCTTTGTGGATTACTTTTATGAATATTGGGGCCACAACTTGAAGATGGTTTGGGAAGAATGTTGGAGACTCAGGAGGGGAAAGGGGTATGGATGGAATATTAAAATAAAAAAGCTGTGAGAGATAAGGCCAGCAGTAGAAGCTGAAGCAAACAGGACTATGCTTTTGTGCAGCTGTTTAAATCAGAGTGGAGAGAAGGGACAGCCTAACTTTGGATAACTAAAATTGCATTTGAATTAGAAAACTCATCTTCCTGTAACAGTCTGAATGAGAGAGAAGCTCTAACATCCTGGCTGGAAGCCTCCAGTTTCACATACCACTATGCTGATCTTGCATCTGGCTGCCCTGCTTCCCTTATCTGCTCTCCCAACTTCCTTCATATGGCACTGACATCTGTCTGCTGCTCAGTGAGCTGGGTCAGAACAGAGGACTCATTCAGCAAACAAGTAGGTTATTTTACAGTGGTTTAACTCCTGAACAAGACCACTGATGAGGGTCAGACAAATGTCAATGCTGACACAGGGAAAGACAAGGAAGAGGGCAAAACCACTCCTTTTGGCAGATTTGATGAGGTTAGCTGTATCCTCTAGTTTTACTGATAAATTCTGTCTCTACATCAAACTTTAAGAGAGTTTTTTGCTTCTCTGTGTTTTTCTCTATTCTAGTTAAACCATGAGGGCCATAAGGACACTATGGAAATGAGTATGTTAGTTTAAGAATTTAATTTTAGGCCTAAAATTAGACAATTTTGTGGTTTTATAGGTTTAACATTTAAGACACATCTTGTGCAGTGATAAATTTGCCATCTTGTACTTAGCTGCAGTGGTCCCATGTCACCCAGTTTCAATTCAGCCGCTAAGTTAAATCAGCCATTAAGCAATAAATCTTTAAAACCATGTAAGGCACATGTGTGCACAAATCAAATTATTTATTAACAATACACCTCAGCAAAATGTCAGTGCGTACTGAAGACCTCCTGCCCACCACTTTAAAAATAAGCTCCCTGAAGCCCAACTCAAAGAAATTGATTGAGTGAACTAATGTATTCTCACGTATTCCTCTTGATGCTGAATTTGTCTCATGCATGAAAGGCTTTGCAGGACACTACACAAGTTCTTTATTCCTTTTTTCTGAAAGTGCTAAACTATGATTTCCCAACTACACTTAAGCATGTGTAAAAAGGCAACTCTTTGCAAATATTTCTGAATGAAAAGTAGTGTTGGGAGAGAACCTTTGTCATTGTTCTATTATTTGCTTGAATAAGTCAGAACTATTGAGTTTAGTCACAAAAGAACATGTACCCACCATGGCACATAGCACCTGAAGTGAAGACAAAATTGGGGACTGTACATGGCTAATGAAAAGATGTTTTCTCTCATCCCACCTTAACACATCTTCCAGTCTAGTTTGCTATTTTGATCAAATTTCTATCCAAAGTATTTCTGTATTTTCTCCATTTAGTTCTGGATGCTTTATCTTGTTCTTTTCTCCATTTTAACCACTTCTATTTTCTACATTCTCTCATTTTCTACACTCTCTTCCTCTTTGTGTCTTATGACAGGGAAATGACAGATGCATAGTCCGGTTTTATTTAAGAAAAAATACTCCAAATTAAATTTGAATAAACTCTTTTAACAATTGGGTAGCTTCATTTAGTAAAAAACAGGCTTTTAAGAGTGATGTGTACTTATGGTTTATGTTTCTGTGATGTATGTTTACATAAGCATTCATATAGCTTGGTAACATGTTGCAGAAATGAACAGGTATAGATTATGTTAAAATTGCCCCAAACAATGCCTACAAGCAAGCACTGATGCAAGTATTAATTATGCAGCTTCTGAACTGTTCAGCTTTGCCAAACACACTGACTGCATTTCACAAGGCAAGACATATGGTAAATGACATTGTGTCTGTCTTAATATAACAAATGTGATTCAATTCTCATATAAACCTATTCTGACAATTTCCTTATGTGATTTACATATGCATTTTATATGAAACTGTTCACCCGAAAGCAAATGTTGTGGATCGCATACTATAATTCTATTAGCAAGGGAATACAAATATCATCAAACTTATTAGTTTCATGTTTATAATAGAATGTCCCTTTAAGCATAACTTTTAGAGACTAGTTAATACTTTGATCTACATTATTAACTTTATTGGTGCAATATAATTGCAGCATAGTTAAGAGAAATTAATGCCACCTTACACTTAAATAATTTACCATTTTAGTATACAAATAACTAGGAGAATCTTTTCTTGATCTTGTGCAGTGAATATTTTAAATATATTTGCTTCCACATTAAGGAGATCAATACTTATAAAGCAACACAATAAAAGAATAATGGATATGAGGTATTTGCAGGAAATAACTTCTATAGCATGCATTTTGCATCTTTAATTCTTCATCTAGGAACTGGGAAGGTTGGTGGTTCACAGAAGAAATTGTGTAAAGGATTTATAGTAAATAAAATGAAACTACTCTTTCTGTCAAATTTATTTCACCCAAATATAGTACAATGCTTTTACCTTTTTTTTTTTCCCCTTGGTGGAATTGAAATAATAAAATAAAATAAAAAAGAAAACAACCTGCTTTTTTTTTTTTTTTTTTCTCACAAAAAAATATACACTTGGGGGAGGTAAGGTTCTCCTCAGAGACAGTATACTCCAGATTCCTACTCTCCAACACTCTGACTTGTTTTCCTTTTCTCATTTTATTTTAACAAAATTTCTTCTCAATATTACAGTCAAACAACTAGTCAGACCCTCAAAACTCAGATGGTTCTTCAATTTTCTTGTAGTACTGAGCAGTATTTTTTAAAGGAAACTGGAAACAGAAAAGTAATTATTGTGGGTCTGCTGCACACAGCTTCCTCCTGCAGAAAGCCAGGAAGTATTTGTATAATCCTTCAAAGGAAGCATGAGCCTGGAGTGAGGCATCTTCCTCCCTCCAGAAGGGGTCCCAGTCAGCAGTGAACCTCTTGTCCTGCTCATGTTTGGCTCTAGCATCTGGATTTCCTTGTGCTGCAAGTGCAGTTCCACCTCCAGTCTTTCACATTTAAAAGTAGTCTAATTATATTCTCTAATTCTTTTTGATTCATAGTAAATTAAACCCCTCAGCATTAATTCATTACAGGGCTAAGAGTTGGACTCAATGATCCTTGTGGGCCCCTTCCAACTCAACATATTCTGTGATATTCTGTGAAGTGTAGAGTCTGCAATTCATATGGCTCAAGTTCGCAGTCCTTTCAATGTTTTCAACACTTTATAAAAGTCTCTGTATCAATATTTCTAAAACCTAGTGTGTACATTTGCAGAAATATAGATAATGAATGCTTTATAAAATAAAAAAAAAATATTTGCTGTTGAATTAGCAGAGAGTTTTGAAGCATTTTCTTTTACAAATACTCAACAGTTTTACAAATACTCTTCTTCTAAGAAATGTTTAGAAACTATCATATCCAATCCTTCAATCCTCACTATAATCTTTTTTTCATCAACCTTAATAGAAGCAGAGTGAGCATTAAGAATAAAGCTATCAGTCTTTGAAATAGATACTACAGAACAAAGGGCCTGTCTAAACAAATAATATTATCATCAAAATAGGACATGAATATAACCTGAAAACCCACTGAAACTATGGCTCTTAAAAGAAACAAACTTTGATTAATTCAAATTCTGAGAATTAATTTAAAAAAATCACAGCTATTAAATGGATGAAATAAAGTAAACAGATGTTGTTTTACTATAGGTAGCTATGAATATGAACTGAGATGTTCATAAGGGTTTTCTGGATTGTTGGAGCATCTCAATATGTCTTCAATATTATCCCTGTTTTATGGTAAATATTAAGAAATCAGAAGTAGTATGACTTATAAGTTTTGAAAAGTCTTACTGTGGTAAATAGTGAGAATATTTCAGATTTGCACTTTTAACTTAAACTTAGTGGTTTGTCTTGCTATTATGTTGGTAAAACACACATGCTAACTGTAATGTGGTTTTAGAGTGTGCATTTTTTGGGTTTTTTTGTTTTTTGTTTTTTTGTTCTTTTTTGGTTTTTTTTTTTGTTTTTTGTTTGGTTTGGTTTTGGTTTTTTTTGTTTGTTTTTTTTAAAATAAAAGCTCTATCTTTTATAAAAAATCCAACAAATTAGAACTGAATAATCAAAATAAATCTCATCACTTACTGTATTTATGAATATATTTGAATACTGCTATACATATGTATACACATATATTAGTTCTTTTTTATGTAGAAGAACAAATTAATCAGGTATTCTCATTTCATTCATGTACTAAAACAGTGGAAAAGTTCCTGCAATTTTAGACAAGACACTGCTATTTTGCAAGAAGCTGGACATTTAAATGAGAACTAAATCATAAGGAAACTTGGAGAACTAGACATGTCTGTTGTCCGCAACCAAAACGTTCACTTTTGGAACAATGAGAAATATCCAGCTTACTAATTTAGGAGTTATGATGTTTTCTAGTATCCCACATGATAGATCTTAATACCACTGACTGTTCTCCCCTTGGATAATCTTATGTAGACAAAGATAAATTCTGAAGTATGTCTATTTAAAGCCTTCTTCCCTTCCCTTCTGTTCCCTTCCCTTCCCTTCTAGAATTTAGTTGAAACATGACTTATTGGCTATTTTTCTGATTTAAAAGTAAAGAAATTTTTATGTACAGCTGTCTACTAGACTAGTGACAATTAAAATCAAACAAAAATCTTACAGACAAAAATGTCCTTTGGATGGCTGATTTAGTTTTGTTTCAAGCTTCTAAGGCCTCTTATCTTACCTTAAGACATTTCAGATATGACAATGAAATAAAGTTTTATGAACATAATTAGTTTTGAGGGGAAGACACACGATAATTGTTTCTTGTCTTTTTTTTTTTAACATGAAAAAAGTGATATTTTTTTTTTGTCGCAAACTATTGTTTTTTATCCCAAATCGATTGATTTATGATACAATAAAATAATTATGCTCAGAAAAATAACCTAAATTTCAGCTTTGATTACTTTTGCATGAGCTAGGTAAATTCACAATTATCTACTTGCTAATTGTTTTTAAAATGCCTATGCCATGCATTTCCTGAACTATTAGTAAAATCAGAGGTCTTAGTTGTATTCCTCTCTTCAACACTTTTGAAGTGTTCCACATATAATTCTCTGAATCTGTAACAAAACAGAAGGATCTTAATCCTCCACAGAGGAACAACCATGAAATATAGAAATACGGGTATGTGAAAGGGACTATTAAAGGATCTTTTGTTCATTATCTCTCTTTAAGATATAACTTCTATTTTGATATGGAGAGGACCTTTCTGATGTAAGGGAATAACTAATTCCCTTTAATTTATGTTTGGATTCTCTTTCAATTGTAACAACAGCCCTGAGCAGAGGGGAAATTCAATGTGGTATTAATACTATTGTCTCCTTGGGGTCAAAGACCTTAAGATGGTTTAGTACTTCATCATCTTTAGACTCAACTGACAGACTTTATACCATGTTTCTCAGACTGATATCTGTGATTACATCTGTACTAATACACTAAATAATGTCAGAGCTTGTCCTTTTTCTCTCCAGTCAACTGACAGTCTTTATCCACATCCTTGCTATTGAACTCCGTGAGCTGCTCAAACAAGAAGGTTACACACACAGTAATCTGCTGGAATTGTTCTTGATGCTCCTAACTGTGTACAGGAATTGTGTTGGGAAAAGTGAAAGACATCACAAGTATTACAGCTCTATCCTGGAGCTGTTCAGATTGCTAGTATTATCTTTTTTTTTTTTTCCCCTTTTTCTTTTTCTTTTCTTTCTTTTGTGAAAGAGCAGTTTAATAAGCAAAAGTAACTGCATGTGAGAAAATACAGAGGGATTATACATATGATTGTCTGATTTGACCCTGAGAATTTAAAAGTAACTCTATAAAACCTTAATTATTGGTTATGCATGAAAATTTTTGAAAGCTTCCATATGTAATTCTTCTTTGAGAATATCAGTGGGGTTTCGGCCTTTAACTGTAATTTGATTCTTGACACTAAATTTATTTTACTATGTCTTACTGTGTCTTAATGATTCCAACTGCCAGTATGAGCCTGTTGTAAGAACATAAACCACTGTATTGTTAAAGTCTTTTTTTCCTCTTTTTAAATACATTTCAACTATAATTGATCTTTCTAGTTTTGAAATAAATCCATTTTACTAGCATGAATAATATATATCAAATCAGAAATTTAAATAATATACATAAAGACATAGAAAGAGATGAAGTTTACTGGTGTGCTTCACACTGGGAACTGCTATGCTATTCAGCTTGCAGAGGGAATTCCTACTGGAACATGACAAAAAATTTGAAAACTTGCTTCCACCTATATGTAGAGAGCAAATCATTATGGTTATGTCTATACAAACAGCTTACTTAACTACATTTTACAGTAAAACTTAGCAAAAGTAATGTGGGTACCTAAGTAAAGCAAGCATGTATATATTTGTGAAATATACCAAACTACACATCAGATAGACAATTTGAAGCACCCAGTAGCTGAAAATACTTGAAGAGAATGATACTGCACTTGCAGCACTTGTCTACAGCCATGATCTTCTAAAGAGGAGTGGGTGTGAAGCTGTGAAGAAAAGTAATTCCATTCTCAGTAGGTTACCACAGTACATTTTCAAAAGTTTCTAATTGAAGATATGCTTCATTTGCCTTAACTATAAAAGAAGTCACATTCACTCATTATTATGTCTGTAAATGACCTCATAAAAGTAGTCTTGAGGAAAAAAACAAAACAAAAACAAAAACCCACAAAATCAATCCAAACAAAAGTAACGTTTGGAATGCATTTTAATTATGTGAAAATGTAGGTTTATTTGTTTGCATTATCTATCCAATATCAAAAGAGTTAAATTCCATTAGACTCAATAATTAAGACTATTTTGGTTGCAGGTATATTATCTTTACTAGGAATATGCTTAATTCTAAAATGAAAATGTCATATACTAAGGCCATTAAAAATGATATGAAAATAATGACTAACATTGTGACTATTATATTATTCATCATGAGTATATACAGTGGAGTCCTCAGAATGCTGAGATGAAAGTTTTTAGTAAACTATCACAAATCTATCATGAAACATGCAAGAAAAAAAGAAGAACTCTTATACACAAGACATATAGATTTCACTTACAATTAATTCTACTTGATTATGAGGACTAGAGTGCTTTTAATGCCATAGACTAAGTATCCCTAGTCTTATATTTAAGACATTCAGCCATACCTAAGCAGACAGAGATTTATGGTTCCTTGTGTTAAAGGTACTTAAAATTACAGATTTTTAGATTATTTAGTGTTTGGTGGGTTTTTTTTGGGTTGGGTTGTTTCTTCTGTTTGGGGTTTTTTTGGGTTTTTTGTTTGGTATGATTTGGGTTGGGTTTTTTTCTCTTATAGTTATTCTGAAAGTAGACTAATCTTGTCTAATTTTTTATTTCTATCAATCTTAACTAATTAGGTGAACTCCCTCAGTTGCCAGTAATAACCAATAGTTGTTTTTCTAAGGTGTTGATTAATTTATTTAAGGATCAACATACAGAACTATACAGATTTATTTTTTTTTAAATATGATTTTCTTTCTACTGATTATAAATTCTGCATTGAGGCCTGTGCTGGTTTAAAGGTAAACTGGCAGGAGAAATGGACCCACCACAAGACCAATTATAAGTCAGAGTTACAATTTAATGAAAGATATTACAATAAATACACTGACACAAAGAGAAAACTGCTTTCAA
>JAWWTY010000106.1:72885003-72911997 GCA_035222235.1 Margarornis squamiger | reverse complement strand
AGGCTGGGTGTGAAGGTGCTAATGACTCCCTGGACAGCTGCTGCAAATGGTCCATTGTTCTTGGGAAATGAATAGAGAGGGGTAGAATACATAGCTTTGATCACCCCCACACAGTGATAACTGGTCCCACCTGCTGAACTAGGACAAGGCCAAACAGATATGTGATATGAGCAAGAATACTCTCTTATTCACATGCGCAAGACATGTACTTCCTTGGCCCAAGAACTGCTGGACGAATTCTTCAATGAGAACATTAACTCATCTGTAAGGCCTCAGATTTTCCCTATACATAGAATTTTCAGTCATTCAACCAGAACAAAACACTGCAAAGCCTATATAGGGACTTGGCTTGCTTCAAATTAAGGAACCAGAAATACTGTGAATTTCACAATTCAGTCATACAATTTTTCAGATTTCAAGCTAGAAAAAGAATAACTCTGTTTGCTGACTTAAAACAGGAATAAATAATGAAATAATAGTGATTTGAATACTAATTCAAGTCCCATTCAATCCTAATTTCTTTCAAGCTTCTAATTTTTAATTTCTCTTTGGAAAGTCTCCAGAAATGTAGATACTATGCTGTAAAAATTCTCAGAGCTCAAATTTGCTGATCATAAACCTCTATACTTCAGTGCTGATGGCTTCATCCTTCATGTCACTACCCCCATCTGTCCCAGCACTGCAAATGGATCACTGCTCTCTACTAAACTTCACCTCAGAAAAAAGTATGTATACTTGTGGAAAAAAAAAAAAAGTGCCTCTCTACAACTGTGATTTAGATGAAAAAATATGGTCTTTTTTCTGAGCTCAAAAAAAAAGAAGTGAAATACACAGGAGTTGCAATATTTTCTTTGGTTTTGATCAAATAAAAGCAAATATATTATATCATACTTTGTATCAGGGAATTGTTCATATAACAGAACTCTAGGATGTTTTTCGTATGGAGTTTAAATTCATATTGATTTGAGTTTTATTTGAATAATTGAGATATTTCACAAAATCTTTTTATTTTTTTTTTTTAAGGAAAAACACAAGCAAATTCATAATTGTCATGATTTAACCCCAGCTGACAACTAAATGCCCCTCCCTCCCTCCCTCCCTCTCCTGCCCCTCCAGTGGAATAGAGAGGAAAATCAGAAAAAGGTAAAACACATGGGTCGAGAGAAAAACAGTTTAATAATTGTAAAAATGTAAATTGTAGAAATTACAATAAAGATAACAATAATGATATAATTATAATGAAAAGGAGAGGGAGAGAGAGAAATAAAACCCAAGAAACAAATGATGCACAATACAAATGTTCGTCACCTGCTTATTGATGCCCACTCTGTTCCAAGGCAGCAATTGGCACCTCACAGACAACTGTCCCCAATTTATATACTGGGCATAATGCATTTTGGTATGAAATATCCCTTTGGCCAGTTCTGGTTAGCTGCCCTGGCCATGTTCCCTGGGTTCTTACGCACCTGCTTGCTGACAGAGCATAGGAAACTGAAAAGTCCTTGATTTAGAGTAAGGCACTACTTAACAACTAAAACATCAGTGTAATATTAACGTTATTCTCATACAAAGTTCAAAATGTGGCACTGTATCAGCTACTAAGAAGAAAATTAACTCCATTCCAGCTGCAACTCATACTAATTTAGCCCATTTTTATCATTTGATCAATTTTTATTTCTCCTGAGGAAATTTACCTTCTCTCTTCAATAATTCATTTAAATTACTCTAATCATTTCCAACTCATATTTGAAGAAGGAAGGGTATGACACAAAGGGAACTTGTATGTTTGTTACATGTAGTGTGTACTTGTGTCACTAAATATAATTGGTATGATATACTGTGTTTCTACATAGCTTATCAGTTTTTTAAGCTGGTTGAAATGAGACCAAAATAAAAATTAAAGTTGGGAAGCAATATAGTCTGCTGTTTTATTCTATGAGAAGTTTTAGTAAGTTAATCAGTTCATGAAGTTTATGTGTGTTTTTCCTTATTTATTTAATTAGGGGCACCCAACAGGCCAACATATGCAATTTAATGGTGCAATTTACAGAAGTTACAAAAAGCAGAATCCCTGCTGAAAATTTAAAGAGGGGGTGTACCTATTTTCTGCTTCTATTACTTCATATAATGGCTTCCCAGATGATGCAGAATGGCAAGCAAACAAAATGCTGATGATGCATGACTTACACCAACTGCTTGTGAATTGAAAGCAGATGTGACCAGTGGGAGGCTGACCATCTCTAATACAAGTTACAATATAAGTAACTGGAAAAAAAAAAAAAAAGGGAAAAGAAAAACAAAACAAAACAAAAAAAGACAGAACAGAGTCTACCAGTGGTGTTCAAGAATATATGTCATAGTTAACATCTGTCTCCTTTTACGAGGGTGGAAAAAATGACAGTCACCACAATAACAAAAAGGAAGCTGTATCGAACACACAGTGTAATGAAACATAAATTATAAATATAACGCAAATAGATAAAACACAGTGACATGTGCGTTGCTATGTATCTAACAGATTTATCTGGATTTTCATCTTTACAGCAAACACCAGTAGTATTCAAACCTGAACACCTGCAATCATCATTGTCATCACACTGAAATAAATACACTTTTTGGTACAGAAAAAAATCTTTGTTAAAGATGGAGCATATGATACGCACACATCATTTTTAACTATACTCTCAATTATACTTATGTGCTCCAACCAGATTTGACTCCCCTAGCACAAATTCCTGAGTCAGTACACTACCCATTACCTATATTTTCACTACAAGTTTCTCCATTTTCAACTACTCTTTATCATAGTGCTCTGATTATTTGCATGTCTTTACCTTCCCGGGTGCACTGTATTTCTCTCTTATTGATCCCTTCACAAATAAATGTTAGTTACCAGTCTTTGGGGTTTTATCATAACAAAACTTTCTCTAAAAGCAAGATACTCTAAGGGATATTCATAGCTTTTATCTCACCAATTCTTTTTGGTATCTAAACAAAACAACCTCTTTTCTAACCTCAATTTAGTAGACTTCTTTATTAAAGATCAATGTTAAATACCCTTAATTAATGTCAAAGCTCTCGTGATGTTTTCAGGCTGTACCTGATCCAAGTTTACATTCAGTATACTGGAGTGAAGGTTATTGGTCTTCTGAGACTATTTTACTAGAGCCATGTTAAATCACTTTCTACAAACTGTGACAATATTTAACTTACTCTGCTCACATTATTTTTCAAGCTCTCAATAAGGTTTTGGATATACTTCTAACAGTGGCCTAATTTTTTTTCCTGCTCACTTCAGATTAAAGCTTCATTTGGCTTGGGCATTTTGGCAGCTTTCAGAGAGTGAGACCATTCATCCTGGCTTGATCCTCATTCCAACTCCATGTTTTTTTCTCTTCCTGTGAAATTTATGTCTTTTTTTCTGGAATATGGAACTTTTCTTCCTTTCCTAATACCACAGTTAAAAATTTATATGACATTTTAGCATCAGCAGATTCACATTTCAATCAATTACTTTTTACAAGCTCTTGAAATCAATCTTGTCCTATCACTGTTATTCATTGGTATCTTTACCAGGGACTTTAGTGAAGAAATTACATCAATATCACTCATGAGTTTTCAGTATTACTTAAAAGCAACAACAATTTGGTACATGGAAGAAAAAAAAAATATTTTCAAAGCTAAGAAAGAGACTGAAGAGAAAATGCATAAGAAGTACTTGAAATATGCAAAGAGAGATATATTTTAGGAGCAGATTTTTGTCTTTCAGGATTAAAGAACTTGGTAGAAATGCACCTGTTTTTCAGTGTTCCTTATAGTATATCTAGACTCCTGATGGAGGATCAGATAACAGTTCTGGTCACTTTATCATCTAAGTTTTAGGACCAGTATATATCATTATTGCTTTCTCAGTCTGCCTACACACTGCTTTACTTCTTTTTCTTTATGATTTGATTTCTCAAGTCTGAGAAAACTAGTCAATGAATTGATCTACTCAGAAAACTTAGAATAAATAAAATGTTCTCTCTGCACCTGGAGAAGGAGCAGATGCTGTCAGAAGTGGTTTAGCACTTCAACAGACTGCTTCTGTCTGCATACCCAGTGACTTTTGCTAGTTCAGTAGTCTGATTTCCTTTAAGTTTTGGCAGCAAATATGTTCTACTTCGTTCTTTTATCTTTTAAATGAAATATAATACACTCTAATGAGTTTAGGCCTGACTGTCATAGGAATAATCTCAAATTAAAGGCTTTTAATGCGTGAAATAATTACAACCAGCAATTTAAATAGAGAACTTTGGATCTGTTTTATTACATCATTGCCTTTAAAAAAAAAAAAATAAAAATGACATGGTGTTTTTTTGAGATTCCTTTGGAGTACTTTTTTTCAGATATTGAGGTCTGTGTGACACAGTGGCCTTTTCTCTGCCAGTCAAGGTCATCCTTGTCTTTAGTTGCTTTCCACATAAATTATTGCCTTTAATTTCTTCTCAGAGAGGTAGGCTATCCTCACGTTCTAGAGCACAGGAGGGTTGAATGACAGGATGAGGAGTGGAGTTTCACTCCTTCCCCAGAAGAGGCAGGGCTGTTTTGTTTCATAAAATATATTGCTTCACGTTTCCATATTGAATATTTTTGTTTCTTTTCAAAGCTTGTGTGTCTTTATCCTACAGAGTGCAGGAAGAACTTTTTAATTTCTATTCAGTACCATGATAGTTCAAATAGATGAGCCAATACATCTGCCTAATACCATATATTGTAACTCAAACCTTTGTACCATACTCCTTTGCTCAGAGTAGGCATGATCTGAATCCTTACAACACCTTCATCAAGATACTTAGGTATCTAATCCTCATTATTCTCATTAAGATTTATAGCTTAGGGCCTCAATTTTGTGCCAACATTTCCAAACCCTGATCGTGCAGCAACAAGGTTAAGAAGTTCTTCATCACTGAGCTGAGGGTAGAATTTGATATGAGATATGACTGTAATTAATCATTAGGAAAACATTATCATAGGTTCACCATAATATACTTATGCAAGGTGTCAGAAAATGGAAAATTTGCACCTAGTCTTCTTAATTCCAGTATTCAAAGTCATAAATTTTTCAGCATTTTTTATGAGTTTTTGCATATTATGGATGCATTAATTACCTTTGTTAATTCAGAGTAATTAGGAATCCTAATTTTTGCTCATGTTATGAAAACAAGTTAGTTAATCAAAATATCTAAATAAGGGGAGGTATTGTGCAGTACAGGAGTGCTCATCACTTGGGAAATGAGATCTGTTTGAAAAGGTCTTCAGAATCCAGTTAAGTTACAAATTGCTTCAAGCTTGGGGTTATTTTTCTACTTTTTTATCTAATTATGCTTTATCTTTAAACAAACTTCTTCTCTATGCCTTTTTTGTGCTGAAAAAAAAGCCCTCCAGAAATCAAAGCTGCTTATCTCCATCACTGTGGCTTATGCACTTATCTTCATCTTACAGAAATGTGTGATGTGCTCCCTTTCCCACTGGTGCCTCTGTGAATTACAATCGGATGTTTATGTTGCCAGTCCATAACTGATGGATTAAATGTATCTAAAGTTTCTGCTGTTTCTCGTATTTGAGGTGTGTACATTAATGTGTGTGTTACCATACTTACTCATATAAATCTTAATTACTGACACAGTCATACACTCTCAATTGATATTCATAAGTATACTTATCAGCTTGGTTTCCTACAGTCTTTCTAATATTTTGGCTAGAATTCTTTAAAAAGTCCTAAATATGCATTTTTATATTTACAACCCATGCAATGAATATATTTTATGAAAATTTACCCCTTTATAGATTTTGCTTATCATACTTTTTCAAGAGTGAACTTACAGTCTTGAATATGCCTACTGTTGATTTACAAGCTGATGATGCATGTGGACAGCTGGACATTGTCCTGTAACATGTTGCGTAAGGTCCATCTTTGAAATAGCCATCTTGAAAAAAATTGCTTTTCTGCTTAGATAAAGAAATAAATTAATATATTAAAAATTAATTTATAAGCTTACTTTCATACAGTGGACCGTGATATATCTACCTCAATCTGAAATTCAGATACAGCAGAAATTCCCATTGTTGCCTTGCTTTTACAGAGGAAAGGATGGTCACACAAAGGCAACAGAATTTCATTTATAATAGAGGCTTGCTTTTACACTCTTTTTTGTTTTCCAGCCTAAACAGAAGACTATAAGGGAGTTTATAATCAGAATCACAGAATGTTTTGGGTTAGAAGGGACTTTGAAGGTCATCTAGTCCTAGGGAAGCCCTGCCATAGGAACAGATACCACTGACTGCATTAAGTAGCTCAGGGCTCCCACCAACTTGGTCTTGAATTGTCATGGTTGCTATTACACTTATAGGAAGATTTCCCTGTCTACTGCTGAGAAGCTATTAAAAGAGGAAAAGTTCAAACTCACAAATACTTAATAGTGTATTTTGTATTCCAGGTATAATTGAGTTAGCTGAATAACACTGCATATTGCAATTCAGTGAGACTGTATTTTATAAACCATATAAATAATTTAAGAATGAATATTGGAGTTTGAAAGAAGAGTGGATTTTTGACTAGCACAGGTCCTGCAGGTGATATGTGTGGATATCCAGTGCATTACAAAGTGTCTGAAAAATAAGCTTATTAATAAGTAATGTCTTCAGAAAGACTTGTGTATTTTAATTTTTTTTTTTTTTTCTGCATTCTACTACTAAGATGGTAGGCTGAGGTGACTTAAAGGATTTTTCAGAGTATATTAATTTGGCAAAAAGTAAACTATATATATAAAGCTTTACAATTACTTGTAGCCTGTAATAATTTTCTCTCAGAGACCTGAATGAGACAACACTCTGAGGAACAGCTTATAAGAAACTAGACTTTTTTTTTTTCACTTTCCTACTCCCTCCCAATACCCTTGCCCAATACCCAATTGCCTACAAACAAAAAAATGACAATACATGTGTATTAAGAAACTGTTTGATCTGTCTTTGGATAAAGGTGGATCATGAATGAGTTAAATTCTAGGAAAAAATATTTTTGGTTTCCATTTTCTGCTTGTAAAGGGCTGCAGTTCCATTGTTGTGAGTCCATAGGTAATTTTTAATTAATCATTTCACAGTATTAAATTAATTTTAAATGAGAGCAGATGGGTAGTGTTAGATTCCTTGGAAAGTCATGAGGTACTTTGGGGTTTTCATAGTTTCTGTGATGCTTAAGAGGTTTTGTTGTTTGTGGTTTTTTCTGTCATTATGGAATTTGTTTTTTTGGGGAGTGGACTGTTTCAGTTTGAAGGATTTTTTGTTTTAGTTGTTGACATGCATGACACCACTGATAATAATGCCATAATTTACATGACAACTCCTATCCTAGTAACATTTTGAAACAAATTTCCCTGATGAATCATGCCTGAATATTTGTGGTAACAATTCAGGGATACCTGGTTGTGTTCCAGGGAATTCAGTGAGAACGTGCAGGGGGTTTTAGGTAGAATTGTAAATGCTGCACACATCCTTGCAATTAATTTATTTCAGTTATGGACAAAAAATTAAAATCTTTCTTTCTTTTAAAGTTATGAAGTTGGGGTGTGTGTGTGGGGGGGGGAGTGTTATTTGGTTGGTATGAGTTTTTTATTTTTATTGTCGTTTTAGGGGGTTTTTGTTAACAAATTTTAAGGAGGAGTTGCTGCTTTCCTTACTCTGCAAAAATCCTCATGAATATGAAAAATTATTATAAGAATATTCCTAGATTGAGATTGACTCAGCACATGAATTTATATAAATCTGAGCATATCATAATTTCAAAAGGAATAACAGATACTGTACTTTAAGATATCATTATGAAATATTAAAAGCAACAATACTATTTGTACCATAAAAAGAATAAAAAAAAAAATCTGTCTGTTACTATTGAATATTTGGTGTAATTTCATGTGTCACAAAATAGATCAGAAACTTTGATATCCCTTAGGTTCAGATTCCTTAATTTAAAATCTGTTTCCTTTTCTTATTAAAATCTCACGTCCAGCACATAGTACTACATATCAGAAATGCTGTGACTCCAATACATAATTTTGTAGATTACTGATTAACAGGAACAAAGCAATATGATGTGACTGTTGTTTTAGAAAAAAAAAACCACAAAAACAAACAAACAAACAAACAAACAAAAACAAAAAACAACAACAACAACAAACAAACAAACCAAAAACAAACAAAACCATTTTGAATAAAGTTCCAGATATTGAAAATTCAAATTCTTGATCTCTAACTCACTTAGTACTGACAAGTTTTAAAGGTTATGCCCCCATTTTTTTAATGCTACAACAGCTAGAACTCTTGTTGCACTAAAAGTAGAGATGAAGTATACAGTTGCTGTCTCTATCTCTTGAAAATGGTGCCACTAAGTTGGATGTTCTGACCAAAATGTTCTAATGTTCTGACTAAAAACCTACATAAAATGCTAATCCTGACACATTTTCAATATATCTGTACTCTTTCCAGGTAATAAACTGTATTATTTTATATTCTTTGAACCACTACAGAAACCAACATAGTTAGAAATAAAGGCAGTACCTTTTCCTCTGTGTAATAAGAGCTATAAGCTTTGTAACGTAAGACTATCTGACCTCATTCTCTTTCTACCTAAATTCTGGACTCAGACCCTCTTCATTTCTTCTCTGACAGTTTCAGGAAGGAGACATATTGTGTTTTCCCTCTCACAAGTCTGTAACTTCTTGTTTCATCACTTGCAATCTACAACTATATTGCCCATCCCAAGTATTACCAAGCCATTACGTAGTTTCCCAAGAGTGATTTATAGGTGTCTTCTGTTAAAGCACAAGGATTCAGATGCAGTGTCCTTAAATCTTCTTGGAAGGTAAGCTGGATCTTTCTCAAAGACAAAAATCCTAGAATCATTCCCAATAATTGTGAAAAAGCCAGTGAAACCATTCCAAAAATCCAATTACAGCATGGCTCTTTGTAGGACCATGAGCTGAAACACTGGAAGAAGTTTACTTCTGCAAAGCAGCAGCTTTCTGCTAGAATAACTGTGGCAGTTTGCCTTACATACAGACTGGGACACATTTTATTTTAAATGGTTTCTGCACATTCCCACAAGCCAACAGGAAACATCATTTTAATTACAGCAAATATTTTAATTTACTCTTTAGCTTAAATGGTAAATAATTTTCAAATGCCTAAAACTGAGATTTCAAGTTTGCTCATGTTGTTTAAGAAGGAGTAAAACTTTTTTTTTTTTTTTGTCAGAATGTTCAAAATTACAAGTATCACATAAACCACTATGTGTCACCAAAATGTGAGGCCCTGATGGCCCAGCTTTGTAAATGCAGCTGGAAGTTTACTTCTGAGCTTCTTTAATTCCTTTCCTCTAAAAAAGGTTCTACTATACCTTTCTCATCAGCAAATGGCCTGAAAATTTTTTTCTAAGTTGTTGATAAAGTAATGACATTTTCTGGAGGATCCTTGATGTGTTTAAATAGTGTCATTGTTAGTCTCCTTTTTTCATTACCCAAATGAATCATTAATCAATTTTTCTGGAGTTTATATTTCTTGTTCTATGGATGTGAAGAATTATTATTTTTATGTCCATTATATATTATATTTTTTGCTATTACATTTTTCCCTGAACTATGTAATAATTTGCACTCTATTCCTGTAGAAAAGTAAATTCATTATTGAACAAATTGTATTTGTTTTAATGGCTTATTCCAATGTTTTTAATAGTCCAGACAAAATTACAAAACTATTCAATTGAAGATATTTATAGATATATTTAATATTTCATGCTTATTTATATTTTTATTTATATTTAATATTTTTTTTTAAAAAAACAACCTTTGAGCTTGGCTGCCAGTGCCATCATAAACACAGCTTTCATTGAAAATACATATGGTTTGGATTGCAAATAAAGCTAGAAATTGAATTATATTTCCCACATATAAAATCCTGGCAACAAAATAATTATCACACACAGCCTCTCAATTCCCAAACAAAATTGTGGTCCTCTTCAGGAAAAAAATCACTGATCCTTGACCCTACACATGTGTAAGTGCTTAGTCAGTTTAAATTTTTTGATCCATCAGAGAAAATAGAATTTCAGTTTACTAGGAACTGGCCTGTTATAAATCTTTTTACCTGAAAATTTTTATTATTCAATAGGCTTACAAAGCTATCAAAATCAACAAACATCAGCATTAAGAGACTATATCATTCATCCCAAAAAATATGATCTCCTTTGGTAGAAAGCAAAGTGTTAAGACTTGCTTTATTCCCAGGTCTCACCTCCATATTTTCCTTTCCTTCTATCTCCAATTAATTTCTTCCCCACCATTTACCAGACTCTCATGCTCCTCAAGCGTCGTGTTCTTCATTTCTACTTTGATTCTGCTTTAACCTAAGTGAGTGTGAAGGTCAGGTGTTGGGGAATGGATGGGCATGCTAGCACATTTCAGAAGGGAGGATTCCTTTAGAAACCCTGTGGTCTGGTCCTGTGGTCTGACTGCCCATCTTTTGTTGGAATACTTTACATATATTCCTCAAGCATTTCTTGCTCAACTACACACATACAGATGGGCATGTACACATATATTTAGAGAGATGCATAGACAGATATAATCTAGAGGTACTGTTAAGTAGCCTTTATACTCATTTATCTTTACAAAGACTGCTGCCTTTTTCCATTGTTCAATTCCCTTCATTTTTTATGCTTCAGTTTCTTTTAGCAACTGCTAAATATCTTTTTTCTTTTTTTTTTTTTTTTTTTTTTTTTTTTTTTTTTTTTTTTTTTTTTAATCTATATGCTTATATACTGTAAAAAAGGTTACATCTTCTGGGTGTACAAGGGTAACATGAGTGACAAGAAAATGTCAATCTCCTTTTTGTTTATAAAGGCTAAGGTAGAAAAACATGGGATTTTTTTTTTTTTCCCTGAAGAAAGAGTTGAATGTTTCTGAAAAGGCTTTCAAAAACACCTTCCACAAAAACTACATTAATAATGGTGAAAATTCATAATTTATTTATTTGATTTCTTGTGGAAACCAAGAGCATTAATATTCAGAGAATTAGCAAAAGTTAAACCAAATTAATGGAATTCTAAAAGTCCTAAATGGCTTATTCATGTCTAAATACCCTTTACATACCACCTTCTTCATTCACTAAAAGATTGTAAAATACATTGAAAAATCAGTGCTTTTTCACACCACTGTTATTCCTAGTTATCTTTTTAACTATTTTCACCACAATATTTCCAGAGCGTATAATTACCTGATATTTAACCAGTAATATTTTAGTTGATATTTTTACACTTTCTTATTGACAGGCAATTTATTTTATGCTTTTCAGTTCATAATGTAAAATGAATACATTTTCCTACTGCTATTTCTGTATGTTGAAGATTCTCAAGTATGCTGTTACTTGCTTTTCGTCATTTGCCATAAAAGTTTAATTTCTACAATTACAGGCAAAAAAAATGCAGTTAGTGATTATTATTAATAAAAATTGGTTTAGACTTTAATATCTGATTTGATTCCTGAATACCATTGATCATAAGGTTTAAACCCATTTCATTGGAAAAAGGTCATACTGACTGCTTCAACTCACTCAAATTTTATGCAGCTATTGCATTTCAATTCTGTGTAGAAGACATTAATTCTCAGGTTTGAGTGGAGCTTTCACGCTTTATAATTCTAATCTTTGTTAAATATTTCATACTTCTGCTTTTGCAAAATTAATTTTTTTTCAGCAGTCTTGTACTTAATGGCTATAGTCATATTTCTTAAAAAGTTTCCAGAAAGATTGTCAGTAATGAACGTCTTTTCCATTGTTGTCTATCTCCAAATTCAGAATAACACCTTCAGCAAATTTGTGGACAACATCAAGCTGTGTGGTCCAGTCAATGCCCCAGAGGGAAGGGAAGTCATCCAGAGGGACCTTGATAGGTGGGTCTGTGCAAGCCTCATGAAATTCAACAAAATGAAGTACAAGGTCCTACACCCGCATCGTGGTAATCCTAGACATACCTACAGGTTGGGAAGAGCACTGACAGAGGGCAGCTCTCTGGAGAAGGAATTGGGGATGATGATTGATGAAAACTATGAGCCAGCAGTGTGCACTCACAGCCCAGAAATTCAAATGAATCCTGGGCTGCATGAAAATCAAGATGGCCAGCAGTTGGAAGGAGGTAATTCTGTTCTGCTCTTGTGAGACCCCACCTGGAGTACTGTGCACAATTATGCCCCTAGCATCATGGAACTGTTGGAGCAAGTCCAGAGCACAGCCACAAAGATGATAAGAGAATTGGAGCACTTCCTCTGTGAACATAGGCTGAGAAAGCTGGGCTGTTCAGCCTGGAGAAGAGAAGGTTTCATGGAGACCTCACAGCAGCATTCCAGTATCTGAATGGGGCCTGCTGGGAAGCCAGAGAGAGGGACTCTTGGTCAAGAACTGTAGTGATAGGACAAGGAGTAATGGGTACAAATTGAAAGGTTAGATATTAAGAGGAAATTTTTTACTGTGATGGTGGTGAGACACCAGAACAGGTTGCCCAGGGAGGTTGTGGTTGCCCTAACACTGGCAGTGTTCAGTCCCAAGTGGGATAATGCCTTGAGCAACCTGGTGTAGTGGAAGGTGAGACTCCCCAGGGTAGAGTGGGTTAGGACTAGATGATGTTTAAGGTCCATTCCAGGCCTTAACATTCTATGCTTTAATGATTCTGCTTTTGTTGTAATATATCTCTTTGTATCAATATTTTTTTTTTCCTCTCCTGTCAGAACTTTCATAAATTCCCATTCAATTTTATGATAGAAGCAATGTTGAATTTGGGTAGGTCTAAGGCAAAATCTTTCTATTGTCTGTGATGAGTCTCCATAAGTCTTTAGGATAACAATTTTTTTTATTATTATTTATTTATTTATTTATTTATTTATTTATTTCAGGAGTTAAACACACACTATACAAGAAGCCTCAGTGAGACACGATTTCAAACCACTGTAGTGTTATGACCAAGGGCTACTCAAGGCTGTTTTGTATATTGTTCACAGAAAAGAAGATGAGAGTAATATCTAATCCTATATGGGTGATGTCTGATTCATGTAGAATCCCCTCAAAATAATTTATAATAAAGATTACTATTCCATATATATCTTCTCTTACATACTCCAAACCTGTCTCTATTCATCTGGCTGGTCAATATGTTCTGCTACACCATCTGGGAACTTGTCATTTCAGATCTTGACTTGTTTTTTTTAAATGTTGCATACAGAAGTTACAAATAGCATTGTATAATACCTTAAATTATTGCTAACATATTCTAGCCCTCCAAAATAGATATTAAGTTAGTGATGCACAGTTCCTGGAGATTTTATTTTTATTGCATTTCTCTCTCCATTTTATTATTATGTACATTATAGAAATGTGTTTGTGAAAAGTCAGTCATTACTCACACTTTCTACATGGCCATAGCTGGCTCTTTTTTAAGAGCATTAGCTGTATATTTTTGTAATTCAGAAATGCAGTTATTTTTTTCAATACTGTGTCCTAAATACAAAAGACTGAGCCTAACCTTAAAATACTATCTTTTTACATTTCCTGAGAACCTTATCAGAATAAAATTTTCAACAAACCTTACTTCCTATGAGGAAACAGAACCTATCTAAGTTTTTAGAAGTATTATGACCAATAGAAACTGCATGTCTTAGGTTCCATTTTTTCTTAATATATATTTGGTATGTGACATCACTGATACTAAAATGTCACCAATGAAGATTTTTTTCCCTGATTTACAGTATTATAAAGTTTAGAATATATGAATCCACTATCACTCAGTGTTGTATCAATTGCTTATTAGAATTCTATGCTTTGTGCATTTTTACATCTGTTTTTTTTTGAAAGATTGGAGAGCTTCAAGCCATCAATGCTTTGTGACTTTGAATCTGGGCTGTGGGCTGGATGGGCGCATAACATCTAAGGTACAATAATTGATTAGACTTCTCCTGTGGTTTTGATGTCTGTAATGATGATGTCTGTAATGATGCTCTACTCTGCAGGCTGTCTGGTGTTCAATGTGGTTTGATATGATGCTTAGCCTTTATTTCTGTGAATACAGTGCAAAAGGTCACTCAATCAACTCTTTTATGATATAATCAAATATAACACATTTTTAATTTTCTGTATTTCTGTAAAAATCTGATCAAAATTCATTATGTTCAAAATTTATTAGATGATATAAGTATAAAAGTATTAAAAGTATAAGTTTATTTTATTATAAAAAACATGAAAGTAAATGCAGTAACAAATGAAGAATAGTTTTTCTTTCTGCCAACATCAGTTGATTCAAGCAATTTATAGTTAGGGTGGCAACTAGTGTGAAATCAAAACAATGTTTTAGAAATAAAGTAATCTTAAAAGAAAGAAGATATTTTATTATGTGAAGGTGTAGTTTCAGGGGTTTTTTGGAGTTTTTTTCACCAAGACTGGCTTATTACCATAAGTGTTTTTATACCAGTGTATGGGAACTTTTTACACAAGTCCTTTTTACAATTGCCAGCAGAATACAGCAAAATGATCTTGGTAGTATTTTAGAAAACTTTTTTAGTTTTCTCTCTTGCTATAATCACTTGATAGTTTATTTATTATTAACTTATAATTAATTCTGCAAGTTTAGATATTTCTTTGTCACAGAGCCATTTCTTTTTATTTATTTTTTTTTAATCCTTAGATTTTTATAGAATCTCACAGAATCACAGCATGATTGAAGTTGGAAGGGACCTCTGAGGGTCACCTAATCCACCTCATCATGCAGGGCCAACTAGAGTCAGTTACCCAGGACCGTGTCCTAATGACTTTTGAATGACTCCAAAGATGGAGTTTCCATACCTTCCCTGGAAAACCTGTGCTAATGTTATCATTGACAGTAAGTGTTTCCTGATTTATATGGGACATTTGTGACTGTTGCCTCTTGTACTGTGATAGAACATCATTGAAAAGAACCTGGCCCCTTCCTCCTTCTCCCTTTCTTCAGGTATTTCTGTACATTGATGAGTTCTCTGCTAAGACTTCTCTAGGCTAAACTGTCCCAGATCAAAGTATATCTCGCTTTCACACTGGGCTGTATGAACACTTCTGACAAGTGTTCAAGAACCGAACTCTAATCTGCCTGTGTTCAGTTGGCTGTAGTGATTCCATCTATAATATCATCAGCATTATTAGCTTCCACTAGTATTACAAAGAAACTTAAATACACATGGAAGTGTCATTATACATAGTTTTGATCCAAGACTTTTTCATCACCTTTTATCAAAATGAGCCAATGCCTCTGCATGTCATGTACCAAGCAGTTCTTGCATATAAAAGTTGCTAAAATCAATACGTGTAATGTAACATAATCCTACATCTGTTAGAAACAAATTGAGATCTGATAAGAGCTTCACACTTAAGACTAGGGATATAAAGGTAGCTGTTTTGTGCAGCTGGTATTGTTAGTTTTTCTTGCTTTTCATTCTTATAAGTAGAAAAAAAATCATTCTAGAAAAAAAAAAGGTAAATATCAAATGGAACACAGGAATTTTCAATTACTGCTTTTACAAAGGCATTAAAGGATGGAATTCTTCTGGTTTAGTCCTCTTTGAGAATGTAAGGTATGTAGTGAGTCACAAAATTAGTCTTTGTGATGAAAGAATACACATCTCACCTTCTCACTATGGTATTTTTATAGATAAAACCAATGCATTTTCATCAGACAGGTATGAAGTATGTATATACAAAGTGTATACATAAACAATAACTCTGAAGAATTTTGATTCCTACATAATGTTTCACTTTTTTCATATTTTATTCTTTCCTCTTCTGATTTCAAGGAAGTGGAAATCATAGAATAATAGAATGGGCTAGGTTGGAAGGGACCTTGAACATTATCTAGTTCCAACCCTCCCTGCCATGGACAGGGACACCTTTCACTAGACCAGGTTGCTCAGAGTCCCATACAACCTGTCCTTGAACTTTTCCAGGAATGTGGCATACTCAGCTTCTCTGGGCAGCCTGTTCCAGTTCCTCACAAGCCTCACAGTAAAGAATTTTTTCCTGACACCTGACCTAAATATATTCTTTTTCAGTTTTAAGGAATTCGCCCATGTCCTTGTAAATAGCCTGTCTCCATCTTTCTTCTAGGCTCCCTTCAGGTACTGGAAGGCTAAAACTAGCTCACCACTAAGCCTTCTCTTCTCCACGCTGAACTAATCCAATTCTCTCAGCCTCTCTTCATAGAAGAGGTGCTCCATCCCTCTGATCAACTTAGTGGCTCTGCTCTAGACTCACTCCAGCAGGTCAATATCCTTCATGTGTTGAAGACCCCAGAGCTGGGTACAGTCCTCCAGCTGGGGTTGCACACGAGTGGAATGCAGAGGTAGAATCACCTCCCTCGACCTGCTAGCCACACTTATTTTGAAGCAGCCCAGGAAAAGATTGGCCTTCTGGGCTGCAAGTGCACATTGACAGCTCATGTCCAGCCTCTCATCTACCAGCAATTCCGAGTCCTTCTCAGCAAGGCTACTCTCAATTATTTCATCTCCCAACCTGTACTGATACTGGGAGTTGCCCTGACCCAGGTGAAGCACCTTGCACTTGGTCTTGTTCAGTCACATGAGATTCCCGTAGGCCCACTTCTTGAGCTTGTCTAGGTCCCTCTGGAGGGCATTCTATCCTTCATGTGTGTCAACTGCATCACTCAGCTTAGTGTCATCTGCAAATTTACTGAAAACGCACTCGATCCTTTTGTCTATGTCATTATTTAAAATATTAAGTAACGCTGGTCCCAGTACAGACTCCTGACAGAGTAGGATATTATGGGGGACCAATTCAGAGTCTTTACAGAAGTCCAGACAAATGACATTTGTAACCTTTCCCTTGTTCACTGATGTAGTCACTCCATCATCAAGGCTGTTTATAACTAAATGGAGTGAGAGTGGAGGTGAAGTAGATACGTTTTGTAAGGCTATGTACTAGTTTTGTGTGGTATTTTCTTCTTAATTTGTTGTACAGGAGATAGCTAAACATCTGTCTGCCAAAGGGAAACAGCAAATGAATTCCTTGATTTCCTTTGCTTCTGCGCTCATCTGTTACTTTACCTATTAAACTGTCTCTATATCAACCCCTTATTTTCTTATTTTTACCCTTCTAAATCTTTCTGCCATCCTGCTGTGAGAAAATGAGTGAGTTGATGTGTGAGACTGAGCTGCCTACCAAGATTAAAACACAGCAGGTGATTAAAACTACAGGCATAGCAAGCCAGAATTTAGTAGGTGGCCTAAAAACTCAAGGATAATTTGTACTTTTGGAGCTTCAAGTGAGTAGTGAGGTCAAAACACCTGTTTCATTCTCATTGGACACTCAGTTGAAATTACAGCAATTTTTTTAACTTCAAGTACTCTGACAAGATTTTGACCTTTGCTGTGGTGCAAGATGGCACATTACCACTGCAATTCCAAGTTTAAAATTGCCTTTAATATTTACCATCTTCACAGCATAAGAATTAAGGGGTTTTATTTGATATTATATAAATGATTACATTTTTATTGTACACATCTTTGGGAAATGGTGTTTATACAAAGATATTGGATAGACTAATAAATCCTCATGTGTTTGAATTAAAAATGGTTGAGTTCCCAGCCAATGTATCAGAGTTTATAAAACTACGGAAATTAATGGCAAAAAAATCCCTATGTAGTCCCCTAGCACAGTCTGTTCTCTGACTGAGATGGGTTCTGTGTAGCATCATTTTACTGAGGGTCAAATTATGGTCATGGTATTTCCCTTGGGTGTTTTTTTCACAATCTAATCAGTTTAATCATTCAGAATGATGTATGAATATTTAACCCCTAAGCTTTTTCCCCCATGTTTTGTCATACTTCTAGCTAGAAATTTCGATACTTTTGTTTGGAATGTTAATTCAATATTTAGCTTAGATAATTCTTTAGTATTTCATTATTCACTTTGTTGCTTCTAAGCATATATTTTTGAATATGTCAGCTGAAAGAAAAAGAAACCCACTCTTTTTTTGTTGTTGTTTTTCTTTTTTTTCTCTGTCATGCAGGACAAAATCTTATTTTCAAATCTAAAACTTCTCCCAACATGGAATAACTTTAATCAACTAAGACAAATACTCCTTGGCTACTATTTGTCCATCAGTTTTGCTTCAACAGAAACCAAAACATTGATTTATAGCATATTTTCCATGCCTTGAGGCCAAACTAAACACACACTAGTTTTAATGTTTTTTCTCTTGCATATTTCCACAGATATTCTTTCCTGAATCCATTAACACCTGGAGGTGTCTCATTACCTTTGAAAAGTGCTTGAAAAAATTAATTTAAAAAACAGCTTTGGTGAACTTATCACAAGTAATCAATTCTCACTATTTTCCTATGATCATTCTCTCTATCGACATTTAAAGCAATGTTATTCAAATTAATTTTAGAGAGAAGGGCATAAAGATTTACAAAATGTATCCTTAGAATAATGTATTTTATATTGAGCCTTTTATAAAGTTCAAAGTGTTATGTTACCTATGAGAAATGAGTCACTGAAATTAGATTATTTGGTTTCTTTATCCAAAATGCAATAAAGAAAAAAGCAAATCAACAGAACTTAGAGATGAAAATAAGTAACATGCTATCCTTTAAAAAATTGAATTTTCTGCTTCTGAAACATGATTTAGCTAAATGTAGTACTGTATCCTGTGAATTTTGCTCCATTTTTACTGCTTTTAAATCTAATAGCATTGATGTTACAAAGTTCTATTGACCTTTATTTTTAATTTCATACTATTTTGATCTTGCTGTCTGCATTATATTTGGTGGGGGGGGGGGGTGGTGGTGTTTTTGTTTTTGTTTTTTGTGCGTGCGGTGGTTCTTTTTAATCAGTGTATCACTGGGGAAGAAAAGACAGAAGGATAGTTTAATGCTTCTAAAATCTGATAATGCCATATAATCTAAGATTTTATTCATAACCCCCAGTCTGTCTGTTCCCCACCCCTCTCTGTAAGTGAGCTATGCAGAGGAACAGAAGTGGAAATTCAAGAAGATTTTAGCTATTTGACCAGCTGTGATTATAACTCTTGAAACTTTGATCTTGGAGTTTGCTCAATTTTTTGTTAAATGCAGACTGTAGTTTGCGAAGTTGTATTTCCCTGAAATGAAATACTTATTTTAATTTTATGTATCTAGAACTCCTTTTATTTGTTTTTTCTTTTGTATAATGGTCTTCCATTTCACCATGACTAGAGCCAAAAATTGAGACCACAAGGAGTCATCGTTGAAATCCAGAATTCCATCTGAACTGGGATTTTAAAAGAAAACTATCATTATATTAGTTACATTCAATACTAGTTTAAACATCCTGAAACTTCCTTCTCTGTGTTGTTGTGCTCTTTCCTACCTTGTAAGGATTCACTTCTTTTGAAAATTTCATCACTGCAAAATTTGAAAATTACAATCATATCTGATAACTATTTCATGAAATTTAAAATTACATATACTTTGCACGGACAGCAATATAGTTATTCATTTTTCTAGGAAAAAAACTTAATATATGGAGATTTTGAATTATTTGGGCCTGGGTTTTGTTGGCTTTTTTTCACAGACATATTAAGTGGGAGGCATCTGACCAAATTTATCCACACTGCTTTCATATACATCTGAATTAGTCATCATAGCTTAGTTTTATAGTTAATGGAAGGAAATAGGCATTTCTAACACATGAATCAGCTCATGTAGATGTTAAAAAAAGGTCAGATGGATTACGTCCTAAAATTCTTTATCTATTCATTGTCTGTAAAGACTGGCAAGCACTGCTAGTTCAGATGTAGATGATTTAGATAAATTAGGTGAATATTCTCCAAGAAATCTTTGAAACAAAAGACTCTATATATGTGCTTCTGTATCTAACCTTCATCCATGATCCCAGATGAAAATGTCAGTTTCCCAAAATTTATGTTTTGCAAATTTTTTCTCTTACAACTGGCTCACATGCAAAATGACATTTCACCATTCTGTGTAAGAAGTTGTTAACTGGTGATTTGAAAGAGAAATCAATTAGCAGTAGGTGCAAGGAAACAGAGGTTAATTACCTAATTAAATGTATATACAGTTAATATACAGAAGTATTATAAGTAGTCTTTACTATGTATCACTACATTAAAGTCAGGGTATTCCCCCACTATTGCTTTGGGATAAATGTATTGGTTTATGCTTTATGCAGATAGAAAGATGGAGTAAAATGTGGATCCAAAGAATGCTCCTAAAACAACTTATTTTTAAATCATGGTTATATGTTTTCCTGTTGCCATCTAATATGTTACATAAGAACTTTCCACTTTCAGCCTGCAAATAGTTAGTATATGCACAACTGAAAATGAATAACTGGAGTGCTCTGTATGTTTATTTCCCCTGTAAAGAATCCATGTTATGTACATAATTGTGCTATATAGCAGATAAGAATGGACTGGATTCCTGCAAAGATATGAACTTCACTTCTGTGGACTTGGAGAAAATTACTTCAAAGCAGCTTCTAGCAGAGAGCATCATGCTGCCAGTCATTAAAAATTTAACTTCAAGGGACTCATAGGTGCTATGTATAAATGAATATTATTCTATAGAATTATTTGATCCATATTCCACAGAGGACGAATATAAGACATGAATAAGTCATTACCAATCCTAACATTTCACTACACTGCATTCATAGCTGCAATCCACCTGCTTCTTCTCTACTTATGCATCATTTATGTGTTATTTATTTTGATCACTTGGGGAGTTATAGCTTTATTACTGTATTCTTATTCTATATCTGAGAAATATGATGTGCCTTAATTTGAGAAAAAGCCTAATAGTATATAGTTTTTATTTTGTGCTCCATACCTTTGTTATCCACAGTAAGGAATTACCCACTGAAGCAGAAAAGTAAAGTAATCTGTATTTGTTCCATAATAAATTGTATCATATTATACCCAGAAGCCAGGGTAAAAAGAGTTTGTTCAATAAGGTTGGTTCATTAAACATTAGAGTATAGTGTTTTCTCTCAGAATTACATGCTGATTTCATATAGAGTAATCGTGTTTGCTTTTGTAAATACATGTTCCTACAGGCATGGAATTAGCATTTTATACACCACTATCAATACTCAAATGGGGAGAAAATACTTCTTACCTTAAAAAAATTAATCTGTGTAGTTGTAAGTACCTGTGAATTACCAAATGGTATTCTGCATTTCAGATGAAGAAGGGAGAAGTGAAAAGATTAGTGTCCTTTATACACGTCCTGTGACAGAATATCAGCTCAATGTCCTATACAATTTGCAGAACTTACACTATCATTTTTACAGTCAAGTTGCATAGCTTAAAAGTGCAATGACAAACAGTTCACTGATTTTGAAACCCGCCTTCAGGTAGACTTTTTTATACCTGCTTATGATTTAGAATTTCTATTTTTTTTCATTCTCTTTGAAACAAATTATGGTAATTGGATATGCATGGATAACTACTAGAAGCACATTCAGCTTCCAAGAATTAATCCAAGCCAACAAAGAGTTATTTTTCCATATATCTGAGAAGTGCCAGTCTTCATATAAGGGCTGGACACAGCAGCTGTTGAAATCCAGTGTTCTCTTCTTAGCTCACTGCTGATTAGCTCTAAAAATCAAATGCTTTTCTCAACATCTATTGAATGGCATTTCACACACAACGCATTTCAGCGTCTTCTTCTGGTCTGGCACATACTAGTCTGACACTTTTCCTCTGTGAAAAACTGTTTTCATGATGCTCTTTGGAAAGTGCTTTGGAAGAAGATTAGAGTATATTTTAATTGTTAAATTTTCTGAATAGTAGTTGCCAGATATGTCACAAACACCTTTTAGAATTACTATACTAAGTGAATGAGGCTCATAACAACTAGCTATACTAATTATACTACTTAGGAAAGGAAAAACACTAACACTTATTTACTTGGCAGCAACTAGAGACATTTGAAGTTGCCCAGCAATAGAACTGTTAACTTCAATTTTTGTTAGAATTCAAAAACCTTAAAAAAAATCTGTGAACTGCTAGTCCATATGCTGGTTTAAAACCAAAATATATAACTCATGTAAGGCAGCCTGGAGCATTTTTTGCCTCCTTCCTCTGCAGTAACAAGCCAGAAGTCCTCATCTCATGGGTTGAGCTCAGATTCTGATGTATTCTAGGCTCAGGGCAGAAGAAGCAGAAGAAAAGTTTCGTGTACAGTTAGTTTTCCTATTCTGAACTTCACATAATCATTACTTATTCCAAAAGTTATGCAGACTGTGACTGCATGAGCCTGCTCTGGTAGCAGCAAACCTAGAATACAACAGACCAAGTATAAATCAGTTACACAGACACAAAGGGAAGTGTCTGACAGGAACAGTTTACAAGACCAGTTTACAAGTTTGCTTTGCCCTCTGGCCTACCTCAACTTAAAAAGAATATTCTATGGATGTTATAGGGTTCTATGATGCATTTTCTGAGGATGTAATCTTCTTCCTTGTCTACAAAATCCTTTTCACCCAGATGAGAAGAGAGAAGAAATAATATCATGATGGGGCTAAAGACACAGTTCAATAAATTAACTGCACAGGAGAATGATGTTCAGAAAAGGTTATGAATTGCCCTGTCTTGGATAAGGAAATTGGTCTTGACTGTAGGAAAGTAAAATTATTTCCTCTGTAACCAGCTGGAGGTGTCATAAGGTAGATTACATAAATTGGTCTGTGCTTCACTTGATGCAACAGTGTTGTTTTTTTCTTTTTTTATTATGAAGGAAATATGCAAAGAGAAGATGAAGGTGCTCAGGGGATGAGGGTTGAACTGAGATATCTCAAAGATGAAGGCATCTGCAAGGCAGACATGTCACTGAGTCTGTGGGAGGATTATGTCTTTTTGGAGTGGCACTGGGAAGAAATGGAGATACTCTACAATTACAGAAATAGCACTAGAGACTCATGTGGGGAAATGACTCAAATGCAATGTATATAGTCATAAAAAAAACAGTAGCTATAGAGTGAAAACATTGAGCAAAATCTATATTTGAATTAACATTTTCAGTTGCTAACCAGTCAAATAAATTGCAACTAGAACTCCAAGATTTTTTACATTGCTGTAATTTATGACATAGTTGCCAACAATCAACCTGAAGAGAAGAAATAAAAAATAGGTTATTTTAATTGATGGAAGATTTGGATGGAACTGTTCTCACCCTGACATAATCTATCTTAAGGTATAAATTTATAAAAAAAAATCTGGAAATATTAAGAGGACAATTTTCTTGCTTGTGAATTTCAGCTGCAGACAAAATCAGAACAATTCACTTTTCAAACAAGCTATTTTGGCAGAGATTAAAAAACATCATTCAGATGGTGAAAAAGAATTATAATTTATTTTTTTTAATTACGTTTTGGGAAAATTGGTAGTTAGGGAGCATCTGAGGAGAAAAATAAAAGGCAACAACATCTTAGAAGATTCTTTAAATGCAAGAAATTTTCAGGTAGTCCAAAACTGAAAAAATATCAATGCCACTTAAAATGAGAAGAAAAAGGTCACAAAAAATGCTTATAATCAGTAGCAATATTCTCATACACAAAACTTCTGAGAATAATAAGAAAGTATGGTGAAGTATCAGGGAAATCTTCAACTGTGAACTACTCTTGAATTTCTAATTAACACGTTTGGACTGTGCAGAGCAGGAAAATTACCCTATAACAAAATAATCTGTTAATAATAATCTATTAATTTAGTTTCAGGTAATTCAGTTGGCCAAATTAAAAGACTGCTTCAGTATTACATATTGTGGTTTGCTACTATGTGGTAAGGGAAAGCTTTCAAGAAACACATGGTAGTTAAAACAAGATGTAAAGACATCATATAGCATGTGAAAAATTAGATATAAGTATGCCCCACCAAGAAGAAGGTGCCTCCACCACTTCCTTGGGCAGCTTTCTCATGACTTGCTCCAAACCCTTCACCAGCTTCAGTGCCCCTCTTTGGACATGCTTCAGTCCCTCAATGTCTTCCTTCTAGTGAGAGATCCAAATCTGAACTTAGGATTCAAGGTCTGGCCTCACCAGTGCCAAGTACAAAGGAAAATTGTAAAGAGATATAATGTGCAACAATTTATCATCATGTTAATATATTAATTTAAAAGATATTATGTTGTCTATTGAGTCCTCTAAAATAAATTTAAATTTAAAATTTAGTGTGAGCCATTAGAGTTTATAACAATATTCATTAGATGAATATGCATCCGTGAGTTCTCTATCAAGCCGCTTATTTACACTTGTGACTTGTCCTTTTGAAGTTCAAATAGTGAATAAAATGCAATCAGAATGCTAGATGTCTATATCATGAATGTATTTAATCATTGAAGCGGGACGTTTCTGAAAAGTACTTTCCTAACTGAAAGGTTCCAACAAGGTGTTGAAACCAAGGAGATAGTTTTGCAATTCTTTGAGGTCAAGAGTTCATTGGCTTGGATATCAGTCTTCATTTCCCTCCCAACTTCTCTTCCTCCTTCTTCATCACGTGGCAGAACTTTGAAAGCTAAAGCTATAATTAGTTTTCACACTCTTCTATTGCATGGTATTATAATATACACAAAGAAATGCAATAGCAAAATGTATACAATGATGATTGGGTGCCATTAATTCAAATTGCAATTATCCTGGTCGTGAGGAGTAACAGCAAGGAGAGCAGAAGATCCTGTCAGTGTTTTCATGTCTGTACTATTCTTGAGCACAAGTATCACAGAGGTCCAGACAATCCTACCAGACAAGCTGGTGACAGTACAATGTCAAAAGTCTTGCTCAGGGAAGATCACATTCATTACACTCCCCTCATTTACTAAGTTAATCATTTAATTGTAGATGCCTGTTAAGTTGGTCAGGCATAATTTCCACTTCGTAAATCTGTGTTAATTACTTCAAATCTCCTTCTTTTTCTTTTTTATGTTTGTTAAAAAAACCTTCAGAATTACCTATATCATCACCTTCCTAGGTGATGATGACCAGCCTGTAGCTCCCCTCTCTTGTTGAAGGCAGGACTGATGTTTGCTTACTTCTAGTCCTCAGTCATTCTATAGGATTCTTAGAAGGTGATGCCTAACAGGCCAAGGTTTTCTCTTCTGAATTCCAGGGCTATGATACTCTATTTTCTCCCTTTCCTCCCTTCAGGATCCTGAACTCCACCTCATCACAGTCACAGCCACAAATCCTGTTCCCAGCGTCCAAACCCAGACCACTTGGATTAAAAGAAATCTTAGATATCTCCTTTAAAAGCAGAGAAACATTTCAGATTATTGTGCATCTAACTAGATGATAATTCAGCATGTCTCAAATAAATATTTTATTCTGCAGCTTTTAAGCAAACTCATGTATTGTGCCCACAGGTACCCTTGTAAATAAAGTTCACAGTGTCTAAGAAAGCCCAAAAGATATTTCTGTAAGTATTCAATATGCAAAAGTAGGGCATCAAAGTCAAGAAATGTATATGAGAAATGCACAAAAAGATATTACTGGATTGTGCTGTTAGTATTTGCTGCCTTTAGCACCGTTTTGATACCTGTTAAATTCAAAATTGCACAACAAAATTTGGAAAAATTATTACAAAAATGCTGTGCAAGATCACAGCCATATTGCTAAACTGAAAGAATATGAATTATGCTTTATAAATAAGGTATTTACATTTCTAACAAATATCTGACCAAAACTTGTTGTCTGTCTCATGTAAGGAGACTTTTTGCCATGTTGAGCCATTAATTTGTATTCCAGACCTCCAAGATTTTATATCAAAATAATGACCCTGTTCTCTCTCCCTTCAAGTCCTAGATTGAAGCATAGATTTATTTTGATTGAATATGCTTTCTCTGGATAACACATGCTAGCCCTGCAGAACCTATTGTCAGAATTTGGTATAACCTTTCATGCAATTCTGGGCTAATCAGAGAGAGAGATAGACTACTGCATTAAAAAAAAATCTAATGAAGCCACAGTGGTTGCATTATTATGATGACTAACTGCTAGAGAAATAGAAAGAGACTGCTAGTTTTTTTTAATCCTGCCAATTTTCCTCTTAGCATTTCCAGAAAGGAAGAAGCCACAGCTTTTATAAAACATGTCCAGTTTGATTTTATTTAAAAATAAACAAAGAGTATAATAAGAAAAATCTGCTACTGGTATTGTCAAGAAATATTTTTTTTCTGTGCTCCTTTATATACCTAATATTTTTTGAGGAGTTGTTTGTTTTTTTTTTTTTTTTTTTCTTCTGTTATGGCATAAAGTTGTGTCTTTTTGTGATATTTTCATTAATAAGTATTTATTTTCATTCACTGAGCACACCTTTACAGTGCTTAATGATGATGGTGTCAAAAAGAACATTCCAGTGGATGCACTTATCGCTTATGTCAAGTCAATTCAAGTGGTTTTTCATCCTTTATCTCTGTCATGGCTTAAACTGCCCTTGCCCATAGCAGAAATAAGGTTGTCAAATTAAATTTTCAAATTTATCAGTATAAAGTCTCTTTTTAGGGCACTCAAAATTATCTGTATTGAATTAATTACACAAACACATAGATCTATGTTTTATCTACAGTCTGAACAGACTGGAAATGTGTGGATGAGGTGACTTTACGACCTGTCTCAGTATATTCACTGTAGAATTCCTAGGAAATAATTGACTTTTTTTCTTTCCCCTTTTTTTTTTTTCTTCTCCAAACAATATGTTCTTGGCTCTAAAACTGTCAGTTGTGTTAACTGTCACTGTTAAGCCTGACAAGGGAATAAGAGATTAACAAATATTTCAAAAAAAGTTAAAATGCAGTGTGGTGTGATGCCTTAGGGTTTTCATGAATTTGAAGATTTTTATACTTCTAGGTAGTTTCTCACATATAGAGTAGCTAGCAA
>JAWWTY010000106.1:72844962-72879689 GCA_035222235.1 Margarornis squamiger | reverse complement strand
CCAGATTGGTTGTAAACCCTCCTTCCCCTTTCCTTTCATGTCGTGATTCACCCTCAACTCCACCCAAGTCCCAGAATCCTCTGACCGAACCCCATAAGAGTCCCATGCACCCCAATAAAGTGGTTCACTCCTGTTCCTACCCCACATGGTGTGGACCGTTTCCTTTTATCCTCGGAAGGACCGCGACAGCTGGAGTTTTTGCATTTGAAATTATCTCACAAAAATAAAATATATTATCAACACACTTTTGGTTTTTAAAATGGAAATAGACTAACAGAAAAAAAGGGTTCCATATTGTAAGCTGAGCTTCAGCTGAAATTACATTCTATTTTTCTCCATGGTTTCACAATTCCTAATTGTATTTTAAAAGTAGTCACTAGAGACAAAATGTAAATGGTAAAGAACATCTCTTTATCTGAAAAGCACAATAAGTGCTTATGTACATCCTTTCACTCTATCTGACTGAAGAGATTTCCCCCCCTTTTCTATCTCTCATTCTTTCCCAAAAATAACAAACAAGCCTAATTTTTTTTTTTTTTTTTTTTTTCCACAACACAATCGCAAAGCACTTTTTCAGTACATTTTCAGGAACAAGATGAATTTTTATCTATGTGGGTGAAAAGCCCATCTTGGTCAAGGCATTGGAAATTTCTATCAACTATGTCCAAATTTAGAAGATGTGCACAAGGTAGACACTGACAGCAAAGATCACCCTGGAGCATATTTAAAAAAAAAAATCTGTCATCTGTAAAACTGAAATGGTAACAACCATTAACTATCAGGAATGTATTTCTTGTCAATTTTCTGAAAAAGAAAACACATGTACTAAAAAGCTTTAATGTGACTTTAAGCTTAAAACAAAACAAAACAAAACAAAACAAAACAACAACAACATCAAAAACCAAACAACAACAACAACAAAAAAAAAAAACACAAAAAAAAAATGCAACAAAACCACACAGAAAACCTAACAGCAGAAACATAAAAAACGAACAATCAACCAACCAACGACCCCCCTCCCACAGAAAAAAAAAGAAAAAAAAAAAGATACCTCCTCCCCCCAAAAAAGACATTTTTATTTACATTCTATTATGGTACTCACAGACATTAAACATTGAATGAAGCAGTGGCCATCTCTATCCAAAGCAATTATCTTAAAATATATCACTAAGCAAGTACAGTATATATGTCTGTGTGTATATATATATGTATATATATAAATATAGATATAATTTATGTTACTGAAATAACACTCAGTGCAGCATTCCTTATTCATGTCTGAAATTTTATTTAAATTATGTAAGACGGAAATTCCAATCCACTCCATGAAATATTGCACACAAAAAAAAAGGAATGTTGTCCCTTTCCCAAACTGAGTATAGACCACAAATATTAACAGGCAAGTGTTTCAAATATCTTGAAGCACAAGACAGGTAAGAGGTATTTACAGATATTGTGATAAGTAGTAGTCACAGAGCATCAGCAGGATTGTTTAAAACGTGGATTGATTGACTAAGAAAGCTCCAGGGACTGTAGGAATCCTAAAGGATAACAACATAGTGCCAGTTTTTTGAAGAAAAACTCTAGAGGTAGGAATGGAAATTAGTTTTCCTCATAAGACATACTCCTTTGGGGAGGCAGTGGAGGAAAGTCTATGTTAGTGCCTCCATTAAATCTCAAAGAACATTTAATTTCCTTTCACTGAGAAGCAACTGAAGCAAAGCATGCCTCAAAGCCAATTTTCGGATAGAAAAGAGTAAAGTGAAGATCTTATGAAACTTTCAATAAGACCAATGTGTACACCACAAACACATAGGTATGGCAAGAATTTATATCTTCAAAAGGTTTTCACAAGTTTCAAAAGCAAGTGAGGTTTACAAAAGTGAATTGGAATATATTACTGAACTAAATCCAAGAAGGTATAATGGTCAATGACTACTCCTTTATCTTTTTTAGCTAGTGGGAATCACAACAGAAAATACTCCAGGAAATGCCTACCTGGGCATACATAGGAGAGTGTGCACTTCAATAACACAAGAGACTTTAAACTAACAATATCATGCTAAAGAAAAAAAAAAAATATATAGGTGGTTCATTATCAAAATAACACTGGTAACATAAGGATATTTCATCATTGTGTCTAGGAAAAATAAAATTTTAGAAAAGTGCATTAACTTGCAGGAAGCCTTGTAAGAATCTCATTTGTGTTCTTGCCCATGTTGCTACATAGCTATTTTTACAAGCTTGGAAAAAGCCAGAAAATATCCCTGCTAATAACTAACACACATGTGAACAAGTGCGAATGAACTCTGTGTTTGAATGTTAGTTACCAAAAAAAGGAAACTTGATGCATATTAGATGCTCTATGTTCTTTTACTTCTGCACTATATAGAACATCAAATAGAGATTTATTTTAATGAGGATTATAAGCTTTTGGTGTGTCTGGATTCCATTCTGCACAAGATATGAGCCATTTCTGAATATGAGAACTGAACAAGACCAGTTCAGTTTTTCATGTCTATGAAAAGAACATTGAGCCAAATTGCCTCAGCAGGCAGGAGAAAAATCAGCAGCGGTAAGGAATGTGTTGGCTGAAAATGCTTTTAACAGTTAGTCTGGCAATTGGTTGTGTTAATGTTTGACTGGGCCAAACTGACCGAAACTATTGCCAGTGTAGCTCAACATGAGAATTACACCAGTGGTGCAGAATGCAAAGGAGTTTCACAGGAGAAAAAGAAATGCCCATTAGAGGAAACTCAAACACCTGTCCATATGTGCTTTAAAATATATGCATTTAACTGTGGACCAAAAATTTCCCTTCAGAAATTGCACTTCCATGAATAGGTTTATATGAACACCCAGAGATGTTTGAAATATCAGAAAACCTTTAGGGTTAATCAAAATTTTGATGATGCTGACCCAGATAGACTCCAATAGACATGCATTTACTAAAGAACACCTATTAGCTCTTACTAAACTGAGTAATTTGGAGTGCCTTTTGCATGTATTGACAATCAGCTTGAAAAGAATCCAGAACAGAATATATGTTTATAAGCCTGCTAATAAAAAGGAATTTCTAAGTCTCAGTGTTCTGCTGGAATTTATCTACTCAACTAAAACACTCCGAGTCATGGATCTTATAGATTTCATTAGACCAGTACTCAATTCCAATACTTATGCTGTACAATGTTTTATTAAAGTGTACATTTAATAAATGTACATTTCATTCAAGTGAAGAGTTCAGGAGGAAACTCAGTCTATGGGAAGCAATCACTGCTCCCAAACATCTCAATATATATTGCCAATTAGAGTTCTTCAAAACAGCACGATTATCAGTGAGACAATACTTGTATGGCTATTATCACTCTTTCTGGCTGGATTTGACAACTAATAAACATCAAATAAGATACACTTAAATGTAACTGTGACTGTGAATGTTGCACATGGTATTGGTTCTGCTGATCTAAAGGCTAACATAATGTAATAAACACATGTAAAATGCCAGTCACTTCTTACCTCTTTCTTCAAAACAAATTATAGAATACTTTAGATTGTTCAAAACTCCCACAAATTCTCCACGAATATGGACTGAACATAATCTTATTACTAAATTAAATGCCATGTTGAAAACAAATTAGAAAATTATGTTAATTCAGTTGAATATTGAAATAAAGTTCTAATTTGTTGCACATTTCAAGTTTTCACTGTGACACAGTTTTTTTATGCTAATTACAGCTATGTGTATAATGGGGAAAAAAGACATGCTATCTGTTACCAACAATTTATTAATGTGTATTACTTGATTATTTATGTGGAAAGAAATTTAGCAAGTCAAAATACTTTTTTTTTTTTTTTAATTCTATCTTTAATCACATCAAATAAAACAGAACTCAAATCTGAAGCTAAGTGATTTGTTTAATTCAATGACATTTTATCATGTTTTATAATTGTCTACAAAGTGAAAATTGGTCTGTTGGAAATATTACCCGTAAACTAAAATTTTAAAATGTATGTGATGTGTTGACAGAATAAAACTAGAATTTTAACCAGAAAGGAAATGTAATTTTTTTCTATGCATGTTAAAAGCAAGAATAAACAGTCCAAAATTATAAGAAAAAAAAGAACATTTTACAATGGGATTTAAATCATCATTACTATATTCAAGAGTCATCAACTTCATGAGTTACAATCAGTTGAATTCCTAGTCATGTTAAATCAGTTGCAGGAAGAATATCACGAAGAAAATTGCAATCCAACCTTTCCTGTCTCTTTAGGTCTCAGACGGACAAGATCACATAATTCAGCTCTCACCATTAGTACACAGGTTGCTTACGTTCTGTGGGGTTGTAGTTTTCTTTATTTTTTTTTATTATTATTTTCTCAGATGTTAAACATATAATAATAATTAAACATATTATTGCAACAAGGGAAGACAGTTCTGCAATTTCTATTGCCACAGAGACATACAACTTTGTCCTAAAAGCACCTGTACCAATTTGAACTTCACTTAATATCCTTTGAAGATCAGTGACACAAAAACATTTAGTAAAGCAAAATTTTGTGCAGTCAATTTGCTTCCCATGTGCAAATATTCAAGTGCATTTCCTGCTTGATGTTAGCCAACAAAGGAAGAAAATGAGAAAACAAATGAAGAAACAAAAATCTTACTTGAAACACAAAAGAAATTAATCATAACAAATTAATCTTAACAAATGTTTGATCAAGATTTTATCTGAATGCTTATTTCAAGACATAAAATTGCAAGCCCTTATCATATGCTCTGGTTAAAGCTCTCACTTGCATCACAACTTGTAGTATAAAAGGGTTTTTGAGGATATAAATTTTCCTAGAGTTTTTACCCTGAATTTTTGCATTATTTTAAAAATCTTTAGATCTAAGGATTATGAGAAAAGTATAATTTCACAATGTAATTTCATTCATATGTCATTCAAAACAATTTATCATGTGGGGATACAATCGCTTCTCAGATTTGAGAGATGCATTCTTACAGTGTTTTACTCAGAGATCATATATAAAGGTTAAAATAATTTAAAACCTTGTACTCAATTTCTCATGCTGAATGTTATCATGTCAGTCACAAATATTATTTACAAAGGAAAAAAAAAATAGCCCTTTTTATTTTTCTTACTATCAGGTAGGTGTGGAAACATGAAAGAAAAGTTAGTTCTCATTATACTTTATTCAATATTTAACTAAGCTATCCTTGTTTAAATACAGCAACATCTCACATTTCAGAAAAGGTCATCACAAGGTTTGTAATTATTGCAATAATTTTCTTGTATTTCAGAGTTTGGTATCATAAGTTAGAGGCTTGCTTGTCAGTTTTGCAGGGCAAAAGGGATTCTTTTTTTTTTTTTTTTTTTAATAAGCCTTCAAAATAAAGGCTCACATGGTCATTTTGGTAGCCAGTTGTTTTAAAACAGATTTTTTTTCTCTCTTAAACACATGCTTGAATGAAAGGCACAGTACTAAAAATGGCTAATCTATGTTAATGATCAGTCAATAATCACACTCAGAAAAGGGATCAAAAAGAGTAAGAAAGGGTAAAAGAAGAGGAAAACAAAAGAATAATAAAGTTTTAAAAATAAATAAGAAAGAATAAATTGGTGCATCATGATTGATGATTTAACTGAAATTAAACAAGGAAAATGCTTGATCATGTTTCTTGATCAACTCATTTTACGTGGGATGTGATCAAACTTCTAAAAGCAAGTAGGATTGCACTGTGCCTAAGTCCCTGAAGTGCCTTGTGACTTATGCTCTCACAGCAAGCTGTCCTAAGCTATGGTCCCTTTCACGTGGCATTTTTTACAATGCAGCTTTATTTGTTTGAGCAAATACCTGCAGCTATGTCTAGAGCAATGCCCTAAGCAATGGCGGGGCTGGGGCACCGCTGCACAGCTAAACAAATGGCTAAACATTTGTTGCAGGTGTAAGAATAGAAATCTGGCATGGTTGTGGGCAGTGCCAGATGGAACACTCCCAGACAAATCATGGGCAAGTTAGAGGGGTTAATGCAGGTCAGGGATCATTCCTAAAAGGAATGAACATTGTCTCATTTCAGAGGCTGGGACAGTTTAACCCTATAGCCACAGCCAGTGACTATAGTCTGACAGCTGGAGTAAGCACTAGAGAAGAGGCTCTTTTCTATATTGTTTACTATTATACATGTATTATACTTTCCCTGTATGCAGCACTAGTTTCTGATAAGCACTGTCATGCTATTTGGTTTGTTTACAAGACTTCCAATGATGAAATCTTAAAAAGCTCATCCTGAATTTTCTCAGTGCTTAGGGGAAAACCGTCTCACAGAATACCATGAATGTGATACATAATTCATGCAGATTACATGTTTCCACAAGAAACAAGTTAGCTGGGGCTGTATTTCTGATTTCATCATCTCTTCCCCAAAAATAAAATCTTAATTTAGCTACAAGGAAATGATTGGAAAAAAAAACAAAACAGTGAAACATTAAACTGATGTGAAACTACCATCTTTTCTTATACTGAAAATCAACTAGGGCTGAAGCCCAAAGTACATTAAGTGGAGCAGCATTTCAGCATTTCCCTATTAGCAATGCATTATTCCAAATAATGTGCAAATTAAGAACTATTCGCTAATAATGAATAATGAAAAATGAATAATTTAAAACTGTAAAAAATTTCAAACTTTTTGTAATTTGATAAAACATAGGTCATGGTAAAAAAAAGTTAGTTATCTAGGTGCCCATAGAGTTCTAACCTACCACTAAAGTAAAGAGTTTTAGAACAAGTGAGATAAAGGATCTACTTTAGAGCTGTTTTATTTAAGACTCTAAAATTTATTCTTAATTTTCTCCTAGTTTACACAAGAAAACCTTATAAACTGCCTCCAACTGCTGTAGAGCAATCCTTACAGGAGAGTATTTATTATAAGAATTTAGAGAACCTTTCACAATTTGGTGTTGAAATAAGATGAGAGCCTCTTAAAGCTATAAGAAAGATCATGATATCATGAACATTCAGTGAAAACTAGTTTCTTTCTCCACATTTTAAGTTGCCTTGTGCCACTGTTCTCTTAGTTTGCAAATATATTATGAAGCTTCCATGCAATTTTTCCTCATTGTATTTCCTGTTTTATTATCGTCCCTGAATATTTCTGGCTGCGTGTATATTTTTCTATATACTCTCCAACACAAATAAAGAAAAAGTCAATTGCAGAAAAATATGAATGCTATATTTAAGGTGTTGGTATAAAACTTTATAAGATACTCATAAATGCTGCTACTATTTTATAGCAAGACGTATAAAGAATGTGTATCATGAACAGATTTGACTCAAAGAATGTTAACCACCTCCTGACTTTGCTGGTTTAGAGTAAAAAAACAATAAAGCTTTGCCAAGATCACACATATTATTCACAGACATATAACAATTTCTAAGAAAAATAAAAAATGGTTTTGGGTTGAAAAAGGATAAGTAGTTTTCTTTATGCTCCTGCTAATTTTGTTATAACATAAAAGGTCTCCGAATTTTCCATCCAAATAAGGGACTTCAATTATCACTGTGGAAGAGAGTAGACTTTCAAAGCTGATATACGGAAAACCTACATTTGTCAGTCTATATTTGAATGTCAATAATACATGGTATTCTAATGAGAGGAGACCTTGCCTGAGGAAGGAAAATTCTAAGCCTGTCAAAAAACAATTTCTTTTTACAGCAAATGGCAAATCATTTACCCATGTTTAAGATTTTCTATTTGTGGCATTTCAGTTATAACAGCTGGGTTTAACAGAATGTGGTTTTGTTTTGCTTTTGCTAATGGGGTATAGAAATAGTAAGGAACAAATCATGCAAAAAGAAAGAGGAACAAAGAGGTAAGGAATCATAATTGCTGTTGTTTATCATAACTGTAGTAGTTCATATCCGTTCATTTGTAACTGAAGCTGATTTAAAAACTCTCACACAAGGAAGAGAAAGAACCCACAAGAAATCTTGTAAGCATGCTGAACTTAACCATCAGATTTAAGGCAAATGCCCAGTTAACACAGTCCTAAGTGTTAAGCAATCTGAAGGTAGGGTTTGTAAATTTGTATTTTTTACCTAAAAGACTAAGAAATATCCCCTTCCTAGACCTAGGTGTTTCTGAAATAATTTATGAGCATGATTAAGCTGAATTGCCAAGTTAATAATCATGTCTTGCTGCCATCTTTTGTGCCAAAAAACTAATTCTGACACTCAATAACAAGAATGGACCCAAGAAAGACCAAGGTCACACCCAAGATATTCATAGTCTCACTGCCCAGGCAGGATGAAAAGAAAAGAAATTAGCCTTTTATTCTTTTCTTTGTCTTTCTTCTATTTGACAGTATAAGTATTTGTCCTTGCAGGCGTAATCAGAAAGCATGTTTTTAAAAGACTATAGCTCTCATTAGAATCATAGAATCATGGAATCATTAAGTTCAGAAAAGACCTCCTAGATCATCAAGTCCAACCTGTGACTAATCACTACCTTACCAACTAGACCATGGCACTAAGTGCCATGTCCAGCCTTGAACATTCCAGGGATGCTGAATCCACCACCTCTCTGGGCAGTCTGTTACAATGCTTAACCACCCTTTCTGGGGAAAAAAAAAAAAAATTCCTGATGTCCAACCTGGCACAGTTTGAGATTCTCTCATCCTGTCACTAGTTGCCTGGCAGAAGAGGCAAATTCTCACCTTTGCTACAACCTCCTTTCAGGTTGTTGTAGAGAGCAATAAAGTCTCCCCTGAGCCTCCTTTTCTCTAGGCTAAACAACCTCAGCTCCCTCCGCCTCTCCTCATAAGACTCACTCTCTAGACCCCTCACCAGCTTCTTTGCTCTGCTGCACACTCACTCCAGCACCTCAATGTCTTTCTAGAAGTGAGGGGCCCAGAACTGGACCCATCACTTGAGATACTCACCAGTGCTGAGTAAACAGGGACTCCCCATTTGTTGTATAGGAAAGGTATTGTAAGGGTGAAATAAATTACATACTTTTAAATTAATATATGCAGAGAAAACAACTCTAAGTTTCACTTTTGAAAGACTGGAGAGATTCTGAAAGTGATTTTTATATTGCTCCAGTTAATTATAATCATTATTATTTATATCTTTCACCATATTTTATAAGAAACAGGAATTTAACTTATCCTTTTTCAGTTTCTAACTTTTCCACTTGGCTATATGATTGAATACATGGTCATGTTAAATACATACTTTAGAACTTATCTTTTTCCCATTCAAAAAAACTGGATGAAAATGTTGAGTTTAAAATTTCTATTATCTACTTTTAGACTCCTTTCTCATAGATATAATAAATTTGTTCTCTCAAGTTATTGCATGAATAAATCCAGTCAAGATGCTGTGAAACAAAACAGCTGAAATGCATCTGAAATATTGGCTTTAGATCAACCTCATCTAAAGTCATTGTGTGTTTTTGTTGTTTGCTTGTTTCATTTTTTTTTTCCCCATTTGCAAAACCAGCTTCTGTTTTGCCCTCTCCTTTTGGAAGGAAAGAAAACAATCTTCCATAACCAAAATTTGTCTTGATCACTTATTCCTAATTCCACGGGGAACTTTTGTAACAAAGACAGTGCAAAAAACCTGGACTGAGCAGCAGTGCATTGTAGCTTCAGTAGCACACAATTTTTAAAATATACAAACATAATGGGCAAAGTACCTTCATCTGAGACTGCAGCAGTATGTGAATATAATTTTCCAAAGAGACAAAAGTCAATAGCATATTGGTATTTATTAAATGAGTCTTGTAGAAAACCCCACAGACAGATGGTTACAAGTGACGGGGAGATCCTGTTCCATTGGATGGATGATAGAGAAAGGAATTGCTTTAAATATGGCAAGTGGAAAACCATGACCTTATTGTTTGAATACATTAAGTTGTAAGAATCTCATATTTCAAGTGCTGAACTTTTCAATAGCTTGCAATCTCATTAGAAAGTTCTCTCACAAACAATTTTGGTTACAAGTTAGCTGTCTCCTAGTTTTCATACTCATTTTTTAGAGATTGTGTGGATTAGTACTAAGTAGAATATAGGAATCTTTTTTTCCAAAGTATTTCAAACCATGATTTTGCTAGATATGAACTTTACAACAGTTTTGATATCAGTAGAATAGGCCTGAGTTAATTCTCAGGGATCCTGAACCAAGAATTCTCAGCATACAGTTTTGGCTGGTTTTAATAACACTATTTTTCTGTACACTGGACATTACTCACTAGGATCTAGTTAGGTGGTGTTTAAGGACTCTATAGGATATATATTTGTGGTGGTTTTATTAACTATAGAGAAGCATTTTAATAAGGAAATTGTTAAGGAGTTCATTAGTTTCAACAGGCCAAAGTAATTCTGTGTATACAAAATAACTATTGTATTTTAAATGTTAAAACCTTGAATGAAAAGCATATTGATTGTTTTAGGTATGAAAAAGTTTATGCTGACAGGTTTATGAAGGGATACACAATATATATATAACAAATGCATTTGTGTCTACAGTGTTGAAAAACAAAAGTTGCAGTAATTAATTATCTGTTTCAATTCAATTTGCTTTCTATTGAGAACATCTCATGCTGTTTTATAGTACTTAATAAAATCTAATCCATTAGACAATGTGATAGAATCTTGTAATATATACTGACTGCAGGCCCCCTTTGGTTCTAAAACCAATTTATATGTAGATGATACCCATTTTAAATCTCCTCCAAAATAATTTAGTTTACAGTTTCAAATAGTGCAAACTAAATACTTCTTGGAGGCCAGCATCAAGTTCACAAAATCTTTTCACTGTGCTGTTCATGTAAGAAAAATATAATGAAGCTGTAAAGAGAAAGGATTCTTTTTTTTCAAGGTACAAGCTAAAACAGCTCAATGTTAATTAATTTAAAAACAAAAAAAGAAATGGGACAACTAGGATGCAAATTTGGAACTTGTTTTGAAGGCTCATTTCTAGCATATGTGGAAATACAAATTTGTAAATAAAACATTTGGGAAATTTTCTGGAAAATAAAATAAACAAAAAACACCAAACACATTTGTTTTCCTTACCAGTGATGGACCTATCTAAACTAGAATTTATTCTAAAAAGGATCTTTGCTTACAAAGAAATTTGATATCATTAAAATATTGCTTCATTTCTCTTTTTACCCAACTGCTTCAATGGAACACATGCTTTCTAAATTTTTAATTTTTTATCCTTTGCAATTGTAAATATAATAAAATTAATGAGATTTAAATTAAAAGAAAACATTTGTATGTAAACAGTATTCACTGGGCAGTTGAAAAGGAAAAAAAAAAAAAAACCAAAAACAAAACTGTCAATAAACCCTCAACTGAGTCTTAATAATTGCAGGACTGAAAAACTACTTCACGCACAACTGTGTGAGAAAATCACACACCACTAATTTGGTTAATATGAACTTTACTTATGACAAGCAGAAAACATTAAAAGCAATAAATGCTATACCTCCTAGTTAAATATTATTTTTCTTTTTACTACTGAATAACTTGGTGTTGTCATTTAACTTATAAAAATAAGCAATGTTCTATGGATCCTATATGAAAAATCACTATATGTCACAATTTTGACCACTGATCGTTTTTGCAGTTGACTCCAACACCTGGAGAAAAGGTCAGAAAACATAGTCCCCTGTGGAATACAAAAGAGTCCTTTTTAGTGTTCTATATTCTCCTACATTTTAAAAAAGTGGTCTTTGCATGCTATATTTGTCACATGGGGCTCAAAAGTCTTCTTTTATAATCAACCTAAAACAGAGAAAAAACAGCCATTTGGTCCTGCAAATTGAGAGGTGAAAGTTAGGAACTATTTTTCTATGCTTGTAAATACTGAGAAGACAGTAGAAGAAAGGAAAAATGTTTTGATTTCTGTTTCCAATATTACACATAAAATGCTTTTAGAATTAGAATTTGGGATAAATTAGTCACAAAACTGAAACAGGATTTTTGTGAGTGTGTGTGCAATTATTTTTTATTTATGGCTAAATTATAATTAACATGCAGACATCTTAAAATTTTTCTGAACCCAAGAACACAATTTTCAGAGAAAAATGTTTTGCTTAAGATACATCTAATGTAACACTTTACCCTTGGAGACATTATCTTCTAAATAATTATATAGGAATCAAGCTGGCAACATTTTAAGAAATACACTCAAAACTAAAGATTCCTATACTGCTGCCCAACTGTCAGGAGGCAAATGTAGTATTAGCTCAGGTCTTTCTGAGGGATTAATCTCATTTTTCAATATTTTAAAATTTGACAACTGAGCACATCTTAGTTATCTTAAGCTCCTTTGTAGCCATGAGGGAGAGAGAACAGCCTGCATATTTAGAGTAAGAACTTTGCTATAAAGATGGAGCTTCTAGGATAAAAATATAGCAAGTCTGCCAACTACCAAGAAAAACTTCCCTTGACTGGAAAGCAAAGCACCTATTTATCTAGCACTTGATAACAACAATATAAGTAATAAAAGACAAACTTATAGCACCTTTGAGGGAAGAGCTAGATTTGTTTCTAGATACTGATGGTACAATCTATTTCTGTCTTTTTATCTCCCCTGATTCACTTAGACATTCCTAAAACATTTTTTATTATCCTTTTTTGTTTGTAGTTCTTCATCAGAGCTTTTCATGTAAAACAATTATCCCAAAGCCACTCTAAGGCATGTGTCTGTGAAGTGAAAGAGAAATGGGTCAAAAAACTTTTCTCAGAGCTTATTTATGAATAGACATAGCCAGATTAATTGCATTACTTTTTAATAGAACACATATTCAATTAGTTTTGCAATGGCCCTTCAATTAAATAAACTCTCCACAGCCAATTTAAATGTCAGAAGAATGGGTTTGAAACGAGACATTTTTAACTACAAATTAACATCCATAGATATTTTTTTTTTCTCCACTCCTATTTAAAAAATAGAATACTGAATTTTCATTTTTGTGAAAGAGTTATAAAGTAGGTTGCCTACAGTCTAGTTTTACAAATTGTTGTGCATTCTAGGGCTTCTATACAAAGAGGAATAGTTACAGTAATATCTGCAGTAATATGTGCATTGCCTCTTCCATGTTGGTAAGTCCTTTAAAATATACAGAAATTTCTACATACATTCTAACTATCATTTTTAAATAGAAAAAATGAATGAAATAATGAAATAGGAAGTATGTTACCATTTTTTAAATATCTTGTGAAAAAAAATAAATAATTCCCTGTATAAAATACTTTACCTGTTGTTACAAACAAAATCAAAGTGGGTTATTTCTGTGTTTTCCATGTATTACTTTACCTTTCCAGGATTTTTAAGTATTTACAATTTGTCACAAGGTTATGAAAATAATGTTAAAAAACCCCAATTTAATTTCATGGAGCTGTTTCAGCTTCATGCCAAAAACAGGTGGTAGTAGAGATATGAAGCCAGATTGTTTGTTTCTATGAGTATTAGAATAGCTCAGCTGATGACAGTGAATATGTGCTACAAGTTATACAGCTAAGATTTTAGGTCTCATTAGCTATTTAGAAAATAACTCTGACATTGAGCTGTGTCTTCTTGTCTGCTTCCTTTGTTGAAACAAAACCACCTATTTGGTCTGATTCTACCATGGCATCTCCATTGACTTCCATTGTGAGCTCCAGTGTTTCCAGTTCTATTGAAATCAATTCTATACTTGCATGAATGAAAAGGGGGTTTTGTAATATTTCCAAGAAATAGAAATGTTAATTTATTACTAAATATATAGAACAGCATCTCAGTCCTTATATACAGCTGTGTAAAAATGATTTTGGAAAGAGGTTCAGATTACATATGTCTATACTCGCTTAAGTTTAATATAATATATTGGGGTTTAGCTGTAATGGATGTTTCAGAGGTACCATAGCTTCATCATCGTAACTCTGCATTTTTTTATAGATTACAAACTCATTAGATTTAATAGTTCAGACTAAGGGCCCAAATTTTGGTCTAAGTTAAATAGTCTCAAGTATTGGTCCAAGGTTTATCTTGAAAGAGCAAGAACATGACACTGAATAAGAGTCCAGAGACTACTCTCCCATTTCCTTGCTATTTTTCACTCTTGGAATCTTCTAAGGTGTCACAGTTTTCCAAAATACTAATCCTTACTGGGTTTCTCTTTATTTCTCATTCAAACTTCCCTTGCACCGTTTACACTTAACAGGAAAAATAAAATTCCCTTAGTTCCACAATTCTACCAGTGTCATGTGTGACACCATCTTCTTTTGCTCCTTTTTAATGGGATAAATGGCAAATATTTTTGATGTTACTTAGGGCTTACACTGGAAGACAGTGAACAGTTACTACTTCTCACCCTATATCACATATGATTTTGTAGTGCCATATTAATTCTTTGCCCCCAAAATAATCTCTTTGTCATGAACTCATATTTTGAAAAATGAGTTTTCTACCTTAAGTCAATTTTTTTGTGTGCACCTGTTAAAGTGAAAGAGGATCCCACATAAAAGATGTCTGTTTCATACACTACACAAGAAATATTACTATTGAATGAAGAAGTTGATCTTAATTTTACCTTTCAAATATTATTCCATTTCCAGTTTCTTGTAACTGAGGCAGGGAAGTTACCATTTACAGCAATGATTTCTTACTTCAAGCAGTAACAAAAATTTCAGCTCTATTTATGGATTAAGCACTAAGTAAGCTACAAGGAGCAAAACTGAAAGGAAACAATACATTTTTCTCCTATTAAGAGACCACAATTGTGAACTTGTTTCATTTATGACAGAATGTAAGATAAATAATGAGAGATTGAATTCAAAAAGGAGGGAAAACACCACAGACACTGAACACTATTAGAACTTTTGCCAACAAATGATATAACAATGGTCCTTTGAAAATAATATATACCTTTTTAATAAGCATATGTGAAACTGATACATTTTAGAAACAGCATAAATATTTGTGTACCTGAGGCATTGCTTGAATAGTCTAAGGAAAGCTTCTGCTATCATACTCCCCATGGAACTATTAATTCTGTCTGAAATTAATTAATGACTCAAAGCTGGGGCCTTATAGACCTCAACATATTTTTGACACTCTTTCCCCTGTTCTGAAGAAAGGTCCTCACATTTGGTAAATGGCTTTTCTTTTTTCTCTTATATAAGCTTCACACTTACTACCCTTTTTCCAGCTCTGGCTAATATTTACATTTATTTCCTATCTTTTTTACAAGTGCTTTTAATATGATAGAATTTTGGTTTGGTTATAGGCCCTTCTGTGGTCTTTTTCTACAATCAGAGGACAAAGACACTTACAAAGACAAGATATTTGACAGCACTAGGCAAATGTTTAAGGCCAGATTTTTTGTCTCTGTTCAATGAAGATCCTATCTTTAAGTGGATTAAATGTCTAAAGTTAAGAGTAGATGGATCCTTCTTCATATGTTTTGTTCAATCTAAACAATGAACATACTGTTTCTAGAAAATTATGCCATTGTTACATGCTGGCTGTGTAGATATCACTTCAGATGCAAAATTCAAGATACAAAAAAAGTTAAATATTCTGGCACGGGATAGTGCACCCTGCTCCTCTTATAAGCAATTCCAGATCTGTCATAGAATGGAGAGAGATGAACACTGGAACCAGTGAGTAGTTTTTCTTTACAGATTGTTCTGTAATAAGTTTCACTGATTCTCACAATCCCTTTAAAATATACCAGTGAAAGTTTTTAAAAAATCCCACAAAGCCCCACCAATATCCCGTACTAACTTTGCCATTTCCCATGGGCCCCACAATAATTCTGATCCCTGTTTCTTATCAGTTACACAGTTCCAGGTGAAGCTTCAGACAACTCCTTCAATGTGCCATCAGTCAGAGACCTGGCCACTCTGCTCTTAGTTAGGGTCACTCATATCTACTGCTCCATAGAATTTATGGGATTTGGCTTTTATGCTGAATTACTATTAACCAGCTATCCTTATAAATCAGATGTTCTCTGATAGAGCACATCAGATTTGTGGAGCAGAATCAGCACAAACACACTACATTTTTACTACAGTGATACATACATACTTTAGGATGAGAAAGTCTAACTTACCAGCCAAAACTTTTATTGAGAAGCCTAAGCAAGTAGAAAGAGCAGCTGTTTGGGACATGCCCTGTTCACACAGAGCTGTTGTAAGACTCTCAGTTGACGGGGGGGATGTTGGAGCTCCCACAACTTCACCATAGCAACAGACTCTCACTGCCAGAGAACTTTTCACTGCCAAATGCAACATATGAAATTAAATCGAACACAGTCCTTGCCACTTTCTAAATCTAAACCATATCCATGAGAAATCAGTTGCAGTGAAGTTCTTTAATAAATTTCTCTAAATCTCTGGCATTTCTCCATTTTTCAGGACAGGATTTCTTATTGCAGGGCATGAGATTTTGTCATGTATTAAAATTGTATTTTTGAAGGTTGATTTCTTTGGATTTGATTCGATAGGGTCTAGTGGGTAAAGGCTGACATTTTGTGAATGTCATGACCACCTAAGGGAATACCACTCATGTAGATCTATTGAGTTAGCATTATACCAAGTAGCGTTGGTCTTGTAAACATGGTAACTATGGAAACATGGAACTTCTTGTGTCCACTAAAATTCCATAGGTGGCTAGTCTGCACAGGTCTACTGTGAGCAGGACCTGAAAAACTACCTGGTCAAGTTTGGGTTTGATGAATGCAGCACAGAACATGACTGAGTACCTGAGAGATTTTCTGTTTATAAGCTAAGATATAGCACGATCTGGTGTTTAGAGCATGTTGCGATGAATGTACTGCTCTGAGAAACATAAACTGTAAGAGAAACTAACTGCATTTAACAAAGACAGATGTTAAAAAGAAAAATGTTCCCTAAACATCTTGTAGATGTGTAGTATGTGGTCTACATTTTGTTTGTAACCTACACCACCTCTTTTGTTTCATTACAAAATACAATTCTATTAAAAAAAAAAAAAAAGAAAAAAGAAAAATAGAATACAGAACTTTAAATGGCTATGAAAAAAATTACCACCAGAAAGCTTCAAAAAAGCTTCAAAAGCTTCTGTTGTAGGTAAGTTTTATACCAATGGCTCCTTTTTCACATGCAGAGTTTGATCTCAGAAAGGGCAATTTCTCCTTGCAAAGAGTGCCATCAGTGGCTTTGATTTCCGAGGCTAGGTAGATATATAAACAATTAAATGTGATATAAACTCTTCTTGCTTTATTAAATAAAAAGCAATTTTTATGTGAAGGGGAAAAAAGCTTCATCTTCACATCTCTCTGATTGGAACTGAAATTTTCATTTAGATGCTAGATAATGAAGTCTCTAAGCCATGAAACCACAAATGTAAACTTTGAGGTGATTAAAGCCTTAGGCCTATTGCTGTAGAAAATGACCTTATTTAGGAAACAACAATTTGATGCTAATAGATTTGGCAAAAGAACAGACAAAAGAGCTTTCTTAATGTTTACTTACTTTTCTCTGTAGAAACAAGAGTTTGTTTACAAGTATTGTTCTCATTACACAGTCTAAATAGTAATGGGTGCGTTTGATTTAATTACATTTAATTAAATTGCATTACATTTAATTGCAGTTAATTAGCATACTAGTTTGTTGTGTATTCCTAGATAGTTCTAGTCTGAGGTTTAGGTCCAGAATCACAAAACAACCAAAATGCACAAATTCTTATGTAGTTTAATTTTAGAGTCGTTCTCTTTTTTTTTTTTTTTTTAAAAAAAAATAAAAAAAACCAAACACAGTGTGAGGGTCAAGTAGAAGCTTCAATGTTTGGTATGAAGTTCCTCAACTCACAAAAATACCTGTTTTTCTTAAGACTTGGAACTTTTGCGATTTTTGCAATGCTGAGATCTCTATCCTCTTTTGTAACTCAGTCTGGCCAGAACACCTAAAGTGAATGATATTCTGGTTAAGGTACAATGATCCGTACAAGCCCTGTCTTAGCATGTTCAGCATATACTAATAGAAACAAGTCCTACACAGAACAGAGAAGCTACAGCTGTTTCTATTAAAAAAAAAATGGAGGATAAATGTGTTGTATGCCATTCTTAACAAAAACTGAATGTATAGTGCATAGACATGGTTCTGAAGAGCTTCATTCTACACATTCATCAAGCAGAGACACTTTAAAATTATTTACTTTGACAAAATCGTACACGAATAGTAAGAGACAGAATTAAGTTTTTGTGAGCAAACAGTGATTTCTTGCTTTTTTATTTCTAGGGAAAAAAAATACTAATCAGTAATGATTATCAACTTCTATTGCCCATGCAAGAATATATCACTTCAGCTGAAATTATTCCCTTCCTCCTTTTCATCTCATAATGCAAAAATATTAGGTAAGGAGTTCAGTAATATACTGGGAAGTTGTCAAGTAATCTAGTACTTAGGTGTCTCGGACAGGTTACTGTTTCAAGTATTTATATAAAAATGAGAGCTGTTGTCACTGACAATATATTCATATTATATGAAATTAATGTAGATGTTTCTATTATTATACAAAAGCAATGGGATTTTTTTATCCCTAAAGTTTCCCTACCACATAATCTGTGCATATTTTAACATTTGATTGATATTCAATCTTGAGCAATAAATATGAGCTATTTTCCTCAGGTTACTTGCAAAAAGGTATAAAAATTGTGGAACTAAGCGCAACAAAGAGACAATGCATAAGAATCAAAAGGCAACAAAACAGCTGCATAGATTTATCACAGAATTTTCAAAAAAAAAAAAAAATAAAAATTAAGTGAGACCATGTAGATTTAGCCTCTTTTAAAAATAAAAAATCAAATCATTTAAAATTTAACTTTTTTTATCTGCAGATGTAGCAGTGTCTGCATGATTCTAAACAGAGAGGGCTAGAAAGGGGTCTTTTTACATGTAAATATAATAAAACTTATGTCCTGCCTTATTTTTAATCTGTGGATAATCACCTTTCAATCAGCTTTGTTATATTAAATGAACATGACTCAAACAAGTGGCAGGAACTTTTTACTTTGCAGCAGAAGCAACACTGGAATAAAGGGTTCTGAATTTACTCCATTTTTGGAAATTTGTACTAAGTGCCTTTAGAAGCTTCAACAGCCTTTTCCAGAGCACTGTATTTTAATGAACTTGAAAGCCTCAATAGGTTTGGGATGAAATTCTCCTGTAGAATCTCTTCAAAATCCAAATCAATATTATGTCTACTGCGAATTGTCCATATTTTTTTGCAGTCTAAAGAAGCATAGCGGCTAAAGAAAATGGGTATGTTGGAGTGTAGAACCATATACATAAGAAGCTTTATTGTGGTATTTTATTCAGTACAATATCCCACAAAGTTTTTTTCACCTCCCAAGGATATTCATTATTAATTACCTTATAGCAATTATCTTTGACAGCAGAATGTGTCATGAAGCAAGTTGGGTTTAAATTAAATTAGATTTCCTCTAACAATTTTTAATGTAGCCTAAAAACATCCCAGTTTCATAAGCAGTGAATGTGCAAGAAAAAGGGAATGAAAATTAATCAGAATTAATTTTGCCTTTTTTTCATATGCTGCATCTAGAGCTTTTGAAACGCTCACAAACAATCTGAACTGTACTGCTAGACAGTGCAAAAAGTCAACTATGGAACTACTTTATCTAAGAATATTACAACCCGTTCCTGCCAGATAAGCATGAATCTGTAAATTTCCAGTTAACATTTCTTGCTTTACTCTTTACTTGTCAGATTCATCTGTTTTTGGTTTCTCAAGATAGCATCATCATTTTGAACCAGCATTTATATTTCAAGACAATTTACTCTAGAAGCATGCATTAGTTTTAATTCACCTATTTAATGCTCTTCCTTTGTAGGTTTCCAAAAAGCATCTACAAATGTGGATCTGCTAATTCTGTATTTGTTGGTTTTATCACTTTGAAATAGAAACACAGAAAATTTTTAGCCAATTAATGACAATTTCAGGACAACTCTTGGTGTAGGATTTCAGCCGTCTATGATCCAGTCAGCTTGGTGTAACACAGCTGTGTGATGTTAATTTAGTTTTCTTGAGAAAATCATTGTGAAGGTATTAAAAATTATATGAGCTAAAAGAATTAGAGATCATGAATGTAAAAACACAGAAGTTTAATCATAAGATAGCAATTATTAGAAGTTCAAAGACACAGTAGAAATAATAGCTATAAACCACAAAATCTACAGGAAACAAATAAATAATTGGAAGATGGCAACTTGAAAGCATTAAAAGTCAGAGTTCTTCAAGAAATATTTGACTATTACCAACTGATGATGACTACCATACCAGCAGAAACTCACTTCATTTCAACTGGGGAGCAGTTAGAGCATGTTAATGTGTAGCCTGTGTTCCTTGTTAGTGACTTGGTATCTATCATATACAATAGAAAATAAATAATTGTACTGTACACTCAGGACTGCCGAATTATTGCCTGAAGTCTTTGTGTGCCACAAAACTTACCCAAAGAAAGTGATCTAGAAAAGAATTGCAAAATTTCTGATGAAGCTGTGCTGAAATGGTATGACAATTATCTTTGCTTCCTAGCAGTCATATTTTGACAAAAGACTAAAGGACATGGACATCAGTAAAGCAAGGCTTGACATTTAGTGCTTACCCACTTACAACAAGTGTCGTTCTTTCTTTCAAGTAAGTCAACAGATAGGAAGGAGAATATACAAAATATTCAGACCAGTACTAATCCCAAAGAGTTTATGGAAAAAAAAAAAAAAATAGCACCCCAAAAGCCTTTAGTAAAGGCAGAGAAAGTAAACAAAACATTGGTTCATTCACTAGATCAGACATGTTATATAGCATAAAAAAAACCCCAAACTATATATATTTCTATGCATGTTTATTGTTCTTAACTTTGTAAGAGGGTTAACTTTTAAGTGAATCCTTCAAATTCAACTTGAAACAATCTCACAAACTGAGAGATGAATGGGATTCCCCTATTCAGAGATAAATTCTAGTATAAGAAAACCCACTGCCGGAGGAGACTAATACACAGATTCTGATCCTATGTTTCACCTCTGTTACATCAGCTTTAGGAACAGATCATAGACTCTACCTCAGAATTCTTTTGATTTGAGAGAGATAAGCTTTAATTTAAGGTGCTCATCTAGTTCTGCACAGTAATTAATACACATTTGTCAACAAAACAAGATATCAGTGCTCCAACTGCTCTGAAACACGCAAATGTCACTTGGGAGTTACTACAAACTCTGAGGAAGGCTTTTTTTCAACACAAATTACAAAATCCTGAGGTTTTACCAGCTCTATAAGAACTGGATGAGCACAATATGCAGCATAAAACCACTTTTCCCTGTTTTCTTTGAATCCTGAAATGACTAATGTAGCCAAGTAAGGGCTGAAGATCAGAGTGGATATGTGTTTCGGTGGCGGGGGAGGGGGGGTGGAAAATGGTAAAAAATAAAAGGAGAGCAGAGAAGCAGGTAACCTGGCAACATTCTGGTACGAATTCAGCAAGTCAAATAGGTCTGAGCAAAACTTTCCTACCAAATTCTTTGGAAACATGACCAGATTTTCAGTAAAATGATCCCTTATCAGCAATATCCTCCATATAAAACTCAACAGTTTCTCAAGAAAATAGGAAAATTTCAGGGGGTACCAGGAAGAAGGGATGGGGGGAAGAGGTGTGAAAGTCAAAGTCAATCCTTCTTTTCAAATTGATTATATTAATTTGATGTAGAAGTTTTGACATCCATGTCATCTAAAATGTAGGCCTTTTTTTTTTTTTTTTTTAATGAAACAATTCAGGAGATGTTGTATAACATTTAAAGATTAGTTAAATCTTCCCTATCTTCTGGTGCCTCTTCCTTAAGAACTCTTAGTTGTCAAGTTGTTCTCTATAATATCAAAGGACAGAGGAGAAACAATGTCATGCTACTTGGTGGTTCTTGCCGCACAGTTGATATGAGTTGCAGAGTGGCAAGAACTGCTTTGTGAAACTGACAATATATTAATAATTTTTTTAAAAATGAACAAAATCACAGAAATGTTAGTGTTCAGAAGAAGAACATTCCCAAGAAGGTGATTTGAATTTAATTAAAGGTCGCAAAAACAAGGAATGAAAAATAAGTAAACAAGGTACCTGGTGATGAGAGACTACAGAAGCAATTAAGCTTTTTAAATCCAAGATAAGTACATGAAATGATGGCATTAAAGTCACATCTTTTTCACTCCCCACATTCACATTTTAAAGACTGAAATGTGAACTCTGTTCTTGAAAATGACATATCATCTACAGTAGACAGACACTTAACTCTGCCCACAGTAAGAGTTGTGTTAGATATATCAGCCACAACACCAAACAAGTGCAATTGGCCAACCTTATCAGCAATATTTGTCGGAATTTGACTTGAATTTTCTTTGAGTTTAAACACTGACAGAGAAATATTATTAAGGAGCTTTTTATTTTTTTCTGGAAGAATGACTGTAAAAAATATTTCCAAAAACAACAAATATTTGTTGGTGTAAGTCTTCACACAGGACTGTTTTTTCTTAGAGTTACTCATCTAGTTTGCAAACATAGCATGCATTCTTATAGTTTAGCAGCAGCGTACAAGCATCTAAACGTATGAGCATCTTGTGGTTAACAGAACAAAATAGTGGTTGGTGCCATATAGCTGGCCTATCTGTGAGACCCAGCTATCATTGGAAAAAAGAGAACAAATCACAGAGTGATAGCGAATTATCCTTACATTCACAACAAGCCATTAACTAAGCTTTTCATAAGTCAAATTTTCACTGAGTCAACTAGAAGTATTGCCTGTACAAAGGTTCTTACAAGTCTCCAGTAGATATTGTTGTGCACACAGAGAAACAAAATAGCACATTTCAAGTAATGTTTCTATTTAAATGTGCTATTTAAGAATTGCCCAATTTGCAGCTGCAGATTTAAAGCATATGACCTGGTTTTCCCAGGGATTGTTCAGAGCTTTAATTCATTAATTTTACAAAATTTTTTTATTTTTTTTTTACTTTAATTATGTTCAGTGTCAAAAATACTTGCTTCATGTTCTTGATTAGCTAATTACTTCTTGCCATTGCCTAGTTACTATTTTGGAATGTGCTGTTGTCTGTTTGTCTGCATATGCTTAATTTTTAGTTCTCAATAATCTTTCTGACATTCAGTCCTTTATCTTCCCCTTTCTTGCATGGAATTGTTTGGAACGTTTTCAGTCAGCTTATCAAAGCATTTGCTTACAGACATTTACTCTTTGTGTCTGCTTTTCTGTGTTGCCTTAATAATTCATGCTAGAAATGTTTTTGTAAGCAGCCTTGCAATTTTTCATTCTGAGTTTTGGAAGTGCTTTATAATAACACTGTGTATCAAGGCTGCAAAACACAGTTTAACCACAGTCTACTCACTGTTCTTGGAGTTCTGAAGTGGTGGGTATTATACTTTCATTCTTTGAGAAAATATTTTCATGCACTGAATGCTCAGTTCTTTGCTGGTCTCTGATCTAATTTTTTCACTACTAAACTTTTGCAATACAGCTTTATCTTGTATAATAACTTCCTTATATACTCTACACAAAGTGTACAACAGAATCTTAGGAACCCAAAAGTATACAACACAGAAAACAGAAAACCAGAAGGACTTTAAATAAAGTCCCTCACTTTCAAAGATGTTGAGAGTGAGAAATTAGCAGACAAAGGCAAAAGAAAACAAACCAAAAAAAAAAAAAAAAAAAAGGAAAAGATTTGCTACTAAAAATGGAAAGGGAAGTACACAGGAATATAGAGAAATAACATGGTTCTTCAGAAATAAACTCTTAATTCCAGAAGAATCAAGATAGGGGAAAAAAAAAAAAAAAAGTAAAAAAAAAGTAATAGAATTTAGTAATAAAACTAGAAAAATTCAGCACATAAATTAAGGAGTTTCACAAAATGAGTATTGCATATGATATTGAAACAGTTGCGAAGTGTGTGGGATTGATTTAAAAATGATTTTTGATGATTCAAGAGGATGACAGATTCAAGAGTTGAGTCATAAAAGCTAGAATTTTGAAACTTTCCTGAAAGAATGTTGCTAAGGTAGAAAACAAAGTGTAAACGATCACTTGAAACATAAACTGCACCAATTTGAGACCAAACACACCAGTCTCACCAGCTTGCCACATGATTAATTTCTGATATATTTCAAAGTTCTAATAGGGAATTATTTCATTCATGTAATTTCAGGTGTGGATGACGAGGAAGAACAGAAGGTTTATTTTGAAAGGGCAAACTATGGAGCACCAGTAGAATATTCTTATAAAAATAAGAGTGAGAATTCCACAAATCCTCTTAAAGAAGATATTAACTGAATACTTTCTACAGAAAAAAGATTTTGTTTGTTTGTTTGTTTCTGTCTTTTTTGGGATCATAAATCAAAATTGATTATATAAATGCTCTGTATTATTAAAAAAAAAAAGTGAAGATTGAAGAAATATTAGCTTTTACATTTCTTTGAAGTTGAATTAATTAGAATTATGCTTGAAGTTTTGATAGTTTATCTTTCCAATGAGTATTTCACCATAAAGAGCAGAACTAGTGATCATGAGTCTTATCTTGAAGCTTTAGATGATACTTTATACATCATGAGTCCCTGATTCCAAAGTTGATGAAGAATATGGAAACCTGTAACAGGGAAAAAATATATTGTTTTTTTTTTCTAAGATATATTGTTCTATTTTTCATTTGGTTCTGTCTATTTATTACTGATAGATTGATAGCAAAAGATGCAACATCATTATTTTTAAGTAAAGTAAATTTTTTTAAAAAAGCCACTGAAGATATTAGAAATGGTTCCTCAAATAAGGACTTAAATAATGAATCCAGCCACTTTTTCACATAATCAGTTGATCAGTACTGAATTAATTTTGAAGTAGATGAAACTCCACATCAGCTGTGACCTTTTCTGAGATTCTTTCCTTAGCATAAGCAAAGGGATTTGGCTTGAGCCTGCTCAATGTTGATTTGATGTCAATCACACACTGAATTACATAGGATCTATCTGAAGAAGAAAATACTCAATTATGAGTATATATAATTAGAATAAATGTAACAATAAATGACTATAAATATAAATGTTTTCCCTTGCATAGGAATGATAATGTGACTGATGTTGTGATGATTTGTGAGGACTAAAAATGTTATAGTTAAAAGTGATATTCAGGGCTTAAGATGATATGAAATGTTGAATCAGATGATCTTTGAGATCCCTTCCAACCTGGCATTCAATTATTCTATAATACATAAGTATAGCTCAGAAGTGAGAATAAAATATCCTCACATTTGTATCAGGGAACAGAGTAGGAGAAAGGCTGACTATATCAGCTCAAGAGGAAATATCCCAGAAAAGACTAATCACTATTATTGTAAGAGACTAAATGTCTTTGGAAACTAATAAGCGACAAACTCTTCCAACTCTGGACATGCAAAGTCAAAAATTAGTTTAAATGTGCCATGGTCAAGAGAGATTATGGACAGACTGACAAAAAGAAAGTACTTTTATCAGTATGGAATGAAGATTATAGTCAAGTGGATGAAATGAATGAAAAGATTAAGGAAGACAAGCATGAAGAGGAACCTGAAAGATGTTTTTCCAAGATGCTTTTCCTGTATACTGTTTTTAAAGAAGTATTTTAAAGAAAAATACTATTGATAGCTAGTGTATTCATAGTTGTGCACTTGCATACTTTTTCTTCTGGAAGTGGCATTTTCTGAATATAGAAATCATGGATTATTGTAAGAGAATATTTTACCCACTCTATATTTGAAAAACAGCTATGACAGTTGTTAAATAACATTTACCTATAATGAATAATATTGATTTAGATTGGCATTTGTGGTCGTGAGTGCAATAGCTATCTAATTTTACCAAATGAAATGAATTCCCATTACCTGTAAGAGTGACCATGAAATTTAGGGGTGTCTAGGTGGATTAAAGCACCTTTTTTAAATACAAGTTCTGCCACTTTGATGAAATCTTTGAATGGTAATATACTGTCTTTTCTCTGAGAAGCTGGAGTTTGCTATTATTTTGACCTATTCCAACCCGTATATTAAAAATTTGCAGCCATTTTTAATTTTTCCCATGTACTGATTCTCTATCCTATGAGGAACAGACAAAACATCATGTATTAAAAAATGAGATTTCATTGTTTTCTGCCTTTACATGAAACACTCTGAGTTCTCTATCATTTTGCTACATTTAACATTCAGATATAAATTATTTATTCCTAGTATAATTTTATTTTTGTTGTCCATACTTTTTCATTCCCCACGGTAATGTATTACAATAAGAAAATGTTAAAATGTAAGAATTTCCCAGTAACATTAATAACTCATGAAAGGGCAAGTCCATAGGCAGTATAATAGTGGCTAATATCGTTTAAGGCACAGTACAATTCTTCAGTTTAATTGCTTAAAATATTACTGTTCAGCCTTTGATTGTATTAGCATAGATTCTCTGAGGTATCAAGGACACCTAATTGCTACTAAGAAATGTAGGCAGTGGCAGGATTTCTGTTGTTGGTACAAGCGAAAAACTTTAGGCAACACCCTGCACATTTTAGTGCACCAAGAAGTGACATCTGTATTCATACTTTCTGTTGCACTTAAACATCTGGGTAAGAGATCACAATCCACAGGTAAGGAGGAAATCATGGACGCAGGTATAAAGAATAGAGCAGAGATATCCAAACAAGAAAGACATCAGAATGATCAAGAAAATTGAAAGGAAGCCCAACTCAAATATCTGTATGCAGCCTGGGAACGATGCAGAAGGAACTAGAAACTCCTCATGAGGTCACAGAATTATGAAATTGCTGGTGGCACAGCTCACATGACAGTGGTGCAGTGAGGAAGCAGAACAAAGAATGATGGGCAAGCAGCTTGGATGTATGAAGATCTCATGTGGGATGGATAACAGATTGACTGAGAGCTTCTGGGGCTGGATCAGAAGGGAGGCTAATAGAGGTTGTCATTCCAGTGAGAGCTGTTTGCATTCCAGCTATTTAGGGTAGGGAACTGGATGAAGCCTTCTTTAAACAGGTGAATAAATATCTGTGTCACAAATCCCAGTTAACGTGGAGGAATTCAACATCTTTGACATCTGTTAGAAGGAGAATATGATGGATGTAAGAAGTCAAGAAGATTTCTGAAGTGTGTTGGGGAGTTGGCAGTTAATGGGTCATACCAAATCTGGAAGCCATTAACAAATGGAGTACTGCACAGGTCTCTTCCTGGTCACGTCTTCTTCAATGTCTCTATCAGTGATCAGGTGACAGAGTGCTTGCTCACGAAGTTTGTAGATGACATCAGGATAGGGAGACTCAGTGATGCCTTAAACGCAGGTCAAATAGGATGCAGATAGACTGGAGGAATGGGCTAAAAGGAACCTGGTGATATCCAATAAGGACATCCTAAGTCCAGCACTCAAAGAGGAAGAATCCCTTGTAATGATACAGGCTGGGGACTTCCTGGTTTGAGAGACCTGGCTCAACAGAAAAGGTTTTGGGATTCCTGACACACAGCAACCTGTGCATGAATCAGCAGCAGAACACAGTAGCAAAGGGGGCCAAAACAATCCAGGGTTTTATTAGCATAAGCACTGTCATAAGGGAAGTGATTACGCTCTTTAACTCATGAGACCACATTTTGATACTGCAACTTTTTTGGGGGTATTGAGGAAAAGAAAGACATCACTATCCCTAAAGACAGACCTACTGAGTGTTGGGAGCTGGAGCGCTTGCTTTGTGAAGACAGGTTGAGGGAACTTACCTCAGTTCAACGCAGAGAGAGTTCTGGGGGGGATCTGAAAACCTACCAGTACCTACAGGGAGGCTACCAAGAAGATCAAAGGAGGATCGTTAATGGCACACAGTTATCATGGAATAAGAGACAACTCACATAAATTAAAACAGGAAATGCTCAAAATGGATATAAGAAACTTTTGTTTTCACTATGAGGGCAATGAAGCAGTGAAGTAGACTGTCCAGTGAGGCTGTGTAGTCTCTGTCCTCAGAGGTATTCCAGACTTACTGGATAAAGCCTGAACAGTTTGAAAGTTGACCTCAGAGCTGACCCTACTTTGATAAGGAATTTGGAATAGAGACTTCCTGAACTCCCTTTTACCCTGAATTACTCAATGATTCTGTGATTCCATGAAGAGGTTCTTGTCTGAATAGCTGTGGCATTCAAGAAATCAAGATCTGAACCCACAGTCTTTATTATAATGAAAATGTGACTTATGAAGTGTTAAAGCTGTACACATCACCATTCAGATGACTGTCTGACACAAAATCAAGTGTATTCCAGATAGGTATTTCAAGTGGCCAGAATATAAGTCCTTCTGTCAAATAGTTATTACTTATTTTCACACTTATGAGATCACGATATTGAATAATTACTCATTAGAAAAATGCGAAAATATGTGGCCCTGATCATCACTACCTTCCTCTACTACCAGTAACATGATTTGTCTAAAATGGCACAGCAAAAACAACTTTTCATGCATACATCAATTATTATACCTTCATTCTCTTAGAAATTGCTTACGGACTGGTTTGTTGATAAATATAGATTTACATAACAAATTTTATAGTTTGTGAATCTTAGTGGCTGACATTCTCTGCTATCTCAAAGCATTCTCAGGGGATAGTGAGAGAGGAAGATACTGCAAGTGTAATGCTTCTTTGACCCATTTTGTAACAAAATGTGAGTCTTAGATAAGACACTCTGTCACACACTGTGTTTGCAAAATCATTTTTCCTGAGAAGCCCACATCTCCACAAAGAAAAGACAGTGGATTAGAATTGACTTTAACTTACTTAGCCTTTGCACTAGAGCTTTTGCTGGGAGAACTTGGTATTAGCTAAATGCAAAACAAAATTATGATATTTGAGCTACAGAGATTTAAAGTTATTCTAAGCCTGTATATCAATTCTCCATACTGCTTTTCTAATCCTTATCTTGATTTTTTTCAGATTTATGCCAAACAAGGTTTTAAAACAGTCATTTTCGGATACAAGTTACAGTGCTGTTTAGCAAAGACATTCTTTTCCCTATCTTCTTTTTAAAAAGCGCAAGTTAATCTGAATCATTGTCATAATGTCAAATCCCAAATCTAAAATGTGTGTTGAGAAATTCAAGCACATTTCAACTCAGTGCTGATAAAACAACTATGTAATACACAACATATGTGAGATGCTGGAATCAGTGGAACTGGCCATATAAGATGTGAAAAGCTGTTTTATTATAGCAAAATTATCTCTAATTCAGCTTGGGTAATTAAAATGCTCTACAAGTGCAAGAAATGCTGAAATGTGTGGAACAATAATTTTTCAGTGTATTTTCCTTATTAAAAATTTTGAATAGAATTCAAGAAAGGGGGCACAGTGGATGCACTGTAAAAACTTAGAATTTCCCAAGAGAATCAATGAGGATCTTTATTTGCCCTAGGTTAAATTTATCTAAGTTCAGCGGTTCTTTTGGGTGCTTTGTAAAGATTTTTTTTATAGAGCTCTGAAATATCCTTATGGCAGAAAGTTTTAGGACAGTAAATATAAATATAAACATAAAACATAAATATCTAGTCCTTATTTCATTTTAAACCAGATTTTCAGTAATTGTATAGCAGAGCTCAAGACCTGATCTTTCTTAAATTCTCATGGACACCACTTTAAATATGAGGACTGTTTTTAAGGATTGTTAAACTTTCAAGGTTTTATAATCACACAATAACCTTGAAATACTTTTCCCTCTAGGGTCCCTGATTGACATATAGGTTTCTTTGAAAGTCATGCCTGTGTTAATTAATATATTAACCCACAATAGCTTTGAAAGTAGGTAGATTTCTGAGACAACCTAGTTTCAATAACATGATGAGGCAACTTTATATTTTTTTTTTCAGCTAGACCAGCCAATAGTTCTGTTATTGCTCTCTCTCTTCTCATTTCAAACATAACAAAGAAATGTATAAGCAACTGAAGGCAATAAAGCACTTTTAAAATCTATTCCCATTTAAGAAATTCCTCCTATACAATCAATACTTTTATAACTTCAAGGAAAGAAGAGGGGAGAAGGGAAGAGGAAAGGAGGACAGAATACTTGAATTCTATAGGGCTTTGCCACAATATTTAACTCTCCTATCAAAAGAGAAAAAATAGATTCACAACAGACAAGTAAGAAACAGATACATTTTTCTATTAATCCAGCCTTGTTCCCTACTTTGTGATCAGTACTAGACCAGAAAACATTCACTGTATAATCATTTGTATACTTTTCCTGATAGTAATTTCACAGGACAAAACCCTCTTTCAGCAACCTGTATAAATACTGTGCAATTAAGTGCCAGCTGTTCAGATTGTCCTTTTATATAGGTTCTCATTCGATACAGAAAAAAATATCCTTTTCTGAAGTCACAGACTCTTATACATTACCTGTTCTGTGATTCTGTGATATTGTTGCCCACTACTAAATTTGAGAATTTCTCAATAATAACAAGCATGTGAGGTGTTTTGGTTTTTTTGGTTGGTTGGTTTTTTTGGTTTGTGGGTTTTTTGTGGTTTTTTGTGGGTTTTTTTTTGTGGTTTTTTTCTTTTTTTTTTTTGGTTGGTTGGTTGGTTGGTTGTTTTTTTTGTTTCATTTGGTTTGCTTTGCTTTGCTTTGCTTTGCTTTGCTTTGCTTTTTTTATCACTTCCATATTCTGTTTAGAAAGAATCTGCTCTGTACCATGATCTATATTCAGATCACAGTTTTCATTTATTTCAGTTTTATATTTTAATGCTGAATATTTATGTTAGGGTACGGGAAGACACTTTAGGTACATTTTGAGGCACTGCCTCCTTTTCCCTGCTGTGGATTCAGTCCTTGAGCAATGCCTCAGCCTGCCTGTCTCATGTAAGTGTGAGAGAACAGGGAAGAAGTGCCTGTGTGTGAATGCACGTATATGTGTGTATGTGTGTGTGTGTGCGTGTGTGTGTGTGTGTGTATGGGTATATTGAGAGGAAGGAGAGAAAGACAAAGTCTGGCTTGAGAGTCCTACCCAGCATTTCATAGGAAATTCATGGCAGTTACAGTCCTGTTCTCAAGGACAGCAGTACAGAATCAAAGTATCACCAAATCAGTTAGGTTGGAAAAGACCTTTAGGATGACTGAGTTCAACCATTGATCAAGTACTGTCAAATCCACCACTAAACCATGTCCCTAAGTGCCACATCTACATATCTTTTAAACAGCTCCAGCCATGGTGTCTCAATCCTGAGAGGCCTGTTCCAATGCTTGACAATCCTTTCCAGGAAGAAGTATTTCCTAATATCAAATCTAAACTCCCCTAACTCAACTTGAAGCCATTTTCTCTTGTTCTATCACTTGTTACTTGGGAGAAGAGACTGAGCCCCACGTGCCTACAACATCCTTTCAGATAGTTGTAGAGAGGCATAAAGTCCCCCTGAGCCTCCTTAGCTTCAGGCTCTTTGAAGTACCCTCAGTCACTCCTCACAGGACTTGTGCTTTAGACCCTTCACCAGCTTCATTGCCCTATTTTGGACAAACTCTAGGACCTCAACGATTTTCTTGTAGTGAGGGACCAGAACTGTCCACAGGATGAGAGATGTGGCCTCACCAGTGCCTAGTGTAGTGGGTTGATCACTGTTTGCTGGCCACAATATTTTTGATACAAACCAAGATGTCTTTCACCTTCTTGACCCTCTTCGTGTTAAGCCAGCTATTGACCAACACCCCCAGGTCCTTTTCTGCTGAGCAGCTTTCCAGACATTCTTCCTCACACCTATAGTGTTATATGGGGTTACTATGACCGAAGTGCAGGACCTGGCACCTGACCTTGCTGAACCTTGTACAATGGGACTAATTCCATTTATCCAGTCTGTCCAGAACCCTCTACAGTCTTTCAACACTTCAACAGTTCAACATTCTTACCCAGCTTGGTGTTATCTGCAAACTTGCTGAGGGTGCACTCGATCCCATTGTCCAGATCATCCAGCTTGTACTGTAGAGGGTCTTAGAGACAAAGAACATCCTTTATTTGCTATGTTGCTGTTCAAAGACCATGCTGTGTATGAAAAGATAATGGGTACTGTTGCATAAATGAAGAAAAAATCATCACTGTAGTTGTATTCTGTATCATGAAACTTATAAAAGGGAACTAAATAAAGATCCAATAATGCTGACATATCATGAAATATTATGGGTATTTAATATGTGAACATTATTAACATAGATTACTCGTGTGTGATTTTTCTAATCTTTTGAAGCACAAACTATAAATGCCAGCAGTTTATATGCATGGAACACCATGCATCAACGTTAATGATAGCATGGATCGTACAAAAGATTGATGTCTGTAGCCCCATAACATATACCAGTGGCATTTGAGCTAATGTGCTAATTGATATCACTAGTGGGTTTTCTTTCTCTGCATAGACACATTAGAAAAGACACACATATCAGTCAGCACACTGACTATAGAGGAACACTGAAACTCACTAGACCAGAACTGTATGTTATATCCTGGAAAACAGGCTATACTAACCATTTTGTTTCTCCTTCATCTGACCCTTAATTAATCCTTTTTATAACCCCTACTTCTGTTTCAGACCTCGTTTCCTTAAAAGTTTCATATTAGATCTAAAATCCTTTTTGGCATTTCAAGTTTTGGCTTACACCTTACCTCCAGCTCCCACTGAATCATGCCCTACCTGTCTCTGAGGCCTCTGGTACCACATATTTATTTTGTCCATATACCAAAGACTTTATTTTGTTACCTCTTCATCACAGTCTCAGTGCTGATGGGCCACAGGTGAATATTTAAGACTGCAGATTCAAAGTTTTAATTTACCTATCTGATACCCTATAGATCAAACTAACAAAAATAAGAGTTTTGAGAAAACTCCTATCCAACCACTGCATCTGTCATCTGGATTATGTAACAAGAAAAAAATTTCTTGATTTTCCTCTGAAAATAAGTCTCTGCTGAGGAAATGCAAGCTGCAGTTTTCTTGAATGGAATGTAATTATATCAATCAGGTAGATTATTCAAGTTTTCAAGTATTTTTTTTCTGAAGTAAGTGGAATATTTCCCCCTTTTTGAACACAGGTTATTTTCTTTTTTTTTTTTCTTTTTTTTTTTTTTTACTCTAATCTAGTTCACAAGTACAAACCTTATTTTTCTGAAAATTAGAATGGAGTCAGCATCTATGAACAGTTTGAAAAGGATTCAGTTCTCCAGGACTGAATATTTGAACAGAGGGTCAGAGAAATAAATATCAAAAAAGTTAGGCGTTTTCAAAGATATCTTGGAATGGGGGGTTCTATAACATAAGTCCACAGTACTTATGAAAAACAGATTATCTCCACGCATAAATTGACATTCATTATAAACGCCATGATTTTAACTGAAACCCTAGAAGACAAATTAAAAAGCTGTATCTTTTTTGTTTGCAGTGCAAGTAATACATACCACAAAAAGCCCACTATCAAATGTATCTCATGCCCATGCAAGCAATAGAAGAAGTTAGCTCTACTCATAATTTTTTCCCTGTTCTGTCTTCAACCCACTCACCCACTCCTTCCTTCCTCCACTTCTGCTGAGCTATCTGAAACTACTCTGATTCAAGGGGAAATTTCCAGCCCAATAGTGCTTCTGCAATTTTTTCACCAAAAGGACTCCTTGGGCAGCATTCCCACACCCTACCTCTGCCTTTCCATATCTGATGCATTGGGGATGGTTAGCAGCAGGTTTAAATTGGGAATGATTCTGGCACAGAAGAAACATCAGGATCAGTGAGCCACAGTTGTGTCTTTAGTGCAGCATTAAACTATTCTGATGTCAAATATTGCTCATTCAGAGCCAATTCTGCTCCAGCTGAAGTCAGCAGGAGTTTTGGATGGATTTCAGTGATCTTCATATAAAGCCAAGAGAAAGCAAACCCTTCTTTTTTCCTTGTGTGAGCAAGATAACAAAAATGGAAGCGGTAATGATTGATTATGTAGGTCATTGTCAGTTCTGTGAACTATGTGTTATGCATAATGTATTAGGCTAACCCTAAGGAAAAGTCGTTTGTGATGGGGAGCAGAGATGACTAAATTTTAGGTCCTGAAGTACTTGTTTTGTTCATCTTGATGTGAATAGCTCTTGTGTTTCACTGGGTCTTAGTAGGACAGAGATAAATTTAGAAGCAAATTTTGCCTTGGATCTTCACCCACAGTGCCTATTGACTTAAATGAAAACTGATCTGACTTAGCTAGGGCAAAATTTTATATACACACTTTTGAATTTTAGTAGAATGTATATCTATGTCCTAAGGTACTATGTTCACTTTTCAATGTTGTTTTTACTTGCCAGTTGTTATTTTTAATGGTTTTAAAATAAATATCCACCCCCAGAAGCAGAATAAATTTAAAAATGTCTATTCTCACTGTTTTTATTTTTGTATTAAGTGTGCCCTGTATGCTCTATAGTGCATGATTAGGTAAGAAAGGCTTGGTTACTAGAACTTGTTGCTCTTGAAGTCATTAAGAATAAGGCCCTAAAGAATAACTTGGAAGTGCACCTGGAATGAATATCAGACCATTAAGCATAAATCACACAGAAATATATATCTGTTGCATTCCTGAACAGATACAATGCTCAAAACAAG
>JAWWTY010000106.1:72832251-72844862 GCA_035222235.1 Margarornis squamiger | reverse complement strand
ATTAAGTGTGCCCTGTATGCTCTATAGTGCATGATTAGGTAAGAAAGGCTTGGTTACTAGAACTTGTTGCTCTTGAATAAGAATAAGAATAAGAATAAGAATAAGATTAAGAATAAGGCCCTAAAGAATAACTTGGAAGTGCACCTGGAATGACTATCAGACCATTAAGCATAAATCACACAGAAATATATATCTGTTGCATTCCTGAACAGATACAATGCTCAAAACAAGTAAAACAGAATATGCAAAAGCCTGAAGTTACTGTACAGTTTAATTATCCAGTTGGCTTTTTAGCTTTGGTTATTGGGTTGCTTTTTGGTGCTTTTGTTTTGGATTTTTTTTTTCTTTCCTTTTTTTGTAAAATCCATTGCTGGCAGTGGGAAGAAGTAAGACACAGAGTGAGGAAAAAAGTCTTCCAAGCATTTAGGAAAACCTATGTCCTCTCCAGGGACACTTGATCTATTTGTAGTAGTACAATGAGGTGTTCCTTTGGCAAGAGAAGGTATACTAGGTGGTTCACACCACACAATTTATTTACAAGCTGCAACAGCTCAACTTCATTTTTTTTGTTGAAAGATAGAGGGAGTACACTCAAGTGTAACATAAATAAACAAGTCAGATATGTCTGTGTCAGACACCAACCTCAAAGACATTTTACTTGAAGTGAGTGAATTGAAATCTCCAGATATTATTTCACAATGAGAAAAACATTATAATGAAAGCAACGTATTTAAAGAATAGATAGAGAGTTTGAATATTTATTTATCATGAGACATAGCAATGTAATATACTAGGCAATTTTTAAAGGACATAAGTAAAAATCCATTTTGAACTTTTATTCCCTTATCAAAGAATGCAGACTTTCTTTTTGCATGGCACCAGCTTTCTGGTCAATAACATACTCTTAGTGAAAGGCAAATTGTCTATGACTGTGATTATTGAAGATTTGTTTCATCTTAATGGTACTTGATTATCAAATGTGTGTTTTCACCTAACAGGCTGAATTCTGGATTCGAAATGAATCACTAGAAGTTCTTGCATGTTAAGCTGTTTTGTCCAGTCATGTTAGGATAAAACATGGCATATCTGAGGTGTCTCACAAGGGATATTCACAGTTTCTTTGTAACACATTGGTAATTCACAGCTTAGAGCTAGAAATAGGAAATTGCTTTGGTTCCACTCAGTGCCCTGTTCCCCAGATTAAGATTTTTCAAGATAAAGGATTTGGCAAGATTATCACCCATTAAGTAACTGCCAACATAACCAGGGCCATGAAATGCTCTTTTGGAGAAGAGTAATTGGATGGACTCAGCTGTGCAGCCATAGATTTCCCACTAGACTTTTCCACTGGCAAGCTGAATTCTGCAGTGGGGATGTTTCCAGCACTCCTTCTTCCCCGTAAAGAGTAGCAAATTCAAGAATCATCCTTATAGTAAAGTATGACTTAAACAATGTTAAACACCAGGTGGATGAAAGTTATGGAAGCAAATGTGCTGTCATTAATTTAACTAAATTAAATTTGTTTATTTTTTTACTTGCTCGGTTAATGGAAAGAAGGTGACAGTGACACTGTGAGGAGTATTGAGAACCATTTCAAGGTCCCATTTCTTTTGTTGTATAACTACGAGATTTACATAATAAAATAAAATAAAAAAAAATATGTAAATTTTCATGTTAATGGATTAAAAATTATTTTCTATGAATAGTTACTAAAATTCTTTCAAATTGTGACTATCTCAGAGAATATTCTTCTTGCAATTTTGTTAATATTTGAAGAAAACATCTGGTAGCATTTTTGCAGCTTGAGTTTTGTGTGATGATGATTGAATAGCACAAGAGTGAGTCAATAAATGGAACATCCACAAGACAATGGGAAATATTCAGCAGAAAGATGAAAATTCATCTGACGTGTATAACTGCTTGAAATTTATGCTTGCTAATTGCACATGCGTCAAAAAAAGATAAAAATCAATTAATCAAGAGGTTCTGTTAGTATTTACCCATGTTTCACATAAACTGAGTGTAGATGTAGCCACTTATGTTTAGTAAAAAATTTCCGTTCTTTCTACTTTGGCATTTGGACATTTGGAGACTACGACACTCAAAGCTTCTTTTATGTCAACCCATCATCCTCTATGCATACCTACGTAACTAAAGAATTTGTAGTATTCATGATCCAGCACCAGAAAGAAAATAAAATACCTCCCCCCAGAAAAAAACCCAAAGAAGATAAGTATTATGGCAGCATTAAAAGAAATAGTGCAATAGCACCATTTAGGTACTGCATTTCATTTTTTTTTCTCACAGGCCTGGAAGTGTGGAGACATCTAGGTCATGTAACTATTGAAATATCAGTCAAAAAATAAAAAGAAAAATATGTTCATAGAATTTAAAATTCAAACAACAATAAATATGAGTACAAACCCCAGAGGGAGTCTATGCTGGCACAAATAGGCTCTGTGTGCCAACATCATAGACCTGAGTGCTGGACATGGTGCTGCTGGAGCAGGAAGTTAGGGGAGTCTGCCATAAAGTGCAAAGCCCTGATGTGAGGGAGAAGGCTGAAAGTGAAACAGAACATGCTGCGGGACAGAGAAGGACAGACAGTGGAAACCAAGCCCCAAGTTGTTTAGGGAGGTACAATGACCACTGATACCCAGCAATGGCCTTTCCCAGCCACTCCTTCCTCCTACCCACCACACAAATCCATGCCAAGTATGATACATGTTCCTGCAATGTTCCCTTCTTTTCCAAAGCTAGAAAGATCCCTTCCTGTCACCCAACCTGCCAGCCCAGAGTGTCTCCTCATGTGGGGAATCTCTCAAGGATCCAGAAAGGTGCTTAGCTATTGGCGTGCACTCTCCCCTCTCCAGCCTACATGCTGTGTCAATGCGTAGATATTAACCAAGGTATATATGGACAGAGAAGCCAGGATGGTCTTCTCACCCACAAGGAGGCTGCTCATTTTAGTTGGGCAAGGGGACCACAGTCCAGAGGGAAGTTGTCTCTTTTTGTGCCCAGTTCATCGCAAGCTTAGCTATCTGCATGGAGATAGGCATTTGGGGAGGTGTTCCTCCCAAAGGCCATCACTTTCTCTAATTATTACTTCCTAATTTAGCTGGTTGGCCTAAGCCACTGATGGCTATATTTATCACATAGCCCCAGGCTGATCTCTTTGATTTTCTCGCTATGGAAAGTCACTTACCTACTGTTAACTGGTCATTATCATGTTCTGGCCTGCTGTCCCAAGTGTGTTATTTGGATGTAAAAATATTAGGAATTCCTCTGTGGTTCTTTATTTCTTTTCTGCATATGCTCAAGCCATTAGAGAAATACAAATGTGGTCCAAAGCTTTGAGAAAAACTCTGCCAGAAAATCCCTATGCTTGATTTGTGCATACCATGATCACCTTATGAATTTATGTTGCACAGATGTAGACAAGGTTTTATTTATCTGAGTGATACTTTTAGTCAGGCTTCATCTAGGATACTTATGCAGAAATAATTTTCCACTAGACAATGCCTAACTGATGTAAATATTAAAGATTCCTTTGGCTCCAAGAGACCCTTCCCTGTCACTCTTCTTACTTTGGAGCAACTACTTGATAATACATCAATGAAAATGCCTAGACAGCAAGCAAAAACTGCACATTACCATTATGGGGAAACAACAGGGTTCTGATACACTCCCATTTACTGCATATTTTCATAATTTCTTGGAAATTGTTTACAGCTACAACTTTGCTTCAGGTGGAAAAAATTAAATATCTATATATGCAAGTACACACTTGCAGCTATATAAATTAAAAATACATTTTGCATCAATATGAATGGCAGAACAAAAAAATTAATTTTTATAGCAGATGATCTGTCTGAGACTTGGAAGCATAAGAAAAAAATCCTGCACCTGCTAAGTACTTAGGTAAAAAGAAATATTTTGACAGAAAGTTTAATTTGGTTGAAGAAACCAAAAGCCTGGAGAGCCAATTGGTAGGTGTGTAACTGCACTGTATGATTTTGTTTTGTACGAAGGTTTAGTATACTGGAAAGAATGATTCATGTTTAAATATTCAGAAAGGGAAATTGTTCCATTTTGGATAACATCCAACAGTGAAAGCAGATTTAACTTCTGACAAGACTGACTTTGTTAAAAGGATTTCAGCTTATCAGTTTAGAGAAGAATTAATCTGTCACACATTTTCCATAAGTATTGAAAATAATACTAGCAATTTAAAAGTCAGGTGCCACTGCATTTGATTTCAGAAACTATTTGGATATTTTAAAGTTGGATAAATATGTAAACATTTGTATTATTGTTGCTAAAGTCTGCTATGATTATGTCTTTACAGTTTTTTTCATCTATCATAAGTCCCAAATAAGGTATCATACCAGATAGAATCCTTCCCACTAGGACCTATAGTAAATCATTTGCAAAGTAAATAACTACCTATTTTTCTTCTTTCTTTAATTAACAGTTTATAACTATGCACTAATGAATTTAGAAGAATCTAAATATTTTCATAACAATGTTAAATTATCAATTTACTGATCAGAAGAGATATTAAAAAAGAAATACATTAATAATTATTCAATAGTACACAAATGCTAGACAATAAATATAAAAGGATAACACCAGAACTACTCCAGAAATAGAACCTAGGGGAAAAAAGCAACATAGTAACAAGGTCATCTAAGTACAAATCTACTTGAAGATCATTTCCAGCTAAATGAAAAAATAAACAAGGACAGTGAAAGACCAAACCAGATCACTTAAGATAATTGTCAAGTTCTCCATATGCTGTTCTCCATATGAGAAAGTTAACACAAGTAGTGTCCAAACTTGCTACAAAAAGTGCTGTAGGATGTATTTCAATAGTTAGATTCTCTTTTTCATAACATAGATGTCAGTACAAAATACCAAAAACTCCAATAAGAAAACATATTGAAGCAATAAAAATTGTGTTTTGATATATATCTCTGTCTGATTCCCATAACATCCATTGTCAAGACAAAGAGGGAATATAGATGGGAATTAGAGAAACACAGTTTTGTATCTAACTTGGTCAGAGAACATTTAAAAGTAGGGTTTTCCCCAAATTTTAGTGATAGAGTTATGAACTTATTCTGATTTCACTTGTTTATACAGTGAAATACCTTTATAGACTTTAGTCACTTGTCCAAGTCCAGTGACAAAAAGACTTTAAACTCAATCCAAACACTGCAAAACTTCATTGGAAAACTTCAAACTGTTTCTAATTTTGGTGGTTTCGTTCTGTGCACTCATCAAAAAAAACACAGAAGTCCTTTAAAAGATTAATATTTTTATAATTTAGGAGTTTTGCTTTCTGCCTTCGCTCAAGATACAACATACACAGTTTACTTAGATGTCCAATCTTTTGTCAAAAACCCTCACTAAAGTTTTTCCAGAAAACTAGGATAAAATGGGATAAAAGGAAAGTGTTTGGAATATTTATTTAAAAGACATGTAATATTTCAGGAATATGGGAGGCATAATGGCCAGTCTTGCAATGGGGGAAGTTCAGCAGTGGGAAGATCTGGATTACACTCTTGGTAAGCAATCTGAGGAAAAAAGAGCAAATGATGTGAAGGACAAAGTTTGCTGATGCTGAGAGTTATTCAAAATAATAAAGGTAAGATCAAACTGAAGAATTTCAGAAGAAACCTAATAAGATTTAACAAGAAATTTGTCAGTTGAGATACCAAATTAAATTAAATTGGATGAATGTAATTATCTAAGTAGAGAAAAAAATCTTTCACATCATTAGTAAATTCAATCATTTACCTGAGTTATGAGCTCTGAACAGATTATTTCCATTCAGGAGTAAGAAACTGGGGTTACTATAGCTAGCTCTATGGAAATAAGATAGGTTTGGTAGTACACAATAGCAACCAAAAAAAAAAAAAAAAAAAATTAAAATACGAAGAAATACTAGTCAAGAAATAATCAAACACAAAACAATGGCAAATTCATGGTTCATGTTTTCCCTGAATACTCTATGCACTGCCGGCTCTTTCTTATAAGAAAAGATATACAAGAACTTAAAAGTAAATTCAGATAAAGGTTACAAGAATCATCAAAACTATGTATTGGCCTCTCTGTGAAGAATGGTGGGACTCAGCCTGGAAAAGAAATGGAAAAGGGATATGATAGAGGTCTATAAAACCATCCGTGACCCAGAGAAGACAGACTGGGACTGAATGTTCACTGTTTTCTCAACAGAACTAGTGTCCAAAACATGAACTTCAGAGTTTAATTTTAACTTCAGGTTCAAAACAAAGACTGGTTCTTTGGTGCATTTTATACTACTTTGGAAACAAGTGACCCCAGCCAATTATAAAATTCACAATGAAGTACTTTCTTGATGTAAAACAAGTTAGTTAACTGAATGTTCAAAAAGTACTAAATATCCATGTCTGGTTTTGTTTCTGTTTGTTTCTATTTCTAGGTCAAGAATTTCTATTTCAAGAATCAGATGTTGTAGTGAAAAAAAAAAACAAAGCAGAACACTGTTAAATGCATACTCTGGTCCCCTAACAATATGCAGAAAACTTATGGCCTTAGATAATGATGTTCTAAGGCAGCAGAGCTCAAATTATAGCTCTTAAGGGACCTGAATATGGCTCTCATGAAACCTATGTGTCTCATTTGTGTTCCTTTTGCTGTATTTTAGATCTGGAGACAGAAGAACAATAATAGTAGAAACAAACCCTGTGCAAAAAGCACACCTGCAAGGGAATATTTGAACAGTAGACAACCATCTTGGAACCATTTTAATTAAATGAAAGATGAAGTGGGGAAAAAAAGAGAGTACAAGGGGGAAATAAAAAAAAAAATAAAAAATAATAAAAAAAAAAAATAAAAAATGCTGAAAAGGACTTAAAAAGTCTTGCCTCCTGACTAGAATATCCAAATTCTTGACACAGAAAGGCCAGCTGAGTCTGGCCAGCAGATAGTTTAAAACATCCATTTTTTTCTGCTATCAAAACTCAGGTTCTACTTGTAAGTGACTTGATGTTTGTACAATTGAAAGCCAACTTGAGCTTCCATTTTTATATTAACATTTTCTTCATTTACTTAGATATCTCCCAAATATGGCTTCAAGGGTTGACAAAAGAATAGAATGACAGAAATATACTCCCCCATGAATACACTTGGCTCGTTTTTAGTCCTGTCTTATGGAGTTGTATTTCTATGACTCTACAAACCTTCAGCACAAATTACATAGAAAGAGTCTTTGAATAATTTATCGAACCATAGGCAGAATTTATCATTCCAGAGGCAGAAAGATAATTCAGTGAGGTTCACATAGGTTCATTCAGAAGTCACTGCTACACCCTTTCTTCTGTGGCTTTTTTGATATTTCCAGATTCTTATGCACACAAACTTTCTAATGTTTTAATTTTAAAACCCATTTTTTTAAATGGGTTTAAATGGATTTTAAATGGGTTTAGAACTGGTTTAAAATCCAGTTTTTAAACTGGAAAAATTCTCCAATGCTTCCTATGTGTTCTCAAGATGGACGAATAAGAACTTAAAAAAAAAAAGACTACTTTGTTAACTGTGTTAACTATTTTTGTCCTTTGTGTTTGCTTTTCCCAAATATCTTGGCACCTTCTTTTTTTTTTTCTGTCTGTTGTATCTGTTGAGACAGAGATTTTGTCCCTCAATGTTATATCAGAAAGAATATTGGATACAAAATACTGTATAACTGCATATGAAATGCAGGATCATACCTGTGGACAATGAAAACAACTTTGAACGAATTGTTCTTGCTTATTTGTTTTGACAGTTTGAAGGGAGGTGCAGCTGGACAGAATGCAGTGTGCTTCAGTGCTGTGCTGCATACAACGGCTGTCAGCAGTTGCTTAGAGCTCAGCACTTCACCCCTGATGCACTCAGACAGATATGCATGTGCTCAGCTTAACGTACAACAGCAGCTAACCAGGGACACATGGTGAGGTCTGAACATTTGGCTCGTTTCCTGGAGCACAGCACAAGAAAAGAAAGGCATATTTAAAGATCTTAAGGCCAGTAGACCTTGTGCTGCAAAGACACTGGCTTCCAAACAATAAAAATCATATTGATACATTTTTAGCCTTTATTGCTAAACAAAGGAAATATAAATCTTCTGAACAAACAGAGGGAAAAGAGAAAGACCATTAGAAAAGTGAAATATTTTATTCCCCTGTATTGGTAATATTGAATATGACTAACCATGCCCACCACATTTTGGGAATAAGAACAAGAATTTGTATTTGTTCCCAATACTGATTAGTAAGCTCCAGTGACTCTGTAGTCCACTCTGTCCACACCAAACACCCACTGAAGATATACCTGGGCCTACAGTGACTATGTCTGCCTGATCTTATGTGAGATATGGAGGAGACAAAACATCTTTATAGTGTTGAAATCATTTCATTCTAGTCCTTCCTTTCAAACTTCATTTCTGGCTGAATAAACACACCTGTTCTGGGAGGAAAACTAAAATCTGCTGTGATGGTTATGCTAACAGACTCTACAAATGCCCTGATGTTTGCTGTCAATGCCTTGGACTATAAAATGTATGCAATGCAAGGCAGATTCATGTTTTATTTCAAACCTCAGCAGTGTGAGAAAAGAAAGCTTTCGGGCTTCACCTAAATAATTTCATATTACAATAAGTGGTGGAAGGCAGTTAAGCAGGCATCTCAGTGTTAGATACTTAAACTGAGATATAAGCATTTATAGCCACCTCCCGCTGCTTGCTCAGCATTGTTTGCCACTTTAGAGGTAGATCACTGCTTAATGTTTTTGGTTTAGTTTACAATTAAACATGATGCTTTTGCTACATTGCAGTGCTGAAATCTCCCTTATAATGCACCAATTCACATGCTTTAAAAAGTGTCAGCAAACTATGATGTAGCTGTACTGTGTCACTTTGACAGCTTTTTACTGTGTACAAGTTTGAGGTTCCTGCTGCTGTCTGTTGTTTTAAAATTAAGGTAGTTTTTATCGTTTTATCGACTTCTCATTGGGATTTTCATAAATCTATCATCAGCTTAAGTAATGCAGAAATAAAGCCGGAGAATGAAAATTAAAGTTTAACACATTATTTTGCAAAAAATCCCACTGTTAACTGGTGTATTAAGACTAAAGCAGAACGATTTGAACTGCAGGTGCTGCTTATACCTAATTATCTTCAGCTACACAGTCAAAATATTTTGTCAAAGACTCAATGCTGCAAGAGTGAAAAATATTGTATTCTACAGTTTTCAGGTCACATGATTACATAGAATTGAACCAGATAGCTCATTAAATGAAAAATGCTACCATTTACTTAGAGTCATATCATTTAAACCTATGACCATAGTGGATTCTCCCCACCGAATAAGAAAGCATATAATTTATTCCTATTGCTTTCTTAATTTCTTTTTACCAAAAACTTACTCTGCAAGGTGGATAAAAGTAGGATATGTCCTTGTATTGTACCTTTAACTCTATTATTTTCATGACAAAAAAAGTAGAACTGATCTGTATTATTAGTTAATTAAAAACTAAATTTCTTTGACTCATGCTTTAGCTTGCCACTTAAAAATTAATTATGGACAATAACAAATAGCAAAGTGTTATTTTTCCAGAATAAGTTCCCCACTGGGATGCAATGAAAATGTTAATAATTAATCAAATAGTCTAACTTGGTATTATTTTTTGCTACCTCACACATAACAAAACCCTACTGATGGTATTTGACTTTTTTTTGTTTCATAAATATTCATATACAATTGCATTTTCCTTGCAAATTGCATTTTTTCACCCCAAAGGGAGGAAAAAACAATTTGTGTGTTAATTTTATCTCACTGGGTTTGTTCAGCTTCAGTAGCTGTGTATATAAAATAAGAGATTAGATAAAAAGAAATGCAAGCAACCTGTGTTTTTTAATTTAAAGAATAATAATAACGCAATGTTGCTAATTTTGTAGCAATTTAAGTACATTGCTACCTACCAGCATAAAGTGAAAAGCAGGCAATTCAGTGTTCCTATTCTGTCTGTCTCCCAACATTAATACTAATTTTGTTTAGATTCTGCTGCCCCCTACAGAATAGTTAAATATTTAGGATTTTACAGACCCAAGGATTGCTGTTAATTATTTTTTAATCTTACCTGGAGAAATTAACGCATGCTTCTATCGTGTTCTAAGAAAGCAGAGCTTTATTTGATGCCATTGCAAATTTTTAATATGTTCTGCATGACCTGTGACCTTAAAAAAAAAAATAAAAAAAATTGCCACTTTGTGTTGCATTGGTAGACTAAAATTAAAAAAAAAAAAGTGATAGGCACTGTTATTGAACCACTGAAATAACGTGAAACATATTTTACATCCTCCAAGAAAACAGAAATCAAGTTTACTAACCTTTGATTTTCAGGAAGTAAGCTAATTATATACTTTATCAGCTGCTACCTGTATACTACTATTCTTTCCAGACCCCACTATCTGTAACAAACAGCAGCAGTTAAACGCAATGATGCACTTCAGACTCTAATAGAAAACAGACTGTGAATAGGATAGGGAGAAATAGAAAATACTTTAAATGTACACTGCAAACATTCAATTACATTTCAAAAATATAACATAATCTCTGAAATCAAAGAAAAGTATCGGTTGCACTAATTGGTATTCATGAAAAGTAGATTTTTAAATAAAAACCAAAACCTAGATTATAATTCCTGTGACTAAACTCAAAATTGAATAAGAAAGTTTGTTCTTCATGGATATGCCCTGGCTGTCTCATGTTGCACTGTATATGTCCATCATTTAGAAGATTATGCATGAAAGAGAGGAAGCCAAGGAATCTTCCATCATATCCTGTCCTTGCAACTGTGTGCAGAAAGAAAATGAGCAGGAGATTTCATATGGCCTGGATTAGTTCCCTTTGATGTTACCTAGAAACTAGGCATTAGAGGGAAGAGAAATGTCATAAATGTGCTTGAGTTTCTCTTACCAAATACTTCCCAGAACTCACAGCACAGAAACTCACATGTCCTTGGCTTACTGGGATTAGCAAGAAGTTAGGACATTGCACTAATAACATCTCAAAAACCTTTGTTTTTCCTGAGTGCTCCCTCAAATGCTCAAAGATACTAGTCTTGAGGAGACAGATACAGATTATGTCTTCCAGGGCATATGGTGAATGAATCATGGAGCATAAAGTTGTTTGAGCATGACTGCTTTTGCTTACAAAATAATTTTGTAGAGATGTCAGAAAACCCAATAAAACTTACAGGCATTTTGGTGCCTTAGCTCCTTCATATCTTGGAAATAAGTTTTGATTATCAGTTTCTAGATGTCCAGAATCTTTCACATTCTCCTTGGGGTTTAGGCTTCCCTTAAATATCCTTTCTGAACACTGCATTTGCCCCTGATAATGTCTTTTTTCTTTAGCCCTTGCTCTCCTGTTATTTTAACTGAGTTACTTGTCTCTAAGTATTTGCTTTTCTCTTGCTGTGTCTCAAAATTTCCTGTAGGTGCACTGATAGTATTCACATTCTTTGTTCTCCTTGCTCTACTCCAGAGTAGCTAAACAAGGCTATTTATAGATATAGATAGAAACTGAAGGAGAGAAAGTTGAATCAGAAGCTTACTTTAGCTTTTCAAAGGGAGAACAGTGCCCATTTTTTTGTCTTTCCATTATGTGTAGGAGAATCCTTGAGAAATAAATATCTGAGTTAACATCAGCCTTTTAAGAAGTAGCCTAAAACACATCCCAGATGTTTCTTAGTAACTGATCAAAGTCAGTTGATGATGTGTCATTGGATCCTTCTCTTGTAAGCATCTCAGACTGCATGTTGAGATTTTCAGCACTTTGAATGCCCTCATGCTTCCGGTGCAAATTCATGTCACAGCTAAGCTGATCTGACAGCTGGACCTGCTGCTGATATTGCTGATATCTCTCACTCTTAGCCATAAACTCCTGATGCTGTCCTTGTGAAAATTCCAGTGATTGTCTGAACATTTAATGAAGGTATGAACCATCAAAAAATAAATAGTTATCTCCTTATTTTGCTCCCTAAGTCTCCTCATTATACTGTAACAATCACTATACAAAATGCAAACGACACTTGGAAGGGACAGAGTAACAATGGCTAGCCTAGGTGTAGCCAAAACCTTCCGCCTCAGGCTATAGGCCATTGCACAGCACTTTCTTTCTAATTAGCACTCTTAACTTAGGTCTGGGTCCTTCAGAGATTTTTGCTGTGGTCAGCATCGCCCATAAACTGCTCACTTCAGTCTAAAGGAAGCAGATGCCTGGTTAAACATGGCACACATAATGTTTTGTAGAACTGGTCCTATTGTCTTTTGAGGAGGAATTTGAACATATTTTGGATTAATTGTAAACTAAATCCTGATTTTTAGTGAGGTATTTATATATTTCACAAATAAAAAGCAAACAAGGGTGTATTCGGGCAGAATTCTATGTGGGTATTTTTGGTCTGTGTTTGGCCCAGCCACCTGTGAGAAGCTGGGTTTTCTCATGTCAAGTTATGGGAAAACAGGCTGATAAAGATGGTCTATAGCCTTGAGAGAGAGATTTCTGTGTAAACTAAAATTAATT
>JAWWTY010000106.1:72791894-72822451 GCA_035222235.1 Margarornis squamiger | reverse complement strand
TGAAACTTATTACAATTGTCTAGAATAACCATTTAAAAAATTTTAAACACTCTCCTAGCGAACTCCCATCGAACATGTGATGTTTATAAACGACTCATGGGGTAAGTGGGGCTGGTTGGCTTTTCGTTTTCATTTTGTACTTTTTTCCATTCTTCGAAATCACTGATCAGTTCCCCGACACACATACACACACACAAAAAACACCACACACACAAAAGAACCCCAAAAAAAAAACCCCCAAAAACACACCTCGTGGTCTTGAAAAATAATCCAGAGAATATCAGAGCATATGCCTCACTCTGATGTCAAGTGTCAAACAGCATTACCACCCACACTGTGTATTGGGTGTGGCTGAAACAAGTTAATTTTCCCCCATGGCAGCCCTGACAGTTCTGTGCTTTGCATTAGTAGCTGGAAAGGTGTTGATAACACCCCAGAGTTTTGGCTATTGTTGAGCAGTGCTGCCACAACATCAGTGCTGTCTCTACAACATCCCATCTCCCCATCAGTAGGCTGGGAGTGTGTCGGGGAACAATTAAGGGAATACCAAGGTGGAGAAATCGGCAGAAAAAAGAGAACAAGAATGAGAATAAAAGATAAGACCTACTGAGAGAGACTGTGCAATCAGGACCATGGAGTTTCCACAGGATTCAACGAGTTTACCCCAGTTCTATAGTTTATTTAGAGTAGATAGAAGTTTTATGTATTAGCTTAGTAATAATTACATTTCAATTGTTCAAATGTTCTGATTGGTTCGCTTCCCCCTAGTTACTGTTCCCCCATTGGTTGCCGTTTTCCCTTGCCCCCATTGGTTGGTCACTGGTGCAGTGCAGCTGCACCATATATGGCCAGCCACTCCCTTATCCTCCCTTATTAGGTGTAGCTCGACCCCCACTTTCCTTGTTTGTCACAAGACCGCCCTAACTCCTCCCCTTACCACGCCCAGTTTCTAGACCCTTCTAGCTAGCCCCTATAAAAGCTTACATCCATGTTTAATAACTGGCCATTTCACCACCAACCCTTGAGTGTGTGGAGTGGTCTTTCCTGTGTCCTGGGCAGGTCTGTGGCAGGAGTGGGCAAAGTCTTGGGATGGGACACAGCTTGAACAGCTGACCCAAACTAACCAAAGGGATATTTCATACCATATGACATCTGCTCAGATATAAAAGCTAAGAAAAAGGGGCGGGGGGGGAATGTTGGGGGAGGACACTCATTGCTTACAATATTTGTTTTCCAGAGCTAGAATTAGACATGTTGAAGCCCCGTTTCCTGGGAAGTGGGTGGACACAGATTGCTCATGGGAAATAGACAATAAAATATTTGGGTTTTTTTTGTCTACTTACACATGTGGTACTTTTCACTTCTGCTTCAGTAAACTGCTTTGTCTCAATTTACAGGTTTTTTTCAATTTTATTTTCTCTCCCTTGTTCAGCTGTGGAGGAGATAGAGTGGTTTGGTGGTCACCTGACATCCAGACAAGGTCAACCCACTATATCTACCTATAGACTATCACACAAGCTTTTGACTAAAAGGGAATCAGACACTTAAAACTTCTTGCCTTTCAAACCAGTGGGAAAAATCGCATTCCAATCAGCATTTCAGTGTGAAGATTTAACATTTCCCAACAATGGGCAAAAAAAAAAAAATAAAAATTTCAACAAGAATCAGCTTTTTTCATCAAATAAGAACACTGCTAAGTATTTGGGTTCTTTGATTATATTGTACTCTAAACTTACTCACTAGTGGTCACAGATGCTGAGTGGATTTCATCTCAGATAATTAGGTGTTTGCTGGGTAGGTATCTGCATCTAGAAAAGTCATAAGCTTATTTTATAGTCAGTGAGGAAAAATAAGCAATCCTAGGCCCTGAGTCTTTTGAATTATTTTAGACATCTGTTTTAGAGCAAGATAAATCAAGCCAACAAAGTGCCTACTGTCTTTGCTGACTGCCTGAAAAGAGAGGGCAAATGAAGCCCCACACTTCTTAGATGAATCCTGCCCTCTGAGAGATATGTCATGACAAGCACAGGGTTCATGTTCAGTGTTTCAAGCATGGATTCATAGTGAAATAATAGACTTAGAATAAAACTGTTCAAAGGCAGTGTGAGAGGGGAGACCTGCAATTGCAGTTAATATAGAAAATCTGTCTGGGGGTGAGGGAAAATCAGAAAAAGAATCAAAGGAAAAAGGAAACAGTCATCTCAAAGAAGCAAGCTGATGCAAATGGCAGAGAGCAGCAATCAACATTCACAGCTGTGATCCCACTCAGATGTTGTAAATATATACACACTGCTTTGGTCTTATTAATGTTATACAATCAGCAAACACCAAAAGTGTCAGCTTGTGAAAGTAGAATGGCTAAAGTATAGGAATGAAATGTATCAAAATGGAAGGCAGAAGCATAAGGTCTTAGCAGCTTATAGCGAGAATAACAAATACTGTCTTCTTCTCATCCTGTCACTGAGTGGAATTATATTCCTTTCCATTTGGGTGTTTGGCAGGCGCACAATTTCTAGACCAGACATCATCATTTGTGCCTTTTTTCTATCTAGCTGGCAACATTTTTGGCTGTATTGAAAGAAAGACTTGAATTGCCTATTAAGAACTTTAAGTCCATTTATTTATTTATTTACTCTGAAAAACACACTCATGCATGCATCATCAATCATCATCTATGAGCTTGAGTCAGCTATGGATTCTGAGCAGAGCTGCTGACTCATAATGACAGCTAACATACGAATTGTATTACTGTTAAATATTCTCACTGATGTTATTAATGTCATGGGGACAGAGTGGGAAGACTGAAGTAGGGGTGTTTGTACCTTAAAATGAAAGACGAATGCTGTAAGCATTCTTTGTCTGCAACTTAAAAAGAGGTCTTTAGTCTCCACAAAAGCTGTAGTTATGCGATTGCTATTGTGACAATTCATCTGTTCTAAAATTGTTAAGCCATAGCACCTAAGACATATAACAATGAGTCAGAAGGAGAAAAAGCATGAGTTAACCTCGCCTGTATCAGCTAAATTCTGTAAAAACTCCAGGTCCTGCAACATATGTAGGACTGCTGGGATAGAAGAGAAGCAATAGGTGCCTTGACTATATCATTTTATTCTGTACTTCTAGGTGTGTTCTAAACTTCCCCAGCTGTGTTATGTAGCTCTGATTTTTGATAATACTAGAAATGCCGGTCTCCAGCTCTCCACAGCCCTGCCCTGTCCAGCTGTGGGTCCCACCCACAACCCCAGAGAGGATCTCGGCGCCCAGGGCTGGTGCTGCCCCTGGTGCCCTCCTGGCTGCCCTGCTCCTGGTGGACAGTGGGACAGATTCTGGCTGGCCCTCTGCCCAGGTTCCCAGTACCCAGAGACACCCCAGCCCACTCAATGCCTTAATACAAGACAATGTCACTGATGTTTATGCACTGGGCTTGTTTTCTTAGTTTTCAGTTAAAGAAGATGTCCATTATGACTGGTATAATTGTAATTTAATTGTTGTGTTGATTTTATTTGGCTTGCCTAAAGCAGGCGTTGAATTTTTCCACTAAATTTATTCTGGGAGGCCAGCAACAAGAATACGTCCTAAAATGGAACTTGAAGGGGACGGGAGGGTGATGCAGAAAGCTGGAATAAATATTAAAAAAAAAGGAGTTGGGGGTTCTGGCAGGCATCAAGGGGAGCACGAGTCAGCTGCTGAAGATCTGGTAAATCTCACAATAAACCTTATATGTAACCATAGTGGCTTAATGACAAGAGTACAGCAAAAAGTTGATGGAAGTGACTTTTCCCTGAATGTTTGCTTCTAACAATACAAGGCAAGCTGGAGCTAATCATTGTGATGATTAGAGTGGAGCAAACAATACATAGTTTGAGACCAAATGAAATTCGTTTCTTTACACTGGAGAAAACAAGTCTGAGGGAGGTCTTACTGCAGCCTTCCACTGAAGGGGGACTGCAGAGGAGATGGAGCCAGACTTCCCCCAGCAGTGCACAATGAATGGCAAGATACAACAGTGACAAGGTTCAGGAGGGGAAATCATGACTGGACAAAAGAAAAAAAAAACCTCATAGAGAGTGTTCAAGCACTGAAGCAAATTATGAAGAATGGCTGTAGAATCAGCACCCTCAGAAGTATTCCAAACTTGATTGGACTTAGAGATACCTGCTCTAACTTAGAAGCCCACATTGTTTTGAACAGCAAGTTGTCCGAAGTGATCTCAAGGGTTCCCTTCCAAACATTCTTTCCTTCTATGATGCGTTGCTGCCTTTTAGCCCTGAAATTAAAGAACACTCCCTCTGACAGCTCTTGCATTAATATTTATATGAAATACTTCAGGAGTTCTTGGCCAGCTACCTTCATCATTGTGCTGCTGAAATCAGTCACTTAGACCACTAGTGACTAGAATACGCTGGAACAGACAGACATAACATAATGCAAATTAGAGGAAATGATGAAAATTACTTGCATCCTGAATTAGTTTGGGGAAAATAAATCATACATATCATTGTAGCTATTCATTGAAAACATCTGTTCAGTATAAACTGAAAAAAACTAAGATATTTAACTTTATTAAAAAGAAATAGATATCATCGAGAGTCTGACACAGGCATAGATCCTCCTGTGATCTGGCCTTGTCACTATTTAATTTCTTCTTGTTTTCACAGAAAGGTAAAAAGAGTGTTACCATTAACCTGCTGAGGTATGATGTATTTCTAAGAGTAGTTTTTATCTGGAGAATTCATGATGTCTTAATGAACTCAGTAAATAACTTCACTCAGTATATAATGGTCTGAGTATCAGAACTATGGGTTGTTGGCTGCTTTGATAATGTGATGGGGTTTTGTTCCAAATGTCTAATGCATATATTCTGCCTTTTCACCACATTTATCTGTAAGTGCTATACACCCTGAATTTCACAAATTGTCAGGCATATTTATTGTGGGAGTGTAGCTTTCTGCTTCCAGTTCCCCTTTCATTTAGAATTGCTAATTAGTTACCTCACAGTTTAAGATGATATGCCATAGACTGCAAATTATTTCAGGGTAGTTATAAGCTAGATGAAGAGCAGCTGAAAAACAGGTGTCTGCCTTTTGATTGGATGCTGTGCTAGAAATGAAGAGAAAGTAATGATTGCTGAAGAAGGAAGTTGGATAGAAATCTTTACCTCAATGTGTAAGTGCACACAGTATGTATGACATTTTATCAAGGCAGTACAAATACCACCACATTTCAGAGATTTTAATGAAAAAAATTAGAATAATATGTCAGTGAAAGGGTAGAATACCAGCAGACACATGAGCATATGCATTGAAAAGTGTATAGAAGATGTCCTATTTACTGTTTAAAATTTGTGCACTGTGGAGGAAGCAGAGGTCTGAATGATATGGTCAATTTTCATCCCAGTCTTGAAGATGAACTTCATTATGTTATGCCTTTCTATTCTTTTTATGTGCAGTTTTAAGCAGTTTGAAGCATGGTATGCTTAACAACATGAATTAAAGCTCTTCCTTTTAGAACAAACTATACATCCCTGAAAGACAAGAAAAGTTTTAAACTTCTAATGAGCAGAGTCTTTTGGCCACAAATAATTTCACTACAATTTAGCATTTTTTTAAAAGTATTATGTATTACGGCCAGAGACTTTGTGGATTTTTGAATCTCATTCCTTTAGCTGGAATGACTCCCCAAAGCCTTGTGGTGAGACATTCCTGAAAAAGGCGCCCCACCAAGTTTTTACCTGCATACGTTCAAAGACAAGTTCTGTCTGAAAATAAAGAGGATAAGCAAGAATTTTTACCCCTCATTTACCTTTTTTTAATCACCTCTAAAATCACCCAGCATAAAATAACCTTTCTGGTCAATTATGACTCCTTGAAATTTTCCAGAAAAACAAACAAGCAAACAACCCCCCTCCCCCAAAAAAAAAAAAAAAAACAAACCCAAAAGCAAATCCAAAACCAAAAAGCAAACAAAAAATTATGTAATAGTTGGAGTCTTCAGACACTTCTCAGCTTTTGTGAGTGCAGAGAACAGAACTGCAGCTTTTGCAGTCTGCAGCTGCCCTTTCTGTTCTTACTGAGATTGTTAAGGAAGGCGGGAGCCTGAAATGCACATAAGGCTGGAAATTTAGCTGAAATTGGACTGCTCTGAAAGCCACAGGAGGTCTGGCTTGAAAAGCACATTCCCTTGCCATTTTCAGTATTGAATTCTTAAGTTTGCCTTTTCAATCTGAGTAAAAATATTGTTTTTCTAGAAAACAAACAAACATAAAAATTCAATTTCCTGATCACTTTTTGCAGAACATATTTAGAACTCTGTGCCAGAGAAGAGTGGTTCTAGTGACACCTTTGACAACAGCCCATCATAGCATTGATGGAAATCGATAGAACTAAGGCTATCTGCTAATAAGGAAATCTGGGCACACAAATTCAGAAAGGAAGTGCATGAATTTTAGCCATGCTAAGGGACTGAACAGAGTTAATATTATTTCCTAATGTGTGCAAAGATTATTACAAGTACCTATGGAAAGGATAATTTTTTCTAGCTAGGAGCTAAAATTTTATAGAATCAGTTTTTCTTATTAAGAAATAAAACTGTTATGGGAGAGCTCTTCCCATGCAATGCAATAAGATCAGCCCTTTCCTCTATGCTGGCAGGACTAGAGTTTTACTAGAACAAAGAATTGTCAGTTTGTATTTGCAGTCTGCCCTATAATGCGGTATGTACCTAATTCAGCTTCAAGCTTCAGTACTCAAGAGTAGGATAATATTTCATATTATGACATTTAAATAGAGATGTCTTCATGATGGTATCTTTAGATCCTGTTGATGTCCATACAATAGGGATGTGGGGCTTGATTCTGTTTACTAAACAAAGTTTGTGGAGTCATTTTAGGTGCTCTACATTTTTCCATCCAGGTTCTAGCTGCCACTCTAGAGTATTGTGGGTGCCCTGTAGGTCTTGTCTCAGACCTACTAGTCACATGGGAAGATCTCAGAAATCTTCACACATCTTTTAGACAGCTGAGTTTGAAGCTACAAGGGAGACTAAGGTGGACAATTAGAGCACAGGTACAAGTTTTTATGCCCCAAATTATCACATAATAAAGGATATACAGAAAACCCATGTCTTTTTAAAGGGGCAGCTGGAGACCTACGAGAATGTCTTAGGACATCATTAACAGTACTAAATCATAAGTGTGGGCACCTGAATAGATTCCTCAGTGTTTATATAAGCTATTGATTTATGCAAGCATCATGTTTTAACCCCAGATAGCAACTAAGGACAATGTAGGTATTCACTCATTTCATTCCCCACACAACCTCTCCTGTGGGATGAGGAGGAGAATCAGGAAAAGGTAAAACCCATGGGTTGAGATAAGAACAGTAAAAATTGAAATAAAGTAATACATAATAATGGTGAAGATGATTATGACGATGATAATAACAGTAGTAACAAAATGAAGATGACAGAGAGGGAGAGAGGAATAAACCCCAAGTAAAACAGGTGACCCAGAATACAGTTGCTCACTGCTGACTGATGCCTACCCTGTTCCCAAGTAGTGATTGGCTCCTCTGGGGCAACTCCACACTTTATATACTGAACATGATGCTCTGTGGTATGAAGTATCCCTTTGGCCACTTCGGGTCCGCTGTCCTGGCCATGGTTCTTCCTGGATTCTTGTGCACCTGCTTGCTGGCAGAACATGGGAAACTGAAACATCCTTGATTCAGTGTAAGTCCTATTTAGCAACAACTAAGACATCAGTCTGTTATCAGCATTATTCTGAACTGGTTCTCTAAAGATATATGCTCAATTATAAAAATCTCCTCTTCAGTGTCATGACAAATATGTTAATTTTGATTAGTTTCTATAAAATTTGAGAGAACTAAATTTCACAAAATATACATGAATTTTGGTTGAGTATAAGAAGTAAAAAGAAGAATTTGAGACATTTTTACAGCTTCCACATAAATACCACAGATTATCAGTCTATTTTAAGTTCTAGTCACAGTTTCATAGAGTTTGATGTTATTTCCTCAATTAAAACAGACATCAGTGAGTAAATAAAGCATTTGTTGAAGCTTGTTTGATCATTTTTGATAGCATATTCAATCACTTTGGCCCAACAAACTAAAATTGCAATATAACTTTTGCTTTTATCATAACACTTTATTTGAGCAACAACATTAATCATGCTCACTCTTCGTTACAATTTCTTTAAGACTTATTAATAAACATATACTGTAACAGTTGGAAGTTCTCCTAATTTATTAATAGACCATACTTTCTCTTTTCTAATCCATTCTCGAAATGACTGAGGACATCTGAAAGTGCCAGTCTCCAGGAGTTCAGATAAATTAATATTCACAAATTTGATAAAGCAGTTTCACTAGGAACTGGTGGAATTCATTCTTTATGCATAATTGTCTCTATTAGATCCATAACTTGCTTACTCAACAATTTATTTGAAAATGTAATGAATAAATAAGATTTCTCAATAGCCTCTAAAAACTGTTTGAGGAATAGAGAAACAGAACAAATTGAATGTATAATTGTTCAAAATTGTTGTGTATTGTTGCTCAAAATTAGAAAGAACTCACCATGGAAAAGACAGTTATTCAAATAGATTGCAAACATAACATACTAACTTCCTAGAATATCATTACATCTACAGACCTGGTTTATTCAGTTTGTTAGGGTTTTTTTTATATTTTACTGTTTTGGGTTTTCTTTTCAATTTTCCCCCCTTTTTTTGTTTTCTCTGTAGTCTTTCCATCTGGTGATTGGTCACATTAGAAACATTATATAATAGTAACTAATTGCTGATGTTCAATTGGTCTAAATTTGTAATTGCCCTAGTATGAGTTTCATGAACATCTACTATGGTAAATGTGGTATTAACAGTGGAAAGAGAAGGGAGTTCTTTTTGTTTGTTTTGGTTGAATGTTTTAACTGTGTCTTTAAAGCAGGTTATATAACATGATTATTTAAGTCTTAAATAAATTAACTAAAAAAGTTAAAGGAGTCAGAAATAAATGTTTTTTGGCAGCTCTTCTTTCTCTTGTTACAGCTGTGAGCCACGCTGAGACATGTAAACAAAGTAATCATTAAAGTGGTGTTATAGTTTATTTCTCCCAGTAAATAACAAAATTAAAATTGAGACCAAATTGAATATTCTTCTTTCACTCCTTGAAGAATATTATGTCATCCCTGGATGGAAGACAGGAAATTAAGAAAAATTTAACGGCCTGTTAAATACAATTTATCCACATACTTAGGATATATATAACTTTTTTTAAGAAGAATAGTTTAAATTGATATTTTTTTCCTAGAATATGAATATTCAGAATAGTTTTAAAAAATTACAAGTTTCATTCCAAGGCTAGGAGCTGAGTATATGCACTCTAAAATGAAAACAAGAACACAGATGTTGATTTAAATGAGAAAAGTGGGTACAAAACACAACAGAATATAATTTACAGAATAAGGACATAATCAACTCACCCTCAAAATTAGGACAGAGGGGAAACATCAGCAAGACAATGACTGGATAAGACACAGTATGTCTGCCATACGTAGGAATTGACTGGACCAGCAGGTAAGATTTAGCATGAAAGAATGTCTATACACCTGAAGGCTAAAGAGAGAATGAGAGCACTGTAGTAAACTCTAAAAGGATATGTAATCAAATGATCACTAATTTAGCTTGTGTACATTCTGAATAATATGCCTTTACTTACTCTGTGATAATTTATTGCAGTTAAATCCCTCAAAAAAAGCTTTAATTGATCATGCTCACAATTAGAGCATGAGCTATGACTTTTGTCTCTCAGACTTTATCACATTTGGACAAAATAATTCCTGTTGCCTTTTTAAATACCAATACATGTATAATTTCATATCTGGTTTCTTGCAAACCTGAACAGACATGTGTGGAGAGCTATAGCCAGCTTCTTAAAGATCGTATTCCACAGCAACAGATGTCTTAGAAAGATTACTAAAAACATTCTTTTTGCTTCAATTTTTGTGATCATATCAACTTGATACAATGAAATTTAGAGGTAAAATCGTTCAAAATTGTATTTGAGTCATGGTACTTATTGAAGTACTGAGTGAAACTGGATTGTTGGATTAAACACTACACAAAATCGTTATCACACAATGAGGGAAAAAAAAGTCCAACACCTAAAAGAAAATCAGAGAGTAACTACACAGTACGTGTTCCATGGACTACTCCAACCAAATAAACACATGAGCAGACCTTCCCAAACGGATCAGTTATGAATGGAATTGGAAAAGAGATTCATTATAGAAGAGACTGCCAGAAAGATGAAACAAACCTACAAGATTTGCCACATTTTGCTTGTTTCTTCTTTCAGTAAACTATTTCTTTCCTACGACGTTTCAGATTTTGACACTAGATATCTTTAAAAAAACACATCTGAAATTTTACTGTAAGGTATATAATATTTATGGAAACAAACTCTTAACATTTTATTGCAATAGCAGTTAGGCTTGCTTTCTTTCATTTTTTTTTAATCTGTTTTGTTTTGTTTTGTTTGTTTTGTTGTTGTTTTTTTTTTTGTTTTGTTTTGTTTTCCCCTTCAACATAAACGTGTTTGTCTAGACAGTTTGGAGAGACAGGTAACAGAAGGTATGAAGGAATGCCTGGAATCTAATTAAATTGACTACAGCAGTGTTGTACTGTTGCTAGTTTGTATTTGTCAGGGGAGGAAAAAAAAAAAAAGGAAGACTTTACAAACAAAATTATGTGTAAATCAGGAGTATTCTTGGAAAAAGGAATGTCTATTTTAGGGCTATCAGAAACTTTTTGCAGTTGATCATTTCATTTGTTTCACAAGTTTCCTTAAAAACATTTTGTTCTCAAAGAATGATCTTGAATGGCAAAAATATGTTACTAAGTAAATGATTGAGGCAAGTATAGAAACCTCAGCTATTAAAACCATTAAAATAAGTAGAAATTCCTTTTAAAAAATCATGACCTCTTTTGTTTTTTTGGTTTTGATTTGATCTGATTTACACACTTCCTGAATTTTCAGGACCATTCCATTGTATTTACCATTTTTTTCCTCCATACGTCACAGTCTGTGGCAGTCTAGTAATTTTGGTTTTAAATCAGTGTCGGTATTTTCTCATGCACTTGGATATCCCACAAACTTCAATATTTGAAGTTATATTAAATATAATAACATTAAAAGTACAAAACTGCTAATTTTTGAAGTAGCCTGTGTAATGCTTCATTTACATTTTCAAAATATTTTGAAATGAACAGGAACAAAGTTACAGCATTCTCATGTTCTAATAGAAAAATAATATACCATTTTTCCCAAAAGTTACGATTTCTAGCAGCTCACTTAGCTGTTGCAGAAGCCCATACTGCACCTTCCAACAGAGCTAGAGTTGCTCATAGATGTAATGCTGTCAATTTATGAGAGGGGTGTACAGCCCATAGACACTGTAAACTGAAGCAAGACCAAACTCAGAAAGCTTGTATCTACTTCCCGCCAGTCAGACAGGTTAAAATTCAGATAAGATCCAAGCTTTCAAGAACCAGAATAATTAAAAGAATATGACTATTTCAACTGATTTCAGATCATACTTTCGATCAGAAACCACAAATTCAAAGGTATGTACACGAGCTAGAAGCACAGTATACAATATAAATGAACACTACCTTAAAAAGTAACATCCACTGAGCCCTTGAGTAAATAAAAAGTTTTCAGGCTATAGTAGTGGAGGCAGAATAATCTCATTGGGCTGAGAAAGATTCAACCTCTACTTTGTGAAAGACTAATCAGTCCAAGAGAAGGTACTTGTATGTATTTTGCTGTGGAAGGTTTCCGAATGGTATATTCCATACTTTTATCCCTTGTTTAACTTGCTTCTGGAAAATTCAGAAGTTAAAAACTCTTCCTCCTGTGAAAGACATACTTTTCTCCCTTTCTTTTCTCCCCTATGATTTTGTAGTAAAAATTGTATATATTTACTGAAAACACACATCTCCTTAGCCCTGAAGGGATTTTTTCCTCTGGCAAACTCAGTAGCCATGGAAAGATAACATTTAACGCAATTTCAGCAACTCATGGCTATTTTCCTGAGGAATCTTATTGTCAGGTTTACAAATTTAAAATCAACAGAATCCTCAATCACTCTATATTTATTCTATTTTTGGTCTACAGTTATCACATAAATTTACCATTATTCAATACTTGTCTAAAATGATTAAGTGAGTGTTATCCAAACTTCCTCATTGTTCTTTATGAGCAAAATTCTCCTTTAAGGCAACTGCAAGTTGCACCACCCTTCATCTAAGAGCCAGTGGCTCACTTTTCTATATTCCCTGTCTTCCACAACCGACTTTACATTAGGATGACAAATAACCTTCCTACTGTTCGACTACCTAACTCTTCCTCCCCATATCCTCAACATCTCCAAAATTAATCATTACACATCACACAATAGAAATTTATCTGTTTTCATGTATGAATCCAATATTATTTAAAATAAAGCAACACTGAAGAAGAACAATTTAATTCCTTCCAGAAAGGATGGACCTCTACTTTCTGTGTGCACAGTATAAACTGTGAATATCAGAATTGCTATCACCATGACATTTTGTCTCTTTTAAATTATTTCCTTGTTTTAAGAAACTCAAAGAAACTTTTAATAACTTACTTTCAGTAACTCCTGTTATCGATTTCAGTGAGAAGTTGTATAGAAAAAAATACTTAAAAATAGGACTAACAAAATTACAGTATTGTAAATCTGCGATTAATTTCCAGTTTTGGATGCAGATTTTGTTCTGCTTGTGCGATGTTCTGTTTCTGTTCTGGTATGTGCTATATCTGGTTCCAGCTTTTGGCCATTGTGCTTTCATTTCAGAGGATGAAAGCACATGATTGTCTGAGAATTTCCCAAATGCTGTAAATTTAGTTACTGGACTTCAAATTTGAAAGTGTGGAAATACGGCAGTCCACTACTACTGGAGAAGTAAATGGTGGAAGGGGAGAAAAGGGATGGAAAAGATATTTCTCATAACCGTAATAAGATGACTTTTCTCAAAAGTTCTACTTTCTCTGGAAATTCTTGTTATCATTATATGGGAAATCAGCCATTCAGAAGTACTTTTAATTACACTCTCTGCCATTTCAGAGCAAAAAAACCTGACATCTGAGGTCAAATTTATGGATTAAATGAATGCAGCTAAAATTATTTAAGAGGATTTTTTTTTCCCCTAATTCACAAACATCTGAAACAAGTATGCTTATGAACCATAATTTAATTTTACTTACTAAGTTTGACTGGTAATCTCAGAATCTTCAGGAGGTTAGTTCTGTTTAAGTAGGAACCTAAAATTTTGGAACTTGTGTGCCAAAAATCAGGAACCATAAAGAAGTGCAAAACAATAAATATATTGTTTGGAAACATGCATCCCTTGAAAATCCCTTGAAAATATATGTCATCCTTAGTCTTAACAAACAGCTTCATTCTGTAATTTTGGACTCTCAAACAGTATTCAAGAATTGAAAACATTGCAACTTAAATAACCAGAAAATTGGTAGATGAATACAAGCTTGGAAAAACGTTCATATTGTCTGGATCACTTTGTCATCTTACATATTTGCCCAAATAAATTTTACATTTTGATGCACTATTGAACATTCTTTACGGCTTAGTGAATTGACTAATTTTAGTCTAATGCAATTGAATAGGTGACAGGTTTTCTTTTTGCTAGCAATCCTGGCGTTTGTCTAATTAAATGGAATTGTAACTTAAATGGGGAATGTTTTCAGTAGATTTTATAATTATTATGATCATTTACAAAATAATCATAACTTATGTTGACAAATCTGTTAAAATTGGTGTAATTACTACTTTTGATTACACCTGTCCATTAATGTTTGAAACACCTATTCATGACATGTCATCTTTATATTTAATTCAAAGATATTATTTATGCCGTTAGCTTCTCATTTTTCTTTGAAAAAATGAGGCTATAATTTAGTAACATGTATAATTTTATTAATATTAAATTGTTGTGTTTCTTTTCATTGTTGGGAATGTTACTGAAGGGTTTCTTTCCTGTATTTTAAAGGATAATGTTGAGATATACATAAAGATTAAAAATCTTTCAAATCTATCTAGGTCATTTTTCCCTGGCAGTCACCTATTAAAGTACTGATGAAGATGGAAGGATGAATCCCTACATATAAAGGTCTCATGGTACTGAGGGGAAAGACGGATTGTAGTGGCAAAAGTCCCTTTCAAGATATTTTTAAACAGAATCAACAGGAATTTTTGAAAATATGAGATGAAAGATGATGAAGTTCAACACACACTTCAGGCTTTATCTGAACCTTTTTACATTTCCAGACATTAAGGAATTCTCTAAATGCTGTACATAAAACAGGTAGAGAAGAAAGAAGCCCAGAGCAGACACTCTCCTGTCACATGAAAGTATAGTATTTCATTTTAGGGTAATTAAAGTCTCTCCTAGATAGAAATTACAGAGACTGTAAAGACTAGAAGAGCAGTACCTCCCACTTACAGATTAGTTTTAGTTGCAAACTAAAATAATATAAGCTGATAGTTTATTAAACACAACAGATCTGTTTTAGCATAGGGCACTCAAACTTGCTCTCTTGTACTGCCATTCAGCAATTTCCATGATCCTGTAGGATGGGGGGAAAAAAAAAAGTAACATTAAAAAAATTATTGTTTCATTACTTGGGCAATTGTGAGATAAGTTTTCTGCATACTAGATTATTTTTAGTTTCTTGTCATTATATGCTACAGCTAGAGGGTCTTGTTGATTGATTATGCTGTTGCTGTGGACTATGGCGAGTCTATTTCTTTCAGTCCAGGGCAATCCATTACAGGTTCTGGGGGGGGGCGCCCCCCCCAAAAGGGTAAGCTTTGTACATCCATCCTATGGGAAGGATGATATTAAAAATAACTAAATAAATAATACAGCTTTCCACAAGCCAGTGTAAATAGAAGTGCACTCATAGAGAAGCCTTATCTTACATTAATACTTTGGTGGGAAACATATATTAATATGGGGAATAGTGATATGCTGTTTTTCTAATGAAAATCCTTCTTTTGTTATGTGTGTGTATATATATATATATATATACACACTTTTTAGGGCATAAGAGAATCAGTTTGTTATTTCAGAAGGTTTTCAAAAACTTTAATTAAATAGGTAGGTCTTTTGATGTGCAGGAATAAACCACGTTCTGAAATTAAATGTCAGTTTTTCCTCCTTCCTTAAAAACATTGTTTAATATTTCTAAAGAACAGGATGAGGTATGATAAATATCAGTATCAAAATAATTTGATCTGATAGGTTTTTCTTCCTACATTTTATTAGGACTTGATGCTGTTAACTTACAAGCTTTTGTGCTGACATCTGATTTCACAATTATAAGTTCATAAAACTAAACATGACAGGATTTTTTTCTAATATTGTCTCAAACGTCCAAGGGCATTTAAACAGGCAAAACAGATCAGATAAAATACAGCTTTCCTTATTGGTACAGGTTGCTAAATAAAAGGTTCTTGACATGAAAGATTACCCTTCATCATAAATTGTATACAGCTTTGTTTGATGTTTGGGAGTCATACATTCCAGGAATGAACTGATGTTGACTTGTCTGTATTACTATATAAATGATAAAGACATTTTACAGATATAGAATAAGCACTAAACTTTTATTTAATCCTAAATACTGTTGAGAAAAATTCCATAAACTCTATCAGCTTAAACATTGATCTGACTTGTAATATATCTATCTTGTCTCTTTCTGGGTTTCTTTATTTTACCTATTTATCTTTCATTTTAATGACATTGACTGTTTTTTTCAGTGGACAAAATGAAGAAGGAGAAAATCAATCATTTCTCAATGTATATGATGCCTTGGGCATAACATCATCCTAATAGGAATACTTCACAGATTGAAGCTACACTTGTTTGTACTTTATTACAGGACAAATGAGCTTCCACATCATATGTACTTACTTAGTGATTTTAGTGTCTATAAAAAAATATTTATTGTATAAAAAGTTCAAAGGTCTCAGTCATATATTTACAAACTGAACACAGATATAATAACTTCTATTAAATGCAGACAGAAAAGAAAATTTAAAGCATCCGCTTCTCTATTCACATATCCTTGTCCTCAGGATAGTCTGAGTAGCACATTGTCATGATCGGGTGTTTTAGATCACTTAAAGAACCACTGTCAAAGGCATGAACTAAAGCAGAGCAGAGGAAGAGTGTGAGTCCTCCCCGTGAGGAAGAAAAAGCAGCAGAGACAACATGATGAACTGGCTGCAGACCCCATTGCCCATCACCCTCTACGACTAGTAGAGAGGAGAAAGAGAATTCAGGAGTGAAATTGAACCCAGTAAGGAGGGGAGAAGGGTCTTTTAAGATTTGGGATTTATTTTCTCATTATCCTACTCTGATTTTTATTGATAATAAATTAAACTCATTTCCCCAGTTAGAGTCAGTAATTGCTGACTGATCTCTCCCTGTCCTTATCTCAACCCTTGAGCATTTTGTTGTATTTTTTCTCCTCTGTCTGGCCGAGGAGGGGAGTGATAAAGCAGCTTGAGTGGGCACCTGGCATCCAGCCAGTGTCTACCCACCCCACCAATAGATACAAATTGATTTAATTTGTAGACTATGCAGTAATGCAGTGTAGGAAGGTGGGAGTAATATTTTGATCCACAAGGCCTATTCAAGAGCTACTAATTACATGGTAAGACAGCCAAACCTTTTCATGTAATAAGTGCTTTTCAGGAACTTGTATTTCTCAACCTATGCCTCCTCTCCAAACCCATACCCAGATTTACCATGACACCTTTACATTCCGAGGCACTGGGAATGGCAGAAATACGCTTCTTAAAGCTTTATAGTTCATGATTCTCAGCTCAGGAGAATATGAAGAAATGTTGCCCTTTGCACCAAAGCATTAATACAGAGGAAAAAGAAATGATCCAGGTAAACTTGATAAGCAGTCCAAATTTGCATGAAAGATTTATTGAGTTTGGAAAAATACCACAGCCATGCTACTCCTACTGTCATCTTCTCTGCTGTTCTTAATCCAAGGCACACCTGGAGCCATCTCTGCTAATATAAATCTGATGTATTCACAAATCTGGTTTCTATAATTTATTCAGAATAATGAGGCCCAATGGTTATAAAAATCTGATACTATGTTGTGCAGCAAAAGCAAAGAAACTCCAGATGAGTATTCTTTCCTCTAGAACAGAGGTGAAAATATCTAAGTGATTTAGGACAAAGGATAGACAGATGTGACTGTGAAAGAGAAAAAAAAAATAGATTTTACACTATTTTTTACACTGTTTGTGTTAGTCTGTGTCACTGAGTCATTTGGTTTAGCAGCCTAAATAAAAGCTAACAATGATTTTTATGTGAAGCTTTTGTAAAAAAATATGTACCATCCAACAGCAAAATGTACTATGAAGCAGGATATTGTATTGATTTACTATATCCAAGATGAATTTGGTAACAATACTAGATTTGAGGCTAGCCAGCTAGTTGGCTCAGTGCTGTAATATAATTGTCTCTTCAGAAAGACATTAATTTTTTACTATGTCATGACAGCTTTTTGATCATGAATAAAATTCCTTTGTTCTTATGCTTTACCTTCATCAGATGTCAGCTTCAGCATTCAATTAGCAGGAACTGTCAGTGTGAAATATTGTCATTGATTTATAAATATGATATACACATGTATAATTATATATATGCAACGTCATTATCTGAGAGTGTAATATAGGTATTTATCATGCTTATTAGCTAAAAGCAATAGCAATTGCAATTTGAAGACCAAGAAAAGTAATTCCTATTTAAATAAAATTAACTTTATATATTCAAATTATCTGTTCCAATCTCTGAGATTAAACAAAAGTTCACTAAATTAACTACAATAGACTACAAAGTTATTATTTCGTATCATCAACTCCAGTTCCCCTGAATACAATTCTTCAAAAACTGGCTTCTCAGATCATTTCAGATTTTAAATAGATTTTATTTTCTTTATTATATGTATACAGGCTGATTATTTAAGTAATGCAAAAGACATTGAATGTAAATTAAAAGCTGAGTTAAAATTAAACTTCAGTGAAAGAAAATCCCATAATGGGGCCCACGAGGATATAGTCACGAACAGTTTTACTGGAAGAAATAGCAGATGAATTTAAATTGCTGAGGCTATTAATTAATATTTTAGTGGGAAGTGCATGAATCTGACATACTTTTAGCTTAATATTACTGTGGAAAAAAGGCTGATGACGAGGCCCTGGGGTGAGGTTTAGCACACTGAACAAACCATGAGAAACTACTGAGTACCACAGGAAAAACTGCTGGACATAACAAATAACCAGCAGATGTTGGAAGAACTGTCCCTGCTGGACCAGATGCTTTGACCCAGATGAAGGTTCAGTTAGTAATATCAAAAGTACCAAATCTAAGTGTAGAGGCAGCAAATTCTGGGACAGACAGCAAGAAATTAATTACAGGTGGGTAGTTTATCCATGATGAAGACATGCTGGAGCAGGCCTCACTGGACAGGCTCTCAGGGAATGAGTAAAGATGAAGGGAGGCCAAACTATTTCATGCTCTCCTGCAGTCATCGTGTTTTACCTTGAATGAGACACAGTCGGACTCATGTTACCTATTTTTAGGTACATTTATGTCTGAGCTAGTCAGCACAGGTTTTCCATGTATGCTATATAATCGAATGTTCAAGTTTGCATGATCTGACTGGGATCAATTGCGAGTGACACAGAGGTCAAGTGACACCAGTACTGATTCCTAAGCATTTCTCTGGGATTCTTCTTCTTAGCTGATGACATATATGCTATTTATATGTCATAATTTTGCATATAATGGTCCTTTGATGCAGAATCTTACTCACTTCTTCTCCCACAGGTCTTAGTCAAGTTGCCCAGTTTCCCATGTTTGAAATATCCTTGTGTATGAAGTGTTCCTGAAAACTGGGAAAAGAATGGTGGAGGTGATACGCTATAATGTTGTTTCCATCCTCTTATTGTCAGCACAGGGGCTTCTGCTGATGGGATATTTATGTTGCAGTCATGAGCCTTTCTGGACTTCACATGTGCCTCAGTTTTACTGCTGGGAATGACAGGAAAATACACTGGAAAGAACAATGGGATGGTGTCCATCATTATCAGTATAAGCCATTCTTTTAAATCCTTCTGCTTCTATTTCTCTTGTGTTTTCACACACACATTTCCATTTATTTTTCATGTGTACCAATTTGAGTATTTCTCCTACACATCTCTGTGCTACACCAAAAACATCTTCATTTAAACAATACATATGAAATATCCACTATGTAAACAGCAAATTCCTTTCTTTTTTAGGAAGAAAAAAAAAAAAAAAGGTTAGCTATATCTGTATAAACTAATAATTTATTTCTATTTTGAGGCCTTTTGTTCTCACATATTAGAAGAGAAATATTCTGCTTATGGATTAAATAAAAAACAAAAATTCAATTAAAAGTCAGAATGTGTTTTAAAATGTGTTACTTAAATAAATCTACCTTATGTGTTCTTTTTTCACAAGATTAAAAAGTTATTTTCTTAGAATATGTTTCTACTTGAGGACTGAATTCTCACCAAGGAACTCAGTGGTATTCAACAGCTGAAACACAGATGTCTAATGCCATTCTAGGAAACAGGTGTCAGAAAAAAACTTCCATGTACCTTTAAATGTCAAAATTCATTCAAAACCTGGAAGTACCTAGTCCTTATCTGTCAATCCTTATCTGTCAATCTTTCTGACTTGAGGGATGAGCCAAAAAAAAAAAAAAAAAAAAAGAATTGTTTGTCTCTACATGAAAAGAAGGACTAGGAAAGATCCATAAGCCAATGTCCAGGCAAGGCCCAGAGGATATAATTTAAGTAAGGTTCTGAAACTGACCTATGAAGAACCAGGTTAGGGACATTGGCCCATACCATGAGGATGTTTGTGGTGCTTGAAGAATGACAACCTAATTAACACAGATTGTAGCTGGGCCTCAGCGTACATGAAATTTGAAAAGGTGCATACAACACTGCTCATCTTATGATTGGTGGGCGGGACACATTTCAATAGTCAGATTCAAGCTTATTTTTCACTTCTCTAGATAGATATAAGCCTAGATTTCTTGATTTTGAGAATCTAAATAGTTTTAATAGTCTATGATTTCCTCCATTTAGTTTGCTAAAAATATTTTATTACTCATTAGGTTGGACATGAAAATGTTGCCATATTTGCATTCTAAAGTAATTCATGTGGGATGTGAATGATTCAGTGTTTTGTCTTCTCTATGCCTAAATTAAAAAATCTCAGATTTGTTTGTAAATGGTTCTTTCCATGTACAATTTGGCTCTCTGTCATATAAAAGTTTGGATTTTGGGATTCAAGGAAAGTTCTAGATTTTCTATTGCTATTAAGAACTCTTTCATGTTTGCTTATAAGTGTTTATTGTTTGGCTATTTTCCTTAATGCAAAATTCTTCTCTTTAGAAGAGGAATAAAATCTTAGGATAGAAGTATCTGCAGTTTACAGAAATACTATACTCTTTTCTGAGTATTTTAAAAAAACCTAAAAATATTAATTTTGGAATTTCTCAACTTTAAAAGAGATAATTTATGTGAATCTTGGAGCTTAAAGTCAAACTTCTCAGAGCATACGGTATTCTGACAGTGACTAAGTTGGACAGTCAACTAGCTGTTCTTAAAGCAGATTTATTTCAGAAGAATGAGGTCAACTTAAAATGGCAATTTTTCTGTGCATCTATCAATGCCATATCTTCTGAGAAGTGCTGAAAAGAATCACAACCTAGCTAAATGGTATGTATGTACAGTGAGAGGCAGGAGACCAAGTCTTTTTGAATGATTTTATAAAAATATATAAACATATACCTATCTACCAAGAAAGATAACAATTACATCTACACAGCAATAGATCTTAACATTCTAAATGAAGTATTTATATAATTTTCTATTTATGTTTTCTACAAAATTTAAAAGGATTAAGGAATTTTCATTCTTATTTAATTGTATTCCTTCAAAAATAAACATATCTATTAACATGGATCTGTATAAGCTTTCATGTGTAGAATTTCTGCATTGGCTCTCGTTTCAGTACTAAGTGAACAGTATTCCACAAATGTTGTCAAAATTAAATCCCTGGACTTTCTTGTGCCATGAGTTACCCACCATCAGAATCTGGACTATTTCATTTTTTTTCATTTGTTCTGATGTGGAAAGTTGTTTCAATGATGGAAGGTGAGAAAAATTTTGTCTTTTATCTTGACTATATTTTCATCCGAAGCTAGGCAATAGCAAATTACTTGATGAAAATTAATGATTATCTATCCTTTTTTTAGAAGTGACTTAATTATAAGTTTTATAAATAATAGATTACAAATTCATTACATAACAAGCTGTTGAAATTAGCTCATTACTGTACCTTCTGTCATGGATAAGGAGCCTGCCATAAGTAGCAATTCAACTTATAGAAATATATCCTGTGTTGCACCAGCACTCACTAGAACTGTGATGATTGAGCTAAAGCACCCTTAGCATTTCCATTATAAACCATGGTTTTTAGCTTCTGATCTCTCACCTGTTTGTATCAGACTAGGTACAAAAATTGAACATCCAATCCCTGCCCCTTCTCACTTTCTTTTTTCACAGCCAAAATGGACAAAACATGGAATTATAAAATAATTTTTTTTCTCCAAATACATTTTCTTTGCAGTACTCTTGAGGAGTACTTGGCTAAATATGAAATGAGGATGTATACATTGAACTACCTGAGGTTAACATAGTGATTTATTTGATATTAAATAAAGTAGAAATTTCTGAATTGCTACAATATGTAATTCAAAACTTTTCTACCAGTGATGTACAGTTATATTTTTATATCTCATTATGAAAAGTACAATCTTCACCATGATACTTTAATTACAAATCAAAATTTCACTTTTTTTGTATGCTTATGTTCCATAGTATTTCACATTACCTAATGAGATGATTCTGAAATTGCAATTGCAATTTATTTTGTCACATAGAAGATTCAATGCAAGAAGCGCAGTCCATTTGGAGATAAGGTGTTTTTTTTTGTTTGCTTGTTTTTTGGGGGGCTTTGTTTGTTTTGTTTTGTTTTGTTTGTTTTTTAAAGGAGAAACAAGAGGACAAGAAATGGCAAAGAAAAAAAAATGAATTTTTCGTTATCCCAACAAATACAGTACAGATTGTTAATTAATTTCAATCTTCTAACTCAATTTGGATTACTATTAATTACATGACTAAACAGGGACTCTTGCAATTGTTCACATCAAATCAAGGAGACTTAATCCATCTTCAATTAGGAAACCTTCTGTAACTTTTTTTTCTTTTTTACTTCAGATAGATTATGAGTTCCTTTGAAAGTTTCCTCCAATTATCTGAGCCACAGGTGAAGCAGAAATGAAAGAATTGAAATGTGGAAAATTGCTCATTTTGGGTGAAGAGAAGCATGCTATACTATTTTCACCACAGCAGAACTCCTTATCTCTTTAAATTCTGCTGTCAGTCAGGAGTTTGAAAGTCCATCCAAGTATTTCTCATGCAGCTGGAATAGGAATTTGTTTGAGGATGCTAAGGTTATGGGCCTTACATATAACATGTTCATTTTTCAGAATATGGAGATGTGTAATTAAAGCTTTATATATATATCAAATTAATAGATTAAAACTGTAGATATGTCATCCTCACTTTTGCATCAGTATATAAATTGTGAGCAGATTTCCTCTTAAAGTTACTAACATAGAGGATAATTTCTTACAAAAATCCAGTCATCTCCAGGAATAAATGAACAAAGAGTACAGTACACAGTTCAGGGACAATCTGATTTTAAGATTAATATACAGGATTTAAAATCCATATATAGGCTTTTTGGGGTTTTTTTTGTTTGTTTGTTTGTTTTAGGTTTTTTTTCAGAAATATTTTATTTGGGGGCTTATGGGGGATTATTTTTGTGTATTTTTGGTTGGTTGGTGTTTGCTTATTTTTAGTAACGAAAAATGTGGGTTGACTTTCAAATAAATAAAACAGGATATTTGTTAACTGTAATGAGAAGGTGAGCAATGTAAATATATTTCCTTTAGGAAGTATGGTTGTGATTCTGGGTGCTGCTCGGTTTTGACAAGGTTTTGTGGGGTTTTGTTTTGTTTGTTTTTGGTTTTTAATAAGTATTGTCGATTTTCTCAAATACATAATTAACCATTATATAATCAAATAAATATATACTATTACCCACAGGAAGAGAGACACACATTGTGTATGGAAATAGTATATGAATTGTTTTCAAACACCTGAAAAATTTAGCTGCAATTTTATGTTTATTGACAATCAAATTTCTCCAACATTGTTCTGTGATGGATTGGTCATGAGCTCAGTGGATTATGACTAATGGTTTAGTAACAAAATATTTAATACTGACTGTTACATAAAGATTGTCACAGACTTTTGTCTATAGTGTAGTTTTTCAAACCTGATCTGATCCATAGCTTGACTGTATTGAAGTAATTTTCAAATAATTGAAGTTATTAAAAAAAAATAAAATTATTTGCATTGTGAAAATGTCAGACTTCCGGCCTATTTCTTCCTCTTTTGGTTCAAGAAAGTTTGATGAGTTCCACAGGTTTATTTATCAAGCTTTCTGAATGTTATTTTGGTGGCTGAATACAGGCAAAAATATCTGACACCTGCTGTTCCAGTTACAGTCACTTATCTTGAGAGCTAATGAGCAGAGAATTTAATTTTGATAATTACTAACCACCTCAATTAACCAAGTCCATTAGTAGCTCGATAAAACTGACCAAAACTCAGATAATTGAGGCGGAAAGTGCCACTGGTATCCAAATACTTCATAGAGTATGTATTTTGACACGTGTTCCTGAACAGGCTTGATATTGAAAACTGAATGTATGGATAAAAATGGGGAGCACTTTATGTTCATAACTGTCCCCCTCCTTGCACTGGCATGTCAACTGGATGATAAATTCTGCATGCAATTCAGTGGTGCATGTTGACCAAACCATATGACTAGAAATCATTATTCTGCTTCCCTATCACGGTATATACACTATATGTAGCTGTCCTGTGAACTAATGATACCAAAGAGAAAGACTTCACAGATGTTCTGAAGAGAAGCACTTCCTCCCCAGTGCAGCTTTGCGCGAGCATCTTGGATAGGAATTAATTATGTTTGCATTCATCAGTATTCATCTTTGGGATTTTTCATATGTGGTAAGGAGAATTATCAGAAGTGATTCTGTAGGCATCTCCTTTGCTGCAGTAATGCAAATAACCTAATAATGCTCAGGAAGCTAGGAAGTGCATTGCTACCTCTTAAGTCAGTAAATACTGTTAAGGAGATTTTCTTAAAAAATGAAACTGCCTTCCATATGCTTGGATTGTTTAAATGCCATAGGTGCTCCTGGAACTAAAGGATATTTGGAGATTCCTCATGAAATTGGGAGGAAATTTAATTAGGGAATTCGTAAATATTGTTTGCCTGTTTTCTCAGCTAGGTTTTCATTCAAGTCGGGGTATCAGGAAAGAATCCAGATTTGAATCACTGAAAATTCTGTCACCTGCAACTTCTCTGGTGTAACCTGAAATTAATTGGGTGGACTGATGAGTAAGTCAGAATAAGATAATTCCACATAGTTTAGATAATTCCCCACCTGGTGGGGATAGTACCCTTAGGAATCTGTCACCATGTAATGTCAAAGTCGACTCAAAACAAGTTAAGGAAAAGATACTTCATAGGCAATCCCAAACATGCATGTAACTGACCCTTTTGAGGACAAGAGACTGAAAGCGACTTTCTGACTCCAGCTTGCAAAATTTCCTCACAATAGAAGCAATCTGATAATATTTACAAAAATATTATTTTAGTCATTGAATTCCTTAGATATTAGTACCTTATCAACTTCCTATATTTTGACTGAATTTTCATGCATTAATCAGTATCACCTAATTTTCAATAAATTATTTTCCAGTTTTTCTGTGTCTGATCTAAAGCACCAAAAAATTACTGAATGCAACAAAAATGTGAGCTATATTGCACAATTGTACATGCTGGCAATGTTGCTGGCTATTACACGCTTTTTTACAGAAGCCTGTGAAATTAAAGATTCTGTCTTGTTAAGAACCCTCTCTACTGAGAGCATTTACACAGCACCATTGTGAAATTCAGCTTCAGAAGACAGAAAAACCAATTAACACTTTACACTTCAGTATACAATTTCAGAGCTTTACCTCTCCTGACGTGTCAAGGAATACAAATTAAATTTCATGTAATAAAATGCATGGAGGGAAAAAAAAAAATAGTATCTCCTGGGGGTAAGTTTTCTTACTCTTACAGACATTCCTTTTATGATGTAATGAGCCTGTAAGGCACTTGTTAAACTATACGTGTTTATAGGCTAAATGGTGTATCTTTTGGAGGGCTAGTGAGATAAAAAACTTTTTCTTAGCAGTGCTCTCATAACTGTCCTAAGTTATGTCCACAATCTCGTTGTGTCCAACAATATTAGATAAAACTACTTAAGCAAAATGAGTTGCCGTTGCCCTGTCTGCATCACCTATAGGCGAAAACTTTTTTTCTGTACTTTTTGTTAGTTTGGTTGGTTGATTTTATTCTGGACTATTTTGTTTGCTTGGAGTTGGTTTTTGTTGGTTTTTGTTTTTTTTTTTTAATTTGTTGGTTTGGTTTGTTGGTTTTGTGTATGTGCTTTTGTGATTGGTTTTGAGCTTGGATTTTCTCTTTGATTTGGTTTATGAGGGGTTTATAGAACAATTTTGTGTTGTAGAACTTAAGCTAGCAAGGTACTCAAATCTCCTTGGGTATTTGTTTCATCTGAATTTCATTCAATTAACATGGGTTATTGTTTTTTGCCTCCACAAATCAAGCATTTATAATTCCTGTCCAGTCAGTGAAGTAAAATCTGTATGAACAGATATTATCCAGTCCATCTAATTTTGGCATCTACCTCTCTCTCCATCAGATGCCTTAAGCCTTTGTTTTAAGGTATGTAAGTTCACATATACTTGGCTGCCCAACAAGTTTTGTTAATTATTTTAATTATTCATACTAACAATGAGGTTTGCATTATGTAACAGATTTATGATAATTTCAATTTAATTACAGTTTTACATTAATATCTGTGTAGTTTATGCAGCTCACTTGAGCATTTTCATGGTGTTTTATTTTCTTGGGAAGGAATTCTATTATGTAAATGTCTTCTTATCAAAATTAATAGCCCATTCTTGTTTGATGTGGAGGGTAATTATATAGTGTTAAATTAATTTTAACAAAATCAAATATCATTTTTTCCTTGCACCCATCTGTATATCTACCTAATTAAAATGTCATGTAATGTTCCTGGAGGATAAGGAAAAAATTGCCTGTTTCAACATACTGGCATTTTAAGTAAATATTTATATCAGATGGTGCATTCAATAACAATAAGATTATCATCTTCCATACTGTGTTACAAACAGTCTTTCATTTACAGCTTAAGAAACTGAGGTTTTCTGAAAGGGCTACAGAAAATTGTAAACTATTCTAAGAATATTTATCATCAATTAATTAATAAGGTGCATTTCATAAGCATGTTTGTGTTTACTAGGAGATTTAAGTCTGTTTCTTGCCTCCTTCTAGCTAACTTTTTATGCTTTAGTGCTCCTAAATGGGACAAATGTAAACTCAGTCTTTTTTAATGAAAATTGAATATGAAACTGATTCAGAACCTTTCTTCTCTTGCATTTCTAACATTACGGATTATGAAAATAACATATCTTGAGCATCTTTCTATTTAGAAGCATTGAAGCCTTTTTAGAAGGCAGAGAGATGGGAGAATACAGCAAATGTCAATGGATAAATATTGCAACAAACAATTTAAGCTTTGCACAAGCTGTGCATTATATTTCATTTCACTATAGCGTACTTAATATGCTGAGATATAAGACTGAAAGACAAAAAGGAGATTTTGGATTGAGATATTAAATTGTTTCATTCTGGAGAAAAAAAAAAGGCTTAATATTTATATAATGATAAAAAAGTCCATTCTTTCCCTGAAATTTCATCGAAATAGGCGGTCAAGTTCAGTTATGATATTACTTTACTGATTTCCATTACTTCTGTCCTCTTAAAAAACTTTCCTCTAGAGAACTTTCTGGATTGTAACAAAGAAGTAGACCTAGGAAAGTTTGGTGGTTTGTTTTTTTTGTTTTGTTGTTTGTTTGTTTGTTTTTTGGGTTTTTTTTAAACATAGCAATTAATTAATTATGTGATATCAAAATCAGCTTATTGGAAGATTCTCAGTTTTAAGACTGAAAATAAAATAAGTGCTTTGGTAGCTGCTTCTAATGCAGAAAAGGATAACTTCCTGTCAAGCCTAACCTTTCAAAAATCAAATTGCCTCATTTTCAGATGATTTCTTATTCAATTAAATTCTGTTTCAATTCAAGGAACAACTTTTCAATGAAAAAAATGCCTTTAAAGTGGATGACCAAGCTAATGGACTGTACTTAGCAATGCTTGGATTAATATGCCAGGCTAGAGACAGTACTAATGATGGGATGGGAAACACAATGAGAACTACAGAATGGCTCAAAGTTAAGTTAATAACTTGGGATGAACACGTTATTTGCAACTCTGCAGAACAAAAGCATGATAGGTATGTTCCATCTGAGAAAGCCAGTGTAGTTTAAATAGCTCTTTTCCAAAACTGTGTATGGTACCAAAGCATGACAAATTAAAATAAAGGTAAGAGAATGGAAAATTCTGAAGTATTTTTAATGGGCTATTTCTGAATTTTTGTCCTAATTTTGTGATTCATCTCAAAACTTAGTGCTACTTAATTACTTCAAGCAAAAGAAAATTATATGAAAGAGCTGGCTGCAAAATGAAATATTTGTGTCTTAATTATTAACATAACTAACATAAGCTTTGCTAAATAATCAAACATGAAGGGAAGTATTATTGCTTTTAAAAATCCCAAAATTCCTGTAATCTATGGGAATATTGGAACAGATAATGAATATTCTTAACCTAGAGATAGCATGATGTATATGGGCTTGATAAAAATAAGTTTAAGGTCATTCATATTCAACTTGAAAAAGTTTGAAAGTACAGATAAAGTTACTGAAGTTAAGTCTCAGTTACCTACCAGAGAAGTGACAAATTAAGGTGCATAATTAATGAGATTATATTGTTTAGTATAATCTTTATGCACAATAGATACAAAATCAAAAATTCATATATGCAAGATTAAAAGAAGATTAAATAGAGAAATTGACTGTGTTTGACATCTCCCTAACCTGGCCTATAGAATGTACTGTATGTAAAAGTACTGAGTTCATAAAATTTTGCTGAGTTAGTGTTTTGATATTTTGATACTTAACTCTAAAGGAATGGTCACTAGTTTTTCTCAGCCTTATGGACAAAGATGCTGGAAATGCAGCCCTAACTGGCAATCTGAAAATGATGCAGAAATATCTCTAACAAATTTAAAATGTGTAACTTTTTCTTCCTCCTTTTTGTCATAATTAATTTGAAAGGAATTAGTGAGAGCAAAAGGAGTACCACCTATTATAGATTACTTTTGAAAAATTATGTAGAAAAAATTGTCCTGAAAGCTATAAATGAAAGAAACCAATTTCTTTAGACTTCTTTTACAGGTGAGAACTTTTAAGTGTAAGAGAGGTAGATTGATTTCTTTGAGCTCATCAACCAGCTAAGTTGCAGATTCTAAACTAAAACCTTAAACCTTTCACTTTACACTTTACAAAAGCACTAACAGTATATGTCAGGAAGAATAGCCCCCAAGTTCAAATGTATCACAAGAACTCTAGAAGTCTCATTATTCCCTGATGCTCACTATGGTGCAGGAAACCATTTGAGTCAATAGTTAATCTTCAGAGTTTTCAAGCATATTATGAATTATATTCTTAATTGCTCTGGCTCTAGTACTTGCACTGTACATTCTTTTTGTATTTTGGCATGAAGTTAGGAGATTTTTAAGAGTGAATATCCTTATTTTTAAAGATTACATATATTTATGAACATGTATCTAGCAATTTTGAGAAGTCTGTTTCAAACTGACATACAGAAAAAGCATCCTTCTCTGGCTAGATATCTTTAAGGAAATCACAGAAGGCAAGGCAAGGCAAGGCAAGGCAAGGCGGGAAGGCAGGATGGAGGGAGGGAGGGAGGAATGAATGAATTAATTAATTAATTAATTATGGGCTTGTCCAATAGCAACTCTATTACTAGGAATCACATTTAAAAAATAAAAAACATATGCAATTACAATTAACAGAATTAACTTAATACTAATTCTCATCTTGAATTTTAATAATGCAGGCCTATAAGTTTTACTTTTCTGCAGCTTAATATTGTTTGTTCTCAAGGACAAAAATTATAATATGCTTGTCAGAAGTAATTTCAATTCCATTGGATAGAATAAGATGTGTAGGTGAATATCATAATTTAATTTTGTTTCTTACATAGAGCATATCTATTTGTTTCCCTCAGGCACTTCAAACTATGAAGCAGAAGAGAAGACATTCTTTTTACTACATCAGACTGTGTCTGTGATGCTGGTAGTCTCCAGGATGAATTACAAAGTGGATTATACAAAGGTAAAAAACAAAAAAACCAAAACCAAACAAACAAAAAAAACAAACAAACAAAACAAAAAAAAAACAAAAACAAAAAAAAAACCAAACAAACAAAAAAAAACAATACCAAAAAAAAAATAAAAAAACTACCAGAAATTTAGTTAAAATATTTTAAAACTTGACAGACTGATAGATGCTTGGGTACTCAACAGGTTTACAGAGTTGGTTGATCATAACAATCTGCCTCTGGGAGATGAAGTCTGTAAATTACTCTTTCTGGGGCCTGCAAGCATCTACCTCCATATGAGATATAGGCAGCATAATCCCTTCAAAGGCTAAAGTACACAGATTAAGCAGTGATCAAATACTCCAAGACCAAGAATGATGAAACAAGCTAGTATAGTTCCCACTAGAATGCTTGAAATAAATCACAAACCCATCAATTTTCAGTTAAATCTGAAGAGCATCAAAACTTTTGTCTAAGGAGTATGAATCTTTTTGTTTAGCTTTTTAGGGACCAGAAGTAGTTTTGCACAAATTCTGAGGTAGTAAATTAACAGGAATAAGACATAGTAACCCACTTAACTGGTGCAAGTTTTACAGGGTTGTGAACAATGGAAGGTTTTTTTCCAGATAGCATTTTATGGGCAATAGCATATTTCCACTGAGGGCTTTCAAGCCCAAACACAACTGAAAGTGAAATCTCCCAATGAAGACAAAATCTGAAAGAAAAGAAAAAAAAAAGGAAAAGGAAAAGGAAAAGGAAAAGGGAGAAAGAGAGAAAGAGAGAAAGAGAGAAAGAGAGAAGGAGAGAA